>OX123188.2:47784503-48384503 GCA_944739405.2 Euclidia mi | reverse complement strand
TATGGTTTTGCCTAGCACTGAACCCGCTGAGCACTTTGCTCGAAAGTTCAGGGCTCGGCTATCGGTTGCAGAGTAGAGGTCAGGTTATTTCTCACCTCCTTTTCATGGATGACCTCAAACTATTTGCCCCCACTGACCTCCAATTAACTGAGTTACTAAAGATAACTGAAAGCTTTAGTAATTCAATTAAGATGGAGTTCGGTGTGGATAAATGTGCGGTCATGCATGTAAAGCGAGGCAGGAGTGTGAAATCTGATGGTATAGAGCTCTCAGATTTCACACAACTTAGATCTCTCTCTGCAACGGAAACCTACAAATATCTGGGTATGTCGCGGAGCGCTGGCATGAAACAGGCGTTGCAGGCACGTTTCTTTGGCCGCCTGAAGAAAGTCTTAAAAAGCTTTATATCGGGTGGAAATAAGGTGCGTGCCTGTAACAGTTGGGTCATGCCCATCTTAATATACTCCTTCGGCATACTCAGATGGACTCAAACAGAATTGGACGCCTTGGATAGGAAAGTTCGCTGTCTACTCACGACATACCGGATGCATCACCCGCGTTCGTCGGTGATGAGATTGTACATACCGCGCAATTGTGGGGGTCGTGGCTTCTTGAGTGCCAAGACCCTCCACAATCGCGAGGTGTGCAATCTCAGAGAATACTTTCTCCACACCGACGCGGGTATGCACCGAGATGTGGTCGCTGTGGACGGAGGGCTT
This sequence comes from Euclidia mi, assembly GCA_944739405.2. Taxonomy (NCBI): domain Eukaryota; kingdom Metazoa; phylum Arthropoda; class Insecta; order Lepidoptera; family Erebidae; genus Euclidia; species Euclidia mi. Next base: position 48,383,784 of record OX123188.2, on the reverse strand, counting down.
ACCCCGCTGGGTCTGGCCAAAGAGAACTGGCGCAAACCTGCCGCACTTGGTGTAGAGGAGCGCAGGGAAGTATGGAAAGGTAAAGAGCTGCATGGACGTTTTTACCGGGCCTTGCATGGGCCCGACGTCGATTTGCCAGCGCCGGTGTCCTGGCTGCGTTTTGGCGATCTTTTCGCCGAAACAAAAGGTTTTGTCTTTGCGATTATGGACGAAGTTGTCATGACGAACAACTACCGGAAGTATATTCTGAGGGATGGGACTGTCGATATATGTCGGGCATGTCACCAGCCTGGTGAATCGCTTAGACATATAGTATCCGGTTGTTCTCGTCTTGCCAACGGTGAATATTTGCATAGACACAACCAAGTAGCCAGGATTGTCCACCAGCAACTTGCCTTAAAGTACCAACTTGTCGACTCTGAAATACCGTGCTACAGGTATGTGCCCGACCCAGTTCTTGAAAATGGTCGTGCTACTCTGTATTGGGATCGGTCTATCATTAATGACAGAACTATTGTGGCTAACATAGTGTTGATAAACCCGATTAGAGCGCCTTGCAATGATCATCGACATCACCATACCCCATGACGAGGATCTCGTGAAAGCCGAAAAAGATAAACAAATTAAGTATTTGGACCTGGCTCACGAGATTGTCGACATGAAAGTACGTTTCCGGAGGAATAGTCAGTAAATGATTTTATATTTCGTAAAATCAAATTAATTACTATTCATTTCCTCGTTAACATTTTTTTTTATTGACAACTTTCTAAAAATTTCACAATTTTACGAACCTTTTCTATTAATTCTTTGAAATAAAATTCGTTGTTTTGATTAGTTCTACAATTACAATTACCTACAACAATTCTCGTTCTTCAGTAACAAGAAAACCATAATTATCATCTTCATCATCATCATCGGAAGCAAAGGTGTCATTATTCTCATCGACTTCAATTATCCGAGATTGGCAATTTTCTTTAATTTGTACAAGACATCTAGGATGGCAAGGTACTGTTGATGGAGAATCTATGCATCACGGCCAAAGGCTACCATTACAGAAGCACCGTCAGTTGTGGTAACTTACGTCGTGTCTCAGGGATAATTCGAATGCTAACAATTTTTTCTCCAGCAACTGCAAGCAAGTTCTGGCTGGCATACTCCCAATAACTCTTACAAGGCAGAGATTGACAAAATTGACGAACGATGCACATCGACATTCATAAAACGTCGATTACTTGAATTAGTCCATCTAGAGTCACCGAGACCTTAACTCCGTCATTATTTAGTTTTTGAAGTTGGTTTATTAAAGATAATTTTACAATTTCACCGTGCTTCTTCACAATATTTTAATCGAATTTGATGATGTAGACAATTTCTGGCCAGATTGCGCCAGATGTCTTTGGTCATTTGAAGTAAGAAAACGACTGAAAGTTACTTGTAAAATAATCTGTTAATTTCTATTTAGATGGTTCTGTTTCTATTTGTGTTTGATTTATTTTTCTAATACCAAAAATACCAAATATCCCGGTTTTTGAGAAATTAAACCCGGTATTAATAAGATCAACATTTGGCCCGGTATCCCGGTATTTTCGAAATTCGGGATCCCGGTTTGCGACCCCTAGTGATTACCTTCTGGGTCGGCTCGAATTGCTTTGGTGTATATGTAATCTCTTTGGCATCACTTGAACGCTTACAAGTATCTATACATCGCAGAAACTGTTTGCTAAACTGGTTTACGCTCCTAGTTACTTTATAGGGAGCATAAACTTGCTTACTAATCGATTTCCTCGAGAGAGGTAGGTATACTAATATAGTTTCGGCGTGGATGGAAAATTAAGGCAAAGAATATAGACAAGGTTTTGTGTAGTTTGTAAGACCTTGGCAAATCATCTTCAAATGTACGTGGTAAGAAATGTTGTATATGTTTATATGATAAGAAATAGCAAAAAAATGTCAGAGAGCAATGGCTCTAATAGCCTCAAGAAAAACAACTCGTTATAAGACTTAACGTACTACGATTCAGATTACCAAACTTTAGACAATGAGGAACTGCTGCGATTCTTTTAGGGTCTATAAGGGTCGTGGCCGGTCTATGATTACATAAATAACTATGTGATCACTAGTCTAAGATGTCGAGTCTATTGAGGTTATAAAGTAGTGTATATCATAAGTAAATTATCGAGTTAGAACAACAATAGAACATGACATAGAAATATTACCGACCAATGAGTCGCGCGCCGCACTCTCCGACTCTCACATCTCCGGGGACGCCTATAACAAATTGGAAACTAAATAAATGAGGTAATAGTAAATAAAATGTATCAGAAGCAAATTCATTATTGACAGATCGTAATATTGCACCGCCACAGTATATAAAATATTACACTTCTTATCCTCGTGGCGCCCAGAGCTTTAATGGCACATCCTGGACTATGGTCCGAATGTCCTTCTCCTAGGACATAATTGTCACAGTCTTATCCGCCCAAAGTCTTGGGTTGATTTTTTTGTGTGTTAGAAGTAACAGTTTGAATTTAAACTTTTAGGATATAATCATGATTATATTAGCATGTTTTTTAAATTTCAATTAGTTTTCTGCTTTTTGTCCTTTACAAAATACATTGGGTCACAATGACTATACTAATAGGTAGTATAAGACTATGTAAAATTAAACAAAAGTAAAAGATACATTTAAATTATTTTGTAATTAAATGATGTCCCTGTATCAGACTCGGCTTGCTGAATGTCTAAAAGACCCGTAGTTCGAGATGTTCAATCCCACGAGTACGACTAAGGCCACTTGATATCCCACCGCGAGTTCGTGACTCGTCCCTTCTTAAATCAAATAAAGGAATTGATTTGTCTGAACTTGTTTCGGATGACCTATTTTCTGCATTATCATCATAATCTCATATAAAATCGTCATCTTCTTCTCCAGTATCTTCAAACTCAGAGTTGACTGGAGTACCACCGTTCACAACGTAGTTGATTTCATCATCCCGTAAACCTATAAACAAAATATATGAATAGGATCCTAAAACAATTCTAAAACAGGCTAACAATATTAAGTTGTAATTTAAATATAAGCTACCTTATATATGCTAATTAAAGATATTTTTATACTAAGTTCACCCCAACAGCCTTTTCAAAGGACATAATATTTTAACTCGAGATTCCGAAAAAGCTTACTGGGAAATATGCGAAATAATTGACTAAATTCAAGTAATATCTATTATGTAGCAACATTTTGAATAAAAACGTACTCGATAGACATGGAATATAGTAATAAAATACGATTTACTTACCATGTTTTCTTGACGCAGCCATACCGCCAACAGTTTTCTCAAAAAATACGTCTGTCAATTGTCGCAGTCAATGGTAGTATACCGGAAATAGTACTCTAAGGGCCGGTTGTTTCACCACAATTTAACGCACGCGTAAACGTCAAAAATGGCGCTAACTATCGTCAAACCAAAAATTGCGTTGTTTCACAAAATGACATCCTTGACGTACGTCAAAAAGTAACGTTTACGTTAACCGGTGCTGGACCCATTGGTTAGCGCCATTTCATTGTAAATATCTGCGTCGAACACTTGTGAAACAGGAAATAAAAACAATGGACTCCCTGGTATATTCATCTTTATTAAACGATAGTTTGTCTGACGAAACAAATGTTGTAGAAAGAAAGAGAAGTATTTAAAACACGTATTTATATTCTTAACCTATGGTACGAGCAGGAATTTATTGCACGATACCGTGTATCAATGGTAATAGTTATATTATTAACACGTCAAATCGCTTTTTGGAAAACAATATTTCCTTATATTTCTCAATCATAGATTAAATCGGTCTTTCTCTAGTTATGAGAAATTTACTGCACGTTCTCAGTAAAATAATGTAACAATAAAATACCACGTGAAATCACAAAGTTACACAAATATGGTGTTTATTAAAATACTTAGGTACTTTGGTGAAAAAGTATCCATATTTATTAAGGAACAACGAACGTATAAAAATATGTGTCAGTTATTTAATATAAAATCGGTGTTGTTTGGATTTATTGTTTACAAAATCACAAGCACTCAAAACAAAACAACACAAATAGGTAGGTAGCCAATTCCCGCTTTTAGATGAAGTTGACCATCAGTTGACGTTAACAGCGCAATGTTACCTTACTACAAAAATGTCCCAACCATTTTTCTTGGGCTAAAGTATTGCTTTATACTAGCAACTCGAATAACTTTGACGATCGGTTTTTTTGCTGTGAAACAACGCTTTGTATTTTACGTACGTTAAACATGGCACGTAATCGTCAGTATTTAACGTACGTATGTTACGTTAACCAACCATTTGAAACAACCGGCCCTAATATTTCCTTCAGAAATTCAATAAAATTATATCTTTAAGGCGCGAAATTTCAAAAATCTATACAGAGTTTTTTTAATATGGCCTTCTGAAAGGCGCGTGAGCGGTAATTGAAAGTTCTTTGAAAAAAGTCCTGGGCCGGAGTCACCATGTTAATTTTGGGTTATCAAACGGCGCGTGGGCGCCACGAGGATATAATATTTTCGCTTGATTGTTAGTTCAAAGTATAGTAAATAGTAAACAGCGTCGAAATAAACTCTACAAAACATTTTCATTGCGCACTTTATCTACAAATTATGAATAAACTGTCGGGATTGTTAGGATAACAAACAGTAACAATGGCAAACATATGATTCCAAGCAAATAATAGAAATACGTATTGAAGTTAAATTCTCGCTGGAGCGAGACATTGTTAGAATGCAAAATATTAAGATGTGGTCTACATATTCATACTTGAATACCTACCTAACTTTCTGTATACTATTCTGCTATTAAAAGCTAAATGCCAGGTAACATTGTATGTCTAAGCCACCGATGGAGCTGACAAAATAGGGACTATAAATAACTGCAGACATCGAACGCCTGACAGCGTAGACGATTGCACTTCTTCGGGAATGCGCAGCAAAATTTGTTTCTGTGTACTCTTCTATGTAATTTCCCTTGGTCTCTGGTCTCTATTTTGTAAGAAATCTGTTCATTTACGGATATTTTTGGGTAGGTTTCTGTCTTGATATCAACGAGTTTAAAATGTATTGTTACATTTTTTTTGTATTCCACGGTACATCCGGCGAATTATGTATGTACGTTACTGGACATTAAATTTAGAATTCACGCAGGAGGACAATCTGTTTTCAGGACTGTGCCTATAAGAATGCCTATAAGTAATTAAAAGACATCGCTCTGATAATGGTAATGCGGTTGAACACATTTTTATCCGAATCTTTCATCAAGCCATTACAATAGCTAGTTTATGATAAAGTACCACTAATACACCATGTATTACTATTATTGTGAATAAAAGTTATGGAAAATGGCATTATTGAAAACGAAAATTATAGCAAATACATTTATGGATTTAAATTATTATGACACTTGATCGATTATGACCAATGGAATTAGTGAAAGTCATTTTATGTCATTTCGTGATTATGGCAATTGAAGCATTATTTCTAATGAAATTATGGCATTTTAAATTATGGCAAACATTAGTAAACCATATATTGAAGGAGTTTGAAAAATACATAACCTTCTTTCCTTTTTAGCAAATCAGATGAAGAAAGTGTACTCAATTTATATATAAAGATATATATTATATGATAGACGCGATATTGAATAATAATGGTGGTATTTGAAATTATTTCCACGAAATTACCGAATTACATTCTGTTTCATCTGAAACAGGAAATCAGATGCTTAAATATATGCATAAATATACACATATTACGCACCTACCATACGTAAATTCACGCGTGTTTGTTCCATATGCCAATTTAAAATTGATTATCATCTTCTCATGTTTGAAATTATAATAGCCATGTAGTTTCCTTGCGGCATCCGTGAACGTAACTTTAAAGTGTATTCCTGTCCCATTATTTATGTGCCAACAAATGTTTTGCTCCGTTCCTGTTTGTTATTTGACTTGTGCCGACGATGTATAGGTACTTTGAAGATAACATACACTTTAAACTTGTTGAGATGTCTTTGTCCCGAGTGAAAGAATGTAGTTACAAGCATGAGAGCGGTGTAGCTCGACTCAAGTAGCTTTGGTCTACAAGTAAGCCAAATAACTGTGAAACATGTGAAACAAAGACAAATACCGGTATTCCGGTATTATCGATATTTCTGAGATTAAGATAAAGTTGGTAAATTTAGTTTAATAAAGTACGTTTCCGGAGGAATAGTCAGTAAATGATTTTATATTTCGTAAAATCAAATTAATTACTATTCATTTCCTCGTTAACATTTTTTTTTATTGACAACTTTCTAAAAATTTCACAATTTTACGAACCTTTTCTATTAATTCTTTGAAATAAAATTCGTTGTTTTGATTAGTTCTACAATTACAATTACCTACAACAATTCTCGTTCTTCAGTAACAAGAAAACCATAATTATCATCTTCATCATCATCATCGGAAGCAAAGGTGTCATTATTCTCATCGACTTCAATTATCCGAGATTGGCAATTTTCTTTAATTTGTACAAGACATCTAGGATGGCAAGGTACTGTTGATGGAGAATCTATGCATCACGGCCAAAGGCTACCATTACAGAAGCACCGTCAGTTGTGGTAACTTACGTCGTGTCTCAGGGATAATTCGAATGCTAACAATTTTTTCTCCAGCAACTGCAAGCAAGTTCTGGCTGGCATACTCCCAATAACTCTTACAAGGCAGAGATTGACAAAATTGACGAACGATGCACATCGACATTCATAAAACGTCGATTACTTGAATTAGTCCATCTAGAGTCACCGAGACCTTAACTCCGTCATTATTTAGTTTTTGAAGTTGGTTTATTAAAGATAATTTTACAATTTCACCGTGCTTCTTCACAATATTTTAATCGAATTTGATGATGTAGACAATTTCTGGCCAGATTGCGCCAGATGTCTTTGGTCATTTGAAGTAAGAAAACGACTGAAAGTTACTTGTAAAATAATCTGTTAATTTCTATTTAGATGGTTCTGTTTCTATTTGTGTTTGATTTATTTTTCTAATACCAAAAATACCAAATATCCCGGTTTTTGAGAAATTAAACCCGGTATTAATAAGATCAACATTTGGCCCGGTATCCCGGTATTTTCGAAATTCGGGATCCCGGTTTGCGACCCCTAGTGATTACCTTCTGGGTCGGCTCGAATTGCTTTGGTGTATATGTAATCTCTTTGGCATCACTTGAACGCTTACAAGTATCTATACATCGCAGAAACTGTTTGCTAAACTGGTTTACGCTCCTAGTTACTTTATAGGGAGCATAAACTTGCTTACTAATCGATTTCCTCGAGAGAGGTAGGTATACTAATATAGTTTCGGCGTGGATGGAAAATTAAGGCAAAGAATATAGACAAGGTTTTGTGTAGTTTGTAAGACCTTGGCAAATCATCTTCAAATGTACGTGGTAAGAAATGTTGTATATGTTTATATGATAAGAAATAGCAAAAAAATTTCAGAGAGCAATGGCTCTAATAGCCTCAAGAAAAACAACTCGTTATAAGACTTAACGTACTACGATTCAGATTACCAAACTTTAGACAATGAGGAACTGCTGCGATTCTTTTAGGGTCTATAAGGGTCGTGGCCGGTCTATGATTACATAAATAACTATGTGATCACTAGTCTAAGATGTCGAGTCTATTGAGGTTATAAAGTAGTGTATATCATAAGTAAATTATCGAGTTAGAACAACAATAGAACATGACATAGAAATATTACCGACCAATGAGTCGCGCGCCGCACTCTCCGACTCTCACATCTCCGGGGACGCCTATAACAAATTGGAAACTAAATAAATGAGGTAATAGTAAATAAAATGTATCAGAAGCAATTTCATTATTGACAGATCGTAATATTGCACCGCCACAGTATATAAAATATTACACTTCTTATCCTCGTGGCGCCCAGAGCTTTAATGGCACATCCTGGACTATGGTCCGAATGTCCTTCTCCTAGGACATAATTGTCACAGTCTTATCCGCCCAAAGTCTTGGGTTGATTATTTTTGTGTGTTAGAAGTAACAGTTTGAATTTAAACTTTTAGGATATAATCATGATTATATTAGCATGTTTTTTAAATTTCAATTAGTTTTCTGCTTTTTGTCCTTTACAAAAGACATTGGGTCACAATGACTATACTAATAGGTAGTATAAGACTATGTAAAATTAAACAAAAGTAAAAGATATATTTAAATTATTTTGTAATTAAATGATGTCCCTGTATCAGACTCGGCTTGCTGAATGTCTAAAAGACCCGTAGTTCGAGATGTTCAATCCCACGAGTACGACTAAGGCCACTTGATATCCCACCGCGAGTTCGTGACTCGTCCCTTCTTAAATCAAATAAAGGAATTGATTTGTCTGAACTTGTTTCGGATGACCTATTTTCTGCATTATCATCATAATCTCATATAAAATCGTCATCTTCTTCTCCAGTATCTTCAAACTCAGAGTTGACTGGAGTACCACCGTTCACAACGTAGTTGATTTCATCATCCCGTAAACCTATAAACAAAATATATGAATAGGATCCTAAAACAATTCTAAAACAGGCTAACAATATTAAGTTGTAATTTAAATATAAGCTACCTTATATATGCTAATTAAAGATATTTTTATACTAAGTTCACCCCAACAGCCTTTTCAAAGGACATAATATTTTAACTCGAGATTCCGAAAAAGCTTACTGGGAAATATGCGAAATAATTGACTAAATTCAAGTAATATCTATTATGTAGCAACATTTTGAATAAAAACGTACTCGATAGACATGGAATATAGTAATAAAATACGATTTACTTACCATGTTTTCTTGACGCAGCCATACCGCCAACAGTTTTCTCAAAAAATACGTCTGTCAATTGTCGCAGTCAATGGTAGTATACCGGAAATAGTACTCTAAGGGCCGGTTGTTTCACCACAATTTAACGCACGCGTAAACGTCAAAAATGGCGCTAACTATCGTCAAACCAAAAATTGCGTTGTTTCACAAAATGACATCCTTGACGTACGTCAAAAAGTAACGTTTACGTTAACCGGTGCTGGACCCATTGGTTAGCGCCATTTCATTGTAAATATCTGCGTCGAACACTTGTGAAACAGGAAATAAAAACAATGGACTCCCTGGTATATTCGTCTTTATTAAACGATAGTTTGTCTGACGAAACAAATGTTGTAGAAAGAAAGAGAAGTATTTAAAACACGTATTTATAATCTTAACCTATGGTACGAGCAGGAATTTATTGCACGATACCGTGTATCAATGGTAATAGTTATATTATTAACACGTCAAATCGCTTTTTGGAAAACAATATTTCCTTATATTTCTCAATCATAGATTAAATCGGTCTTTCTCTAGTTATGAGAAATTTACTGCACGTTCTCAGTAAAATAATGTAACAATAAAATACCACGTGAAATCACAAAGTTACACAAATATGGTGTTTATTAAAATACTTAGGTACTTTGGTGAAAAAGTATCCATATTTATTAAGGAACAACGAACGTATAAAAATATGTGTCAGTTATTTAATATAAAATCGGTGTTGTTTGGATTTATTGTTTACAAAATCACAAGCACTCAAAACAAAACAACACAAATAGGTAGGTAGCCAATTCCCGCTTTTAGATGAAGTTGACCATCAGTTGACGTTAACAGCGCAATGTTACCTTACTACAAAAATGTCCCAACCATTTTTCTTGGGCTAAAGTATTGCTTTATACTAGCAACTCGAATAACTTTGACGATCGGTTTTTTTTGCTGTGAAATAACGCTTTGTATTTTACGTACGTTAAACATGGCACGTAATCGTCAGTATTTAACGTACGTATGTTACGTTAACCAACCATTTGAAACAACCGGCCCTAATATTTCCTTCAGAAATTCAATAAAATTATATCTTTAAGCCGCGAAATTTCAAAAATCTATACAGAGTTTTTTTAATATGGCCTTCTGAAAGGCGCGTGAGCGGTAATTGAAAGTTCTTTGAAAAAAGTCCTGGGCCGGAGTCACCATGTTAATTTTGGGTTATCAAACGGCGCGTGGGCGCCACGAGGATATAATATTTTCGCTTGATTGTTAGTTCAAAGTTTAGTAAATAGTAAACAGCGTCGAAATAAACTCTACAAAACATTTTCATTGCGCACTTTATCTACAAATTATGAATAAACTGTCGGGATTGTTAGGATAACAAACAGTAACAATGGCAAACATATGATTCCAAGCAAATAATAGAAATACGTATTGAAGTTAAATTCTCGCTGGAGCGAGACATTGTTAGAATGCAAAATAATAAGATGTTGTCTACATATTCATACTTGAATACCTACCTAACTTTCTGTATACTATTCTGCTATTAAAAGCTAAATGCCAGGTAACATTGTATGTCTAAGCCACCGATGGAGCTGACAAAATAGGGACTATAAATAACTGCAGACATCGAACGCCTGACAGCGTAGACGATTGCACTTCTTCGGGAATGCGCAGCAAAATTTGTTTCTGTGTACTCTTCTATGTAATTTCCCTTGGTCTCTGGTCTCTATTTTGTAAGAAATCTGTTCATTTACGGATATTTTTGGGTAGGTTTCTGTCTTGGTATCCACGAGTTTAAAATGTATTGTTACATTTTTTTTGTATTCCACGGTACATCCGGCGAATTATGTATGTACGTTACTGGACATTAAATTTAGAATTCACGCAGGAGGACAATCTGTTTTCAGGACTGTGCCTATAAGAATGCCTATAAGTAATTAAAAGACATCGCTCTGATAATGGTAATGCGGTTGAACACATTTTTATCCGAATCTTTCATCAAGCCATTACAATAGCTAGTTTATGATAAAGTACCACTAATACACCATGTATTACTATTATTGTGAATAAAAGTTATGGAAAATGGCATTATTGAAAACGAAAATTATAGCAAATACATTTATGGATTTAAATTATTATGACACTTGATCGATTATGACCAATGGAATTAGTGAAAGTCATTTTATGTCATTTCGTGATTATGGCAATTGAAGCATTATTTCTAATGAAATTATGGCATTTTAAATTATGGCAAACATTAGTAAACCATATATTGAAGGAGTTTGAAAAATACATAACCTTCTTTCCTTTTTAGCAAATCAGATGAAGAAAGTGTACTCAATTTATATATAAGGATATATATTATATGATAGACGCGATATTGAATAATAATGGTGGTATTTGAAATTATTTCCACGAAATTACCGAATTACATTCTGTTTCATCTGAAACAGGAAATCAGATGCTTAAATATATGCATAAATATACACATATTACGCACCTACCATACGTAAATTCACGCGTGTTTGTTCCATATGCCAATTTAAAATTGATTATCATCTTCTCATGTTTGAAATTATAATAGCCATGTAGTTTCCTTGCGGCATCCGTGAACGTAACTTTAAAGTGTATTCCTGTCCCATTATTTATGTGCCAACAAATGTTTTGCTCCGTTCCTGTTTGTTATTTGACTTGTGCCGACGATGTATAGGTACTTTGAAGAAAACATACACTTTAAACTTGTTTAGATGTCTTTGTCCCGAGTGAAAGAATGTAGTTACAAGCATGAGAGCGGTGTAGCTCGACTCAAGTAGCTTTGGTCTACAAGTAAGCCAAATAACTGTGAAACATGTGAAACAAAGACAAATACCGGTATGCCGGTATTATCGATATTTCTGAGATTAAGATAAAGTTGGTAAATTTAGTTTAATAAAGTACGTTTCCGGAGGAATAGTCAGTAAATGATTTTATATTTCGTAAAATCAAATTAATTACTATTCATTTCCTCGTTAACATTTTTTTTTATTGACAACTTTCTAAAAATTTCACAATTTTACGAACCTTTTCTATTAATTCTTTGAAATAAAATTCGTTGTTTTGATTAGTTCTACAATTACAATTACCTACAACAATTCTCGTTCTTCAGTAACAAGGAAACCATAATTATCATCTTCATCATCATCATCGGAAGCAAAGGTGTCATTATTCTCATCGACTTCAATTATCCGAGATTGGCAATTTTCTTTAATTTGTACAAGACATCTAGGATGGCAAGGTACTGTTGATGGAGAATCTATGCATCACGGCCAAAGGCTACCATTACAGAAGCACCGTCAGTTGTGGTAACTTACGTCGTGTCTCAGGGATAATTCGAATGCTAACAATTTTTTCTCCAGCAACTGCAAGCAAGTTCTGGCTGGCATACTCCCAATAACTCTTACAAGGCAGAGATTGACAAAATTGACGAACGATGCACATCGACATTCATAAAACGTCGATTACTTGAATTAGTCCATCTAGAGTCACCGAGACCTTAACTCCGTCATTATTTAGTTTTTGAAGTTGGTTTATTAAAGATAATTTTACAATTTCACCGTGCTTCTTCACAATATTTTAATCGAATTTGATGATGTAGACAATTTCTGGCCAGATTGCGCCAGATGTCTTTGGTCATTTGAAGTAAGAAAACGACTGAAAGTTACTTGTAAAATAATCTGTTAATTTCTATTTAGATGGTTCTGTTTCTATTTGTGTTTGATTTATTTTTCTAATACCAAAAATACCAAATATCCCGGTTTTTGAGAAATTAAACCCGGTATTAATAAGATCAACATTTGGCCCGGTATCCCGGTATTTTCGAAATTCGGGATCCCGGTTTGCGACCCCTAGTGATTACCTTCTGGGTCGGCTCGAATTGCTTTGGTGTATATGTAATCTCTTTGGCATCACTTGAACGCTTACAAGTATCTATACATCGCAGAAACTGTTTGCTAAACTGGTTTACGCTCCTAGTTACTTTATAGGGAGCATAAACTTGCTTACTAATCGATTTCCTCGAGAGAGGTAGGTATACTAATATAGTTTCGGCGTAATGAAATAATGGATGGAAAATTAAGGCAAAGAATATAGACAAGGTTTTGTGTAGTTTGTAAGACCTTGGCAAATCATCTTCAAATGTACGTGGTAAGAAATGTTGTATATGTTTATATGATAAGAAATAGCAAAAAAATTTCAGAGAGCAATGGCTCTAATAGCCTCAAGAAAAACAACTCGTTATAAGACTTAACGTACTACGATTCAGATTACCAAACTTTAGACAATGAGGAACTGCTGCGATTCTTTTAGGGTCTATAAGGGTCGTGGCCGGTCTATGATTACATAAATAACTATGTGATCACTAGTCTAAGATGTCGAGTCTATTGAGGTTATAAAGTAGTGTATATCATAAGTAAATTATCGAGTTAGAACAACAATAGAACATGACATAGAAATATTACCGACCAATGAGTCGCGCGCCGCACTCTCCGACTCTCACATCTCCGGGGACGCCTATAACAAATTGGAAACTAAATAAATGAGGTAATAGTAAATAAAATGTATCAGAAGCAATTTCATTATTGACAGATCGTAATATTGCACCGCCACAGTATATAAAATATTACACTTCTTATCCTCGTGGCGCCCAGAGCTTTAATGGCACATCCTGGACTATGGTCCGAATGTCCTTCTCCTAGGACATAATTGTCACAGTCTTATCCGCCCAAAGTCTTGGGTTGATTATTTTTGTGTGTTAGAAGTAACAGTTTGAATTTAAACTTTTAGGATATAATCATGATTATATTAGCATGTTTTTTAAATTTCAATTAGTTTTCTGCTTTTTGTCCTTTACAAAAGACATTGGGTCACAATGACTATACTAATAGGTAGTATAAGACTATGTAAAATTAAACAAAAGTAAAAGATATATTTAAATTATTTTGTAATTAAATGATGTCCCTGTATCAGACTCGGCTTGCTGAATGTCTAAAAGACCCGTAGTTCGAGATGTTCAATCCCACGAGTACGACTAAGGCCACTTGATATCCCACCGCGAGTTCGTGACTCGTCCCTTCTTAAATCAAATAAAGGAATTGATTTGTCTGAACTTGTTTCGGATGACCTATTTTCTGCATTATCATCATAATCTCATATAAAATCGTCATCTTCTTCTCCAGTATCTTCAAACTCAGAGTTGACTGGAGTACCACCGTTCACAACGTAGTTGATTTCATCATCCCGTAAACCTATAAACAAAATATATGAATAGGATCCTAAAACAATTCTAAAACAGGCTAACAATATTAAGTTGTAATTTAAATATAAGCTACCTTATATATGCTAATTAAAGATATTTTTATACTAAGTTCACCCCAACAGCCTTTTCAAAGGACATAATATTTTAACTCGAGATTCCGAAAAAGCTTACTGGGAAATATGCGAAATAATTGACTAAATTCAAGTAATATCTATTATGTAGCAACATTTTGAATAAAAACGTACTCGATAGACATGGAATATAGTAATAAAATACGATTTACTTACCATGTTTTCTTGACGCAGCCATACCGCCAACAGTTTTCTCAAAAAATACGTCTGTCAATTGTCGCAGTCAATGGTAGTATACCGGAAATAGTACTCTAAGGGCCGGTTGTTTCACCACAATTTAACGCACGCGTAAACGTCAAAAATGGCGCTAACTATCGTCAAACCAAAAATTGCGTTGTTTCACAAAATGACATCCTTGACGTACGTCAAAAAGTAACGTTTACGTTAACCGGTGCTGGACCCATTGGTTAGCGCCATTTCATTGTAAATATCTGCGTCGAACACTTGTGAAACAGGAAATAAAAACAATGGACTCCCTGGTATATTCGTCTTTATTAAACGATAGTTTGTCTGACGAAACAAATGTTGTAGAAAGAAAGAGAAGTATTTAAAACACGTATTTATAATCTTAACCTATGGTACGAGCAGGAATTTATTGCACGATACCGTGTATCAATGGTAATAGTTATATTATTAACACGTCAAATCGCTTTTTGGAAAACAATATTTCCTTATATTTCTCAATCATAGATTAAATCGGTCTTTCTCTAGTTATGAGAAATTTACTGCACGTTCTCAGTAAAATAATGTAACAATAAAATACCACGTGAAATCACAAAGTTACACAAATATGGTGTTTATTAAAATACTTAGGTACTTTGGTGAAAAAGTATCCATATTTATTAAGGAACAACGAACGTATAAAAATATGTGTCAGTTATTTAATATAAAATCGGTGTTGTTTGGATTTATTGTTTACAAAATCACAAGCACTCAAAACAAAACAACACAAATAGGTAGGTAGCCAATTCCCGCTTTTAGATGAAGTTGACCATCAGTTGACGTTAACAGCGCAATGTTACCTTACTACAAAAATGTCCCAACCATTTTTCTTGGGCTAAAGTATTGCTTTATACTAGCAACTCGAATAACTTTGACGATCGGTTTTTTTTGCTGTGAAATAACGCTTTGTATTTTACGTACGTTAAACACGGCACGTAATCGTCAGTATTTAACGTACGTATGTTACGTTAACCAACCATTTGAAACAACCGGCCCTAATATTTCCTTCAGAAATTCAATAAAATTATATCTTTAAGCCGCGAAATTTCAAAAATCTATACAGAGTTTTTTTAATATGGCCTTCTGAAAGGCGCGTGAGCGGTAATTGAAAGTTCTTTGAAAAAAGTCCTGGGCCGGAGTCACCATGTTAATTTTGGGTTATCAAACGGCGCGTGGGCGCCACGAGGATATAATATTTTCGCTTGATTGTTAGTTCAAAGTTTAGTAAATAGTAAACAGCGTCGAAATAAACTCTACAAAACATTTTCATTGCGCACTTTATCTACAAATTATGAATAAACTGTCGGGATTGTTAGGATAACAAACAGTAACAATGGCAAACATATGATTCCAAGCAAATAATAGAAATACGTATTGAAGTTAAATTCTCGCTGGAGCGAGACATTGTTAGAATGCAAAATAATAAGATGTGGTCTACATATTCATACTTGAATACCTACCTAACTTTCTGTATACTATTCTGCTATTAAAAGCTAAATGCCAGGTAACATTGTATGTCTAAGCCACCGATGGAGCTGACAAAATAGGGACTATAAATAACTGCAGACATCGAACGCCTGACAGCGTAGACGATTGCACTTCTTCGGGAATGCGCAGCAAAATTTGTTTCTGTGTACTCTTCTATGTAATTTCCCTTGGTCTCTGGTCTCTATTTTGTAAGAAATCTGTTCATTTACGGATATTTTTGGGTAGGTTTCTGTCTTGATATCAACGAGTTTAAAATGTATTGTTACATTTTTTTTGTATTCCACGGTACATCCGGCGAATTATGTATGTACGTTACTGGACATTAAATTTAGAATTCACGCAGGAGGACAATCTGTTTTCAGGACTGTGCCTATAAGAATGCCTATAAGTAATTAAAAGACATCGCTCTGATAATGGTAATGCGGTTGAACACATTTTTATCCGAATCTTTCATCAAGCCATTACAATAGCTAGTTTATGATAAAGTACCACTAATACACCATGTATTACTATTATTGTGAATAAAAGTTATGGAAAATGGCATTATTGAAAACGAAAATTATAGCAAATACATTTATGGATTTAAATTATTATGACACTTGATCGATTATGACCAATGGAATTAGTGAAAGTCATTTTATGTCATTTCGTGATTATGGCAATTGAAGCATTATTTCTAATGAAATTATGGCATTTTAAATTATGGCAAACATTAGTAAACCATATATTGAAGGAGTTTGAAAAATACATAACCTTCTTTCCTTTTTAGCAAATCAGATGAAGAAAGTGTACTCAATTTATATATAAAGATATATATTATATGATAGACGCGATATTGAATAATAATGGTGGTATTTGAAATTATTTCCACGAAATTACCGAATTACATTCTGTTTCATCTGAAACAGGAAATCAGATGCTTAAATATATGCATAAATATACACATATTACGCACCTACCATACGTAAATTCACGCGTGTTTGTTCCATATGCCAATTTAAAATTGATTATCATCTTCTCATGTTTGAAATTATAATAGCCATGTAGTTTCCTTGCGGCATCCGTGAACGTAACTTTAAAGTGTATTCCTGTCCCATTATTTATGTGCCAACAAATGTTTTGCTCCGTTCCTGTTTGTTATTTGACTTGTGCCGACGATGTATAGGTACTTTGAAGATAACATACACTTTAAACTTGTTTAGATGTCTTTGTCCCGAGTGAAAGAATGTAGTTACAAGCATGAGAGCGGTGTAGCTCGACTCAAGTAGCTTTGGTCTACAAGTAAGCCAAATAACTGTGAAACATGTGAAACAAAGACAAATACCGGTATTCCGGTATTATCGATATTTCTGAGATAAAGATAAAGTTGGTAAATTTAGTTTAATAAAGTACGTTTCCGGAGGAATAGTCAGTAAATGATTTTATATTTCGTAAAATCAAATTAATTACTATTCATTTCCTCGTTAACATTTTTTTTTATTGACAACTTTCTAAAAATTTCACAATTTTACGAACCTTTTCTATTAATTCTTTGAAATAAAATTCGTTGTTTTGATTAGTTCTACAATTACAATTACCTACAACAATTCTCGTTCTTCAGTAACAAGGAAACCATAATTATCATCTTCATCATCATCATCGGAAGCAAAGGTGTCATTATTCTCATCGACTTCAATTATCCGAGATTGGCAATTTTCTTTAATTTGTACAAGACATCTAGGATGGCAAGGTACTGTTGATGGAGAATCTATGCATCACGGCCAAAGGCTACCATTACAGAAGCACCGTCAGTTGTGGTAACTTACGTCGTGTCTCAGGGATAATTCGAATGCTAACAATTTTTTCTCCAGCAACTGCAAGCAAGTTCTGGCTGGCATACTCCCAATAACTCTTACAAGGCAGAGATTGACAAAATTGACGAACGATGCACATCGACATTCATAAAACGTCGATTACTTGAATTAGTCCATCTAGAGTCACCGAGACCTTAACTCCGTCATTATTTAGTTTTTGAAGTTGGTTTATTAAAGATAATTTTACAATTTCACCGTGCTTCTTCACAATATTTTAATCGAATTTGATGATGTAGACAATTTCTGGCCAGATTGCGCCAGATGTCTTTGGTCATTTGAAGTAAGAAAACGACTGAAAGTTACTTGTAAAATAATCTGTTAATTTCTATTTAGATGGTTCTGTTTCTATTTGTATTTGATTTATTTTTCTAATACCAAAAATACCAAATATCCCGGTTTTTGAGAAATTAAACCCGGTATTAATAAGATCAACATTTGGCCCGGTATCCCGGTATTTTCGAAATTCGGGATCCCGGTTTGCGACCCCTAGTGATTACCTTCTGGGTCGGCTCGAATTGCTTTGGTGTATATGTAATCTCTTTGGCATCACTTGAACGCTTACAAGTATCTATACATCGCAGAAACTGTTTGCTAAACTGGTTTACGCTCCTAGTTACTTTATAGGGAGCATAAACTTGCTTACTAATCGATTTCCTCGAGAGAGGTAGGTATACTAATATAGTTTCGGCGTGGATGGAAAATTAAGGCAAAGAATATAGACAAGGTTTTGTGTAGTTTGTAAGACCTTGGCAAATCATCTTCAAATGTACGTGGTAAGAAATGTTGTATATGTTTATATGATAAGAAATAGCAAAAAAATTTCAGAGAGCAATGGCTCTAATAGCCTCAAGAAAAACAACTCGTTATAAGACTTAACGTACTACGATTCAGATTACCAAACTTTAGACAATGAGGAACTGCTGCGATTCTTTTAGGGTCTATAAGGGTCGTGGCCGGTCTATGATTACATAAATAACTATGTGATCACTAGTCTAAGATGTCGAGTCTATTGAGGTTATAAAGTAGTGTATATCATAAGTAAATTATCGAGTTAGAACAACAATAGAACATGACATAGAAATATTACCGACCAATGAGTCGCGCGCCGCACTCTCCGACTCTCACATCTCCGGGGACGCCTATAACAAATTGGAAACTAAATAAATGAGGTAATAGTAAATAAAATGTATCAGAAGCAATTTCATTATTGACAGATCGTAATATTGCACCGCCACAGTATATAAAATATTACACTTCTTATCCTCGTGGCGCCCAGAGCTTTAATGGCACATCCTGGACTATGGTCCGAATGTCCTTCTCCTAGGACATAATTGTCACAGTCTTATCCGCCCAAAGTCTTGGGTTGATTATTTTTGTGTGTTAGAAGTAACAGTTTGAATTTAAACTTTTAGGATATAATCATGATTATATTAGCATGTTTTTTAAATTTCAATTAGTTTTCTGCTTTTTGTCCTTTACAAAAGACATTGGGTCACAATGACTATACTAATAGGTAGTATAAGACTATGTAAAATTAAACAAAAGTAAAAGATATATTTAAATTATTTTGTAATTAAATGATGTCCCTGTATCAGACTCGGCTTGCTGAATGTCTAAAAGACCCGCAGTTCGAGATGTTCAATCCCACGAGTACGACTAAGGCCACTTGATATCCCACCGCGAGTTCGTGACTCGTCCCTTCTTAAATCAAATAAAGGAATTGATTTGTCTGAACTTGTTACGGATGACCTATTTTCTGCATTATCATCATAATCTCATATAAAATCGTCATCTTCTTCTCCAGTATCTTCAAACTCAGAGTTGACTGGAGTACCACCGTTCACAACGTAGTTGATTTCATCATCCCGTAAACCTATAAACAAAATATATGAATAGGATCCTAAAACAATTCTAAAACAGGCTAACAATATTAAGTTGTAATTTAAATATAAGCTACCTTATATATGCTAATTAAAGATATTTTTATACTAAGTTCACCCCAACAGCCTTTTCAAAGGACATAATATTTTAACTCGAGATTCCGAAAAAGCTTACTGGGAAATATGCGAAATAATTGACTAAATTCAAGTAATATCTATTATGTAGCAACATTTTGAATAAAAACGTACTCGATAGACATGGAATATAGTAATAAAATACGATTTACTTACCATGTTTTCTTGACGCAGCCATACCGCCAACAGTTTTCTCAAAAAATACGTCTGTCAATTGTCGCAGTCAATGGTAGTATACCGGAAATAGTACTCTAAGGGCCGGTTGTTTCACCACAATTTAACGCACGCGTAAACGTCAAAAATGGCGCTAACTATCGTCAAACCAAAAATTGCGTTGTTTCACAAAATGACATCCTTGACGTACGTCAAAAAGTAACGTTTACGTTAACCGGTGCTGGACCCATTGGTTAGCGCCATTTCATTGTAAATATCTGCGTCGAACACTTGTGAAACAGGAAATAAAAACAATGGACTCCCTGGTATATTCGTCTTTATTAAACGATAGTTTGTCTGACGAAACAAATGTTGTAGAAAGAAAGAGAAGTATTTAAAACACGTATTTATAATCTTAACCTATGGTACGAGCAGGAATTTATTGCACGATACCGTGTATCAATGGTAATAGTTATATTATTAACACGTCAAATCGCTTTTTGGAAAACAATATTTCCTTATATTTCTCAATCATAGATTAAATCGGTCTTTCTCTAGTTATGAGAAATTTACTGCACGTTCTCAGTAAAATAATGTAACAATAAAATACCACGTGAAATCACAAAGTTACACAAATATGGTGTTTATTAAAATACTTAGGTACTTTGGTGAAAAAGTATCCATATTTATTAAGGAACAACGAACGTATAAAAATATGTGTCAGTTATTTAATATAAAATCGGTGTTGTTTGGATTTATTGTTTACAAAATCACAAGCACTCAAAACAAAACAACACAAATAGGTAGGTAGCCAATTCCCGCTTTTAGATGAAGTTGACCATCAGTTGACGTTAACAGCGCAATGTTACCTTACTACAAAAATGTCCCAACCATTTTTCTTGGGCTAAAGTATTGCTTTATACTAGCAACTCGAATAACTTTGACGATCGGTTTTTTTTGCTGTGAAATAACGCTTTGTATTTTACGTACGTTAAACATGGCACGTAATCGTCAGTATTTAACGTACGTATGTTACGTTAACCAACCATTTGAAACAACCGGCCCTAATATTTCCTTCAGAAATTCAATAAAATTATATCTTTAAGCCGCGAAATTTCAAAAATCTATACAGAGTTTTTTTAATATGGCCTTCTGAAAGGCGCGTGAGCGGTAATTGAAAGTTCTTTGAAAAAAGTCCTGGGCCGGAGTCACCATGTTAATTTTGGGTTATCAAACGGCGCGTGGGCGCCACGAGGATATAATATTTTCGCTTGATTGTTAGTTCAAAGTTTAGTAAATAGTAAACAGCGTCGAAATAAACTCTACAAAACATTTTCATTGCGCACTTTATCTACAAATTATGAATAAACTGTCGGGATTGTTAGGATAACAAACAGTAACAATGGCAAACATATGATTCCAAGCAAATAATAGAAATACGTATTGAAGTTAAATTCTCGCTGGAGCGAGACATTGTTAGAATGCAAAATAATAAGATGTGGTCTACATATTCATACTTGAATACCTACCTAACTTTCTGTATACTATTCTGCTATTAAAAGCTAAATGCCAGGTAACATTGTATGTCTAAGCCACCGATGGAGCTGACAAAATAGGGACTATAAATAACTGCAGACATCGAACGCCTGACAGCGTAGACGATTGCACTTCTTCGGGAATGCGCAGCAAAATTTGTTTCTGTGTACTCTTCTATGTAATTTCCCTTGGTCTCTGGTCTCTATTTTGTAAGAAATCTGTTCATTTACGGATATTTTTGGGTAGGTTTCTGTCTTGATATCAACGAGTTTAAAATGTATTGTTACATTTTTTTTGTATTCCACGGTACATCCGGCGAATTATGTATGTACGTTACTGGACATTAAATTTAGAATTCACGCAGGAGGACAATCTGTTTTCAGGACTGTGCCTATAAGAATGCCTATAAGTAATTAAAAGACATCGCTCTGATAATGGTAATGCGGTTGAACACATTTTTATCCGAATCTTTCATCAAGCCATTACAATAGCTAGTTTATGATAAAGTACCACTAATACACCATGTATTACTATTATTGTGAATAAAAGTTATGGAAAATGGCATTATTGAAAACGAAAATTATAGCAAATACATTTATGGATTTAAATTATTATGACACTTGATCGATTATGACCAATGGAATTAGTGAAAGTCATTTTATGTCATTTCGTGATTATGGCAATTGAAGCATTATTTCTAATGAAATTATGGCATTTTAAATTATGGCAAACATTAGTAAACCATATATTGAAGGAGTTTGAAAAATACATAACCTTCTTTCCTTTTTAGCAAATCAGATGAAGAAAGTGTACTCAATTTATATATAAAGATATATATTATATGATAGACGCGATATTGAATAATAATGGTGGTATTTGAAATTATTTCCACGAAATTACCGAATTACATTCTGTTTCATCTGAAACAGGAAATCAGATGCTTAAATATATGCATAAATATACACATATTACGCACCTACCATACGTAAATTCACGCGTGTTTGTTCCATATGCCAATTTAAAATTGATTATCATCTTCTCATGTTTGAAATTATAATAGCCATGTAGTTTCCTTGCGGCATCCGTGAACGTAACTTTAAAGTGTATTCCTGTCCCATTATTTATGTGCCAACAAATGTTTTGCTCCGTTCCTGTTTGTTATTTGACTTGTGCCGACGATGTATAGGTACTTTGAAGATAACATACACTTTAAACTTGTTTAGATGTCTTTGTCCCGAGTGAAAGAATGTAGTTACAAGCATGAGAGCGGTGTAGCTCGACTCAAGTAGCTTTGGTCTACAAGTAAGCCAAATAACTGTGAAACATGTGAAACAAAGACAAATACCGGTATTCCGGTATTATCGATATTTCTGAGATAAAGATAAAGTTGGTAAATTTAGTTTAATAAAGTACGTTTCCGGAGGAATAGTCAGTAAATGATTTTATATTTCGTAAAATAAAATTAATTACTATTCATTTCCTCGTTAACATTTTTTTTATTGACAACTTTCTAAAAATTTCACAATTTTACGAACCTTTTCTATTAATTCTTTGAAATAAAATTCGTTGTTTTGATTAGTTCTACAATTACAATTACCTACAACAATTCTCGTTCTTCAGTAACAAGGAAACCATAATTATCATCTTCATCATCATCATCGGAAGCAAAGGTGTCATTATTCTCATCGACTTCAATTATCCGAGATTGGCAATTTTCTTTAATTTGTACAAGACATCTAGGATGGCAAGGTACTGTTGATGGAGAATCTATGCATCACGGCCAAAGGCTACCATTACAGAAGCACCGTCAGTTGTGGTAACTTACGTCGTGTCTCAGGGATAATTCGAATGCTAACAATTTTTTCTCCAGCAACTGCAAGCAAGTTCTGGCTGGCATACTCCCAATAACTCTTACAAGGCAGAGATTGACAAAATTGACGAACGATGCACATCGACATTCATAAAACGTCGATTACTTGAATTAGTCCATCTAGAGTCACCGAGACCTTAACTCCGTCATTATTTAGTTTTTGAAGTTGGTTTATTAAAGATAATTTTACAATTTCACCGTGCTACTTCACAATATTTTAATCGAATTTGATGATGTAGACAATTTCTGGCCAGATTGCGCCAGATGTCTTTGGTCATTTGAAGTAAGAAAACGACTGAAAGTTACTTGTAAAATAATCTGTTAATTTCTATTTAGATGGTTCTGTTTCTATTTGTGTTTGATTTATTTTTCTAATACCAAAAATACCAAATATCCCGGTTTTTGAGAAATTAAACCCGGTATTAATAAGATCAACATTTGGCCCGGTATCCCGGTATTTTCGAAATTCGGGATCCCGGTTTGCGACCCCTAGTGATTATCTTCTGGGTCGGCTCGAATTGCTTTGGTGTATATGTAATCTCTTTGGCATCACTTGAACGCTTACAAGTATCTATACATCGCAGAAACTGTTTGCTAAACTGGTTTACGCTCCTAGTTACTTTATAGGGAGCATAAACTTGCTTACTAATCGATTTCCTCGAGAGAGGTAGGTATACTAATATAGTTTCGGCGTGGATGGAAAATTAAGGCAAAGAATATAGACAAGGTTTTGTGTAGTTTGTAAGACCTTGGCAAATCATCTTCAAATGTACGTGGTAAGAAATGTTGTATATGTTTATATGATAAGAAATAGCAAAAAAATTTCAGAGAGCAATGGCTCTAATAGCCTCAAGAAAAACAACTCGTTATAAGACTTAACGTACTACGATTCAGATTACCAAACTTTAGACAATGAGGAACTGCTGCGATTCTTTTAGGGTCTATAAGGGTCGTGGCCGGTCTATGATTACATAAATAACTATGTGATCACTAGTCTAAGATGTCGAGTCTATTGAGGTTATAAAGTTGTGTATATCATAAGTAAATTATCGAGTTAGAACAACAATAGAACATGACATAGAAATATTACCGACCAATGAGTCGCGCGCCGCACTCTCCGACTCTCACATCTCCGGGGACGCCTATAACAAATTGGAAACTAAATAAATGAGGTAATAGTAAATAAAATGTATCAGAAGCAATTTCATTATTGACAGATCGTAATATTGCACCGCCACAGTATATAAAATATTACACTTCTTATCCTCGTGGCGCCCAGAGCTTTAATGGCACATCCTGGACTATGGTCCGAATGTCCTTCTCCTAGGACATAATTGTCACAGTCTTATCCGCCCAAAGTCTTGGGTTGATTATTTTTGTGTGTTAGAAGTAACAGTTTGAATTTAAACTTTTAGGATATAATCATGATTATATTAGCATGTTTTTTAAATTTCAATTAGTTTTCTGCTTTTTGTCCTTTACAAAAGACATTGGGTCACAATGACTATACTAATAGGTAGTATAAGACTATGTAAAATTAAACAAAAGTAAAAGATATATTTAAATTATTTTGTAATTAAATGATGTCCCTGTATCAGACTCGGCTTGCTGAATGTCTAAAAGACCCGTAGTTCGAGATGTTCAATCCCACGAGTACGACTAAGGCCACTTGATATCCCACCGCGAGTTCGTGACTCGTCCCTTCTTAAATCAAATAAAGGAATTGATTTGTCTGAACTTGTTTCGGATGACCTATTTTCTGCATTATCATCATAATCTCATATAAAATCGTCATCTTCTTCTCCAGTATCTTCAAACTCAGAGTTGACTGGAGTACCACCGTTCACAACGTAGTTGATTTCATCATCCCGTAAACCTATAAACAAAATATATGAATAGGATCCTAAAACAATTCTAAAACAGGCTAACAATATTAAGTTGTAATTTAAATATAAGCTACCTTATATATGCTAATTAAAGATATTTTTATACTAAGTTCACCCCAACAGCCTTTTCAAAGGACATAATATTTTAACTCGAGATTCCGAAAAAGCTTACTGGGAAATATGCGAAATAATTGACTAAATTCAAGTAATATCTATTATGTAGCAACATTTTGAATAAAAACGTACTCGATAGACATGGAATATAGTAATAAAATACGATTTACTTACCATGTTTTCTTGACGCAGCCATACCGCCAACAGTTTTCTCAAAAAATACGTCTGTCAATTGTCGCAGTCAATGGTAGTATACCGGAAATAGTACTCTAAGGGCCGGTTGTTTCACCACAATTTAACGCACGCGTAAACGTCAAAAATGGCGCTAACTATCGTCAAACCAAAAATTGCGTTGTTTCACAAAATGACATCCTTGACGTACGTCAAAAAGTAACGTTTACGTTAACCGGTGCTGGACCCATTGGTTAGCGCCATTTCATTGTAAATATCTGCGTCGAACACTTGTGAAACAGGAAATAAAAACAATGGACTCCCTGGTATATTCGTCTTTATTAAACGATAGTTTGTCTGACGAAACAAATGTTGTAGAAAGAAAGAGAAGTATTTAAAACACGTATTTATAATCTTAACCTATGGTACGAGCAGGAATTTATTGCACGATACCGTGTATCAATGGTAATAGTTATATTATTAACACGTCAAATCGCTTTTTGGAAAACAATATTTCCTTATATTTCTCAATCATAGATTAAATCGGTCTTTCTCTAGTTATGAGAAATTTACTGCACGTTCTCAGTAAAATAATGTAACAATAAAATACCACGTGAAATCACAAAGTTACACAAATATGGTGTTTATTAAAATACTTAGGTACTTTGGTGAAAAAGTATCCATATTTATTAAGGAACAACGAACGTATAAAAATATGTGTCAGTTATTTAATATAAAATCGGTGTTGTTTGGATTTATTGTTTACAAAATCACAAGCACTCAAAACAAAACAACACAAATAGGTAGGTAGCCAATTCCCGCTTTTAGATGAAGTTGACCATCAGTTGACGTTAACAGCGCAATGTTACCTTACTACAAAAATGTCCCAACCATTTTTCTTGGGCTAAAGTATTGCTTTATACTAGCAACTCGAATAACTTTGACGATCGGTTTTTTTTGCTGTGAAATAACGCTTTGTATTTTACGTACGTTAAACATGGCACGTAATCGTCAGTATTTAACGTACGTATGTTACGTTAACCAACCATTTGAAACAACCGGCCCTAATATTTCCTTCAGAAATTCAATAAAATTATATCTTTAAGCCGCGAAATTTCAAAAATCTATACAGAGTTTTTTTAATATGGCCTTCTGAAAGGCGCGTGAGCGGTAATTGAAAGTTCTTTGAAAAAAGTCCTGGGCCGGAGTCACCATGTTAATTTTGGGTTATCAAACGGCGCGTGGGCGCCACGAGGATATAATATTTTCGCTTGATTGTTAGTTCAAAGTTTAGTAAATAGTAAACAGCGTCGAAATAAACTCTACAAAACATTTTCATAGCGCACTTTATCTACAAATTATGAATAAACTGTCGGGATTGTTAGGATAACAGACAGTAACAATGGCAAACATATGATTCCAAGCAAATAATAGAAATACGTATTGAAGTTAAATTCTCGCTGGAGCGAGACATTGTTAGAATGCAAAATAATAAGATGTGGTCTACATATTCATACTTGAATACCTACCTAACTTTCTGTATACTATTCTGCTATTAAAAGCTAAATGCCAGGTAACATTGTATGTCTAAGCCACCGATGGAGCTGACAAAATAGGGACTATAAATAACTGCAGACATCGAACGCCTGACAGCGTAGACGATTGCACTTCTTCGGGAATGCGCAGCAAAATTTGTTTCTGTGTACTCTTCTATGTAATTTCCCTTGGTCTCTGGTCTCTATTTTGTAAGAAATCTGTTCATTTACGGATATTTTTGGGTAGGTTTCTGTCTTGATATCAACGAGTTTAAAATGTATTGTTACATTTTTTTTGTATTCCACGGTACATCCGGCGAATTATGTATGTACGTTACTGGACATTAAATTTAGAATTCACGCAGGAGGACAATCTGTTTTCAGGACTGTGCCTATAAGAATGCCTATAAGTAATTAAAAGACATCGCTCTGATAATGGTAATGCGGTTGAACACATTTTTATCCGAATCTTTCATCAAGCCATTACAATAGCTAGTTTATGATAAAGTACCACTAATACACCATGTATTACTATTATTGTGAATAAAAGTTATGGAAAATGGCATTATTGAAAACGAAAATTATAGCAAATACATTTATGGATTTAAATTATTATGACACTTGATCGATTATGACCAATGGAATTAGTGAAAGTCATTTTATGTCATTTCGTGATTATGGCAATTGAAGCATTATTTCTAATGAAATTATGGCATTTTAAATTATGGCAAACATTAGTAAACCATATATTGAAGGAGTTTGAAAAATACATAACCTTCTTTCCTTTTTAGCAAATCAGATGAAGAAAGTGTACTCAATTTATATATAAAGATATATATTATATGATAGACGCGATATTGAATAATAATGGTGGTATTTGAAATTATTTCCACGAAATTACCGAATTACATTCTGTTTCATCTGAAACAGGAAATCAGATGCTTAAATATATGCATAAATATACACATATTACGCACCTACCATACGTAAATTCACGCGTGTTTGTTCCATATGCCAATTTAAAATTGATTATCATCTTCTCATGTTTGAAATTATAATAGCCATGTAGTTTCCTTGCGGCATCCGTGAACGTAACTTTAAAGTGTATTCCTGTCCCATTATTTATGTGCCAACAAATGTTTTGCTCCGTTCCTGTTTGTTATTTGACTTGTGCCGACGATGTATAGGTACTTTGAAGATAACATACACTTTAAACTTGTTTAGATGTCTTTGTCCCGAGTGAAAGAATGTAGTTACAAGCATGAGAGCGGTGTAGCTCGACTCAAGTAGCTTTGGTCTACAAGTAAGCCAAATAACTGTGAAACATGTGAAACAAAGACAAATACCGGTATTCCGGTATTATCGATATTTCTGAGATAAAGATAAAGTTGGTAAATTTAGTTTAATAAAGTACGTTTCCGGAGGAATAGTCAGTAAATGATTTTATATTTCGTAAAATAAAATTAATTACTATTCATTTCCTCGTTAACATTTTTTTTATTGACAACTTTCTAAAAATTTCACAATTTTACGAACCTTTTCTATTAATTCTTTGAAATAAAATTCGTTGTTTTGATTAGTTCTACAATTACAATTACCTACAACAATTCTCGTTCTTCAGTAACAAGGAAACCATAATTATCATCTTCATCATCATCATCGGAAGCAAAGGTGTCATTATTCTCATCGACTTCAATTATCCGAGATTGGCAATTTTCTTTAATTTGTACAAGACATCTAGGATGGCAAGGTACTGTTGATGGAGAATCTATGCATCACGGCCAAAGGCTACCATTACAGAAGCACCGTCAGTTGTGGTAACTTACGTCGTGTCTCAGGGATAATTCGAATGCTAACAATTTTTTCTCCAGCAACTGCAAGCAAGTTCTGGCTGGCATACTCCCAATAACTCTTACAAGGCAGAGATTGACAAAATTGACGAACGATGCACATCGACATTCATAAAACGTCGATTACTTGAATTAGTCCATCTAGAGTCACCGAGACCTTAACTCCGTCATTATTTAGTTTTTGAAGTTGGTTTATTAAAGATAATTTTACAATTTCACCGTGCTACTTCACAATATTTTAATCGAATTTGATGATGTAGACAATTTCTGGCCAGATTGCGCCAGATGTCTTTGGTCATTTGAAGTAAGAAAACGACTGAAAGTTACTTGTAAAATAATCTGTTAATTTCTATTTAGATGGTTCTGTTTCTATTTGTGTTTGATTTATTTTTCTAATACCAAAAATACCAAATATCCCGGTTTTTGAGAAATTAAACCCGGTATTAATAAGATCAACATTTGGCCCGGTATCCCGGTATTTTCGAAATTCGGGATCCCGGTTTGCGACCCCTAGTGATTACCTTCTGGGTCGGCTCGAATTGCTTTGGTGTATATGTAATCTCTTTGGCATCACTTGAACGCTTACAAGTATCTATACATCGCAGAAACTGTTTGCTAAACTGGTTTACGCTCCTAGTTACTTTATAGGGAGCATAAACTTGCTTACTAATCGATTTCCTCGAGAGAGGTAGGTATACTAATATAGTTTCGGCGTGGATGGAAAATTAAGGCAAAGAATATAGACAAGGTTTTGTGTAGTTTGTAAGACCTTGGCAAATCATCTTCAAATGTACGTGGTAAGAAATGTTGTATATGTTTATATGATAAGAAATAGCAAAAAAATTTCAGAGAGCAATGGCTCTAATAGCCTCAAGAAAAACAACTCGTTATAAGACTTAACGTACTACGATTCAGATTACCAAACTTTAGACAATGAGGAACTGCTGCGATTCTTTTAGGGTCTATAAGGGTCGTGGCCGGTCTATGATTACATAAATAACTATGTGATCACTAGTCTAAGATGTCGAGTCTATTGAGGTTATAAAGTAGTGTATATCATAAGTAAATTATCGAGTTAGAACAACAATAGAACATGACATAGAAATATTACCGACCAATGAGTCGCGCGCCGCACTCTCCGACTCTCACATCTCCGGGGACGCCTATAACAAATTGGAAACTAAATAAATGAGGTAATAGTAAATAAAATGTATCAGAAGCAATTTCATTATTGACAGATCGTAATATTGCACCGCCACAGTATATAAAATATTACACTTCTTATCCTCGTGGCGCCCAGAGCTTTAATGGCACATCCTGGACTATGGTCCGAATGTCCTTCTCCTAGGACATAATTGTCACAGTCTTATCCGCCCAAAGTCTTGGGTTGATTATTTTTGTGTGTTAGAAGTAACAGTTTGAATTTAAACTTTTAGGATATAATCATGATTATATTAGCATGTTTTTTAAATTTCAATTAGTTTTCTGCTTTTTGTCCTTTACAAAAGACATTGGGTCACAATGACTATACTAATAGGTAGTATAAGACTATGTAAAATTAAACAAAAGTAAAAGATATATTTAAATTATTTTGTAATTAAATGATGTCCCTGTATCAGACTCGGCTTGCTGAATGTCTAAAAGACCCGCAGTTCGAGATGTTCAATCCCACGAGTACGACTAAGGCCACTTGATATCCCACCGCGAGTTCGTGACTCGTCCCTTCTTAAATCAAATAAAGGAATTGATTTGTCTGAACTTGTTACGGATGACCTATTTTCTGCATTATCATCATAATCTCATATAAAATCGTCATCTTCTTCTCCAGTATCTTCAAACTCAGAGTTGACTGGAGTACCACCGTTCACAACGTAGTTGATTTCATCATCCCGTAAACCTATAAACAAAATATATGAATAGGATCCTAAAACAATTCTAAAACAGGCTAACAATATTAAGTTGTAATTTAAATATAAGCTACCTTATATATGCTAATTAAAGATATTTTTATACTAAGTTCACCCCAACAGCCTTTTCAAAGGACATAATATTTTAACTCGAGATTCCGAAAAAGCTTACTGGGAAATATGCGAAATAATTGACTAAATTCAAGTAATATCTATTATGTAGCAACATTTTGAATAAAAACGTACTCGATAGACATGGAATATAGTAATAAAATACGATTTACTTACCATGTTTTCTTGACGCAGCCATACCGCCAACAGTTTTCTCAAAAAATACGTCTGTCAATTGTCGCAGTCAATGGTAGTATACCGGAAATAGTACTCTAAGGGCCGGTTGTTTCACCACAATTTAACGCACGCGTAAACGTCAAAAATGGCGCTAACTATCGTCAAACCAAAAATTGCGTTGTTTCACAAAATGACATCCTTGACGTACGTCAAAAAGTAACGTTTACGTTAACCGGTGCTGGACCCATTGGTTAGCGCCATTTCATTGTAAATATCTGCGTCGAACACTTGTGAAACAGGAAATAAAAACAATGGACTCCCTGGTATATTCGTCTTTATTAAACGATAGTTTGTCTGACGAAACAAATGTTGTAGAAAGAAAGAGAAGTATTTAAAACACGTATTTATAATCTTAACCTATGGTACGAGCAGGAATTTATTGCACGATACCGTGTATCAATGGTAATAGTTATATTATTAACACGTCAAATCGCTTTTTGGAAAACAATATTTCCTTATATTTCTCAATCATAGATTAAATCGGTCTTTCTCTAGTTATGAGAAATTTACTGCACGTTCTCAGTAAAATAATGTAACAATAAAATACCACGTGAAATCACAAAGTTACACAAATATGGTGTTTATTAAAATACTTAGGTACTTTGGTGAAAAAGTATCCATATTTATTAAGGAACAACGAACGTATAAAAATATGTGTCAGTTATTTAATATAAAATCGGTGTTGTTTGGATTTATTGTTTACAAAATCACAAGCACTCAAAACAAAACAACACAAATAGGTAGGTAGCCAATTCCCGCTTTTAGATGAAGTTGACCATCAGTTGACGTTAACAGCGCAATGTTACCTTACTACAAAAATGTCCCAACCATTTTTCTTGGGCTAAAGTATTGCTTTATACTAGCAACTCGAATAACTTTGACGATCGGTTTTTTTTGCTGTGAAATAACGCTTTGTATTTTACGTACGTTAAACATGGCACGTAATCGTCAGTATTTAACGTACGTATGTTACGTTAACCAACCATTTGAAACAACCGGCCCTAATATTTCCTTCAGAAATTCAATAAAATTATATCTTTAAGCCGCGAAATTTCAAAAATCTATACAGAGTTTTTTTAATATGGCCTTCTGAAAGGCGCGTGAGCGGTAATTGAAAGTTCTTTGAAAAAAGTCCTGGGCCGGAGTCACCATGTTAATTTTGGGTTATCAAACGGCGCGTGGGCGCCACGAGGATATAATATTTTCGCTTGATTGTTAGTTCAAAGTTTAGTAAATAGTAAACAGCGTCGAAATAAACTCTACAAAACATTTTCATTGCGCACTTTATCTACAAATTATGAATAAACTGTCGGGATTGTTAGGATAACAAACAGTAACAATGGCAAACATATGATTCTAAGCAAATAATAGAAATACGTATTGAAGTTAAATTCTCGCTGGAGCGAGACATTGTTAGAATGCAAAATAATAAGATGTGGTCTACATATTCATACTTGAATACCTACCTAACTTTCTGTATACTATTCTGCTATTAAAAGCTAAATGCCAGGTAACATTGTATGTCTAAGCCACCGATGGAGCTGACAAAATAGGGACTAT
Organism: Euclidia mi; assembly: GCA_944739405.2. Taxonomy (NCBI): domain Eukaryota; kingdom Metazoa; phylum Arthropoda; class Insecta; order Lepidoptera; family Erebidae; genus Euclidia; species Euclidia mi. Next base: position 48,350,967 of record OX123188.2, on the reverse strand, counting down.
AAATAACTGCAGACATCGAACGCCTGACAGCGTAGACGATTGCACTTCTTCGGGAATGCGCAGCAAAATTTGTTTCTGTGTACTCTTCTATGTAATTTCCCTTGGTCTCTGGTCTCTATTTTGTAAGAAATCTGTTCATTTACGGATATTTTTGGGTAGGTTTCTGTCTTGATATCAACGAGTTTAAAATGTATTGTTACATTTTTTTTGTATTCCACGGTACATCCGGCGAATTATGTATGTACGTTACTGGACATTAAATTTAGAATTCACGCAGGAGGACAATCTGTTTTCAGGACTGTGCCTATAAGAATGCCTATAAGTAATTAAAAGACATCGCTCTGATAATGGTAATGCGGTTGAACACATTTTTATCCGAATCTTTCATCAAGCCATTACAATAGCTAGTTTATGATAAAGTACCACTAATACACCATGTATTACTATTATTGTGAATAAAAGTTATGGAAAATGGCATTATTGAAAACGAAAATTATAGCAAATACATTTATGGATTTAAATTATTATGACACTTGATCGATTATGACCAATGGAATTAGTGAAAGTCATTTTATGTCATTTCGTGATTATGGCAATTGAAGCATTATTTCTAATGAAATTATGGCATTTTAAATTATGGCAAACATTAGTAAACCATATATTGAAGGAGTTTGAAAAATACATAACCTTCTTTCCTTTTTAGCAAATCAGATGAAGAAAGTGTACTCAATTTATATATAAAGATATATATTATATGATAGACGCGATATTGAATAATAATGGTGGTATTTGAAATTATTTCCACGAAATTACCGAATTACATTCTGTTTCATCTGAAACAGGAAATCAGATGCTTAAATATATGCATAAATATACACATATTACGCACCTACCATACGTAAATTCACGCGTGTTTGTTCCATATGCCAATTTAAAATTGATTATCATCTTCTCATGTTTGAAATTATAATAGCCATGTAGTTTCCTTGCGGCATCCGTGAACGTAACTTTAAAGTGTATTCCTGTCCCATTATTTATGTGCCAACAAATGTTTTGCTCCGTTCCTGTTTGTTATTTGACTTGTGCCGACGATGTATAGGTACTTTGAAGATAACATACACTTTAAACTTGTTTAGATGTCTTTGTCCCGAGTGAAAGAATGTAGTTACAAGCATGAGAGCGGTGTAGCTCGACTCAAGTAGCTTTGGTCTACAAGTAAGCCAAATAACTGTGAAACATGTGAAACAAAGACAAATACCGGTATTCCGGTATTATCGATATTTCTGAGATAAAGATAAAGTTGGTAAATTTAGTTTAATAAAGTACGTTTCCGGAGGAATAGTCAGTAAATGATTTTATATTTCGTAAAATAAAATTAATTACTATTCATTTCCTCGTTAACATTTTTTTTATTGACAACTTTCTAAAAATTTCACAATTTTACGAACCTTTTCTATTAATTCTTTGAAATAAAATTCGTTGTTTTGATTAGTTCTACAATTACAATTACCTACAACAATTCTCGTTCTTCAGTAACAAGGAAACCATAATTATCATCTTCATCATCATCATCGGAAGCAAAGGTGTCATTATTCTCATCGACTTCAATTATCCGAGATTGGCAATTTTCTTTAATTTGTACAAGACATCTAGGATGGCAAGGTACTGTTGATGGAGAATCTATGCATCACGGCCAAAGGCTACCATTACAGAAGCACCGTCAGTTGTGGTAACTTACGTCGTGTCTCAGGGATAATTCGAATGCTAACAATTTTTTCTCCAGCAACTGCAAGCAAGTTCTGGCTGGCATACTCCCAATAACTCTTACAAGGCAGAGATTGACAAAATTGACGAACGATGCACATCGACATTCATAAAACGTCGATTACTTGAATTAGTCCATCTAGAGTCACCGAGACCTTAACTCCGTCATTATTTAGTTTTTGAAGTTGGTTTATTAAAGATAATTTTACAATTTCACCGTGCTACTTCACAATATTTTAATCGAATTTGATGATGTAGACAATTTCTGGCCAGATTGCGCCAGATGTCTTTGGTCATTTGAAGTAAGAAAACGACTGAAAGTTACTTGTAAAATAATCTGTTAATTTCTATTTAGATGGTTCTGTTTCTATTTGTGTTTGATTTATTTTTCTAATACCAAAAATACCAAATATCCCGGTTTTTGAGAAATTAAACCCGGTATTAATAAGATCAACATTTGGCCCGGTATCCCGGTATTTTCGAAATTCGGGATCCCGGTTTGCGACCCCTAGTGATTATCTTCTGGGTCGGCTCGAATTGCTTTGGTGTATATGTAATCTCTTTGGCATCACTTGAACGCTTACAAGTATCTATACATCGCAGAAACTGTTTGCTAAACTGGTTTACGCTCCTAGTTACTTTATAGGGAGCATAAACTTGCTTACTAATCGATTTCCTCGAGAGAGGTAGGTATACTAATATAGTTTCGGCGTAATGAAATAATGGATGGAAAATTAAGGCAAAGAATATAGACAAGGTTTTGTGTAGTTTGTAAGACCTTGGCAAATCATCTTCAAATGTACGTGGTAAGAAATGTTGTATATGTTTATATGATAAGAAATAGCAAAAAAATTTCAGAGAGCAATGGCTCTAATAGCCTCAAGAAAAACAACTCGTTATAAGACTTAACGTACTACGATTCAGATTACCAAACTTTAGACAATGAGGAACTGCTGCGATTCTTTTAGGGTCTATAAGGGTCGTGGCCGGTCTATGATTACATAAATAACTATGTGATCACTAGTCTAAGATGTCGAGTCTATTGAGGTTATAAAGTAGTGTATATCATAAGTAAATTATCGAGTTAGAACAACAATAGAACATGACATAGAAATATTACCGACCAATGAGTCGCGCGCCGCACTCTCCGACTCTCACATCTCCGGGGACGCCTATAACAAATTGGAAACTAAATAAATGAGGTAATAGTAAATAAAATGTATCAGAAGCAATTTCATTATTGACAGATCGTAATATTGCACCGCCACAGTATATAAAATATTACACTTCTTATCCTCGTGGCGCCCAGAGCTTTAATGGCACATCCTGGACTATGGTCCGAATGTCCTTCTCCTAGGACATAATTGTCACAGTCTTATCCGCCCAAAGTCTTGGGTTGATTATTTTTGTGTGTTAGAAGTAACAGTTTGAATTTAAACTTTTAGGATATAATCATGATTATATTAGCATGTTTTTTAAATTTCAATTAGTTTTCTGCTTTTTGTCCTTTACAAAAGACATTGGGTCACAATGACTATACTAATAGGTAGTATAAGACTATGTAAAATTAAACAAAAGTAAAAGATATATTTAAATTATTTTGTAATTAAATGATGTCCCTGTATCAGACTCGGCTTGCTGAATGTCTAAAAGACCCGCAGTTCGAGATGTTCAATCCCACGAGTACGACTAAGGCCACTTGATATCCCACCGCGAGTTCGTGACTCGTCCCTTCTTAAATCAAATAAAGGAATTGATTTGTCTGAACTTGTTACGGATGACCTATTTTCTGCATTATCATCATAATCTCATATAAAATCGTCATCTTCTTCTCCAGTATCTTCAAACTCAGAGTTGACTGGAGTACCACCGTTCACAACGTAGTTGATTTCATCATCCCGTAAACCTATAAACAAAATATATGAATAGGATCCTAAAACAATTCTAAAACAGGCTAACAATATTAAGTTGTAATTTAAATATAAGCTACCTTATATATGCTAATTAAAGATATTTTTATACTAAGTTCACCCCAACAGCCTTTTCAAAGGACATAATATTTTAACTCGAGATTCCGAAAAAGTTTACTGGGAAATATGCGAAATAATTGACTAAATTCAAGTAATATCTATTATGTAGCAACATTTTGAATAAAAACGTACTCGATAGACATGGAATATAGTAATAAAATACGATTTACTTACCATGTTTTCTTGACGCAGCCATACCGCCAACAGTTTTCTCAAAAAATACGTCTGTCAATTGTCGCAGTCAATGGTAGTATACCGGAAATAGTACTCTAAGGGCCGGTTGTTTCACCACAATTTAACGCACGCGTAAACGTCAAAAATGGCGCTAACTATCGTCAAACCAAAAATTGCGTTGTTTCACAAAATGACATCCTTGACGTACGTCAAAAAGTAACGTTTACGTTAACCGGTGCTGGACCCATTGGTTAGCGCCATTTCATTGTAAATATCTGCGTCGAACACTTGTGAAACAGGAAATAAAAACAATGGACTCCCTGGTATATTCGTCTTTATTAAACGATAGTTTGTCTGACGAAACAAATGTTGTAGAAAGAAAGAGAAGTATTTAAAACACGTATTTATAATCTTAACCTATGGTACGAGCAGGAATTTATTGCACGATACCGTGTATCAATGGTAATAGTTATATTATTAACACGTCAAATCGCTTTTTGGAAAACAATATTTCCTTATATTTCTCAATCATAGATTAAATCGGTCTTTCTCTAGTTATGAGAAATTTACTGCACGTTCTCAGTAAAATAATGTAACAATAAAATACCACGTGAAATCACAAAGTTACACAAATATGGTGTTTATTAAAATACTTAGGTACTTTGGTGAAAAAGTATCCATATTTATTAAGGAACAACGAACGTATAAAAATATGTGTCAGTTATTTAATATAAAATCGGTGTTGTTTGGATTTATTGTTTACAAAATCACAAGCACTCAAAACAAAACAACACAAATAGGTAGGTAGCCAATTCCCGCTTTTAGATGAAGTTGACCATCAGTTGACGTTAACAGCGCAATGTTACCTTACTACAAAAATGTCCCAACCATTTTTCTTGGGCTAAAGTATTGCTTTATACTAGCAACTCGAATAACTTTGACGATCGGTTTTTTTTGCTGTGAAATAACGCTTTGTATTTTACGTACGTTAAACATGGCACGTAATCGTCAGTATTTAACGTACGTATGTTACGTTAACCAACCATTTGAAACAACCGGCCCTAATATTTCCTTCAGAAATTCAATAAAATTATATCTTTAAGCCGCGAAATTTCAAAAATCTATACAGAGTTTTTTTAATATGGCCTTCTGAAAGGCGCGTGAGCGGTAATTGAAAGTTCTTTGAAAAAAGTCCTGGGCCGGAGTCACCATGTTAATTTTGGGTTATCAAACGGCGCGTGGGCGCCACGAGGATATAATATTTTCGCTTGATTGTTAGTTCAAAGTTTAGTAAATAGTAAACAGCGTCGAAATAAACTCTACAAAACATTTTCATAGCGCACTTTATCTACAAATTATGAATAAACTGTCGGGATTGTTAGGATAACAGACAGTAACAATGGCAAACATATGATTCCAAGCAAATAATAGAAATACGTATTGAAGTTAAATTCTCGCTGGAGCGAGACATTGTTAGAATGCAAAATAATAAGATGTGGTCTACATATTCATACTTGAATACCTACCTAACTTTCTGTATACTATTCTGCTATTAAAAGCTAAATGCCAGGTAACATTGTATGTCTAAGCCACCGATGGAGCTGACAAAATAGGGACTATAAATAACTGCAGACATCGAACGCCTGACAGCGTAGACGATTGCACTTCTTCGGGAATGCGCAGCAAAATTTGTTTCTGTGTACTCTTCTATGTAATTTCCCTTGGTCTCTGGTCTCTATTTTGTAAGAAATCTGTTCATTTACGGATATTTTTGGGTAGGTTTCTGTCTTGATATCAACGAGTTTAAAATGTATTGTTACATTTTTTTTGTATTCCACGGTACATCCGGCGAATTATGTATGTACGTTACTGGACATTAAATTTAGAATTCACGCAGGAGGACAATCTGTTTTCAGGACTGTGCCTATAAGAATGCCTATAAGTAATTAAAAGACATCGCTCTGATAATGGTAATGCGGTTGAACACATTTTTATCCGAATCTTTCATCAAGCCATTACAATAGCTAGTTTATGATAAAGTACCACTAATACACCATGTATTACTATTATTGTGAATAAAAGTTATGGAAAATGGCATTATTGAAAACGAAAATTATAGCAAATACATTTATGGATTTAAATTATTATGACACTTGATCGATTATGACCAATGGAATTAGTGAAAGTCATTTTATGTCATTTCGTGATTATGGCAATTGAAGCATTATTTCTAATGAAATTATGGCATTTTAAATTATGGCAAACATTAGTAAACCATATATTGAAGGAGTTTGAAAAATACATAACCTTCTTTCCTTTTTAGCAAATCAGATGAAGAAAGTGTACTCAATTTATATATAAAGATATATATTATATGATAGACGCGATATTGAATAATAATGGTGGTATTTGAAATTATTTCCACGAAATTACCGAATTACATTCTGTTTCATCTGAAACAGGAAATCAGATGCTTAAATATATGCATAAATATACACATATTACGCACCTACCATACGTAAATTCACGCGTGTTTGTTCCATATGCCAATTTAAAATTGATTATCATCTTCTCATGTTTGAAATTATAATAGCCATGTAGTTTCCTTGCGGCATCCGTGAACGTAACTTTAAAGTGTATTCCTGTCCCATTATTTATGTGCCAACAAATGTTTTGCTCCGTTCCTGTTTGTTATTTGACTTGTGCCGACGATGTATAGGTACTTTGAAGATAACATACACTTTAAACTTGTTTAGATGTCTTTGTCCCGAGTGAAAGAATGTAGTTACAAGCATGAGAGCGGTGTAGCTCGACTCAAGTAGCTTTGGTCTACAAGTAAGCCAAATAACTGTGAAACATGTGAAACAAAGACAAATACCGGTATTCCGGTATTATCGATATTTCTGAGATAAAGATAAAGTTGGTAAATTTAGTTTAATAAAGTACGTTTCCGGAGGAATAGTCAGTAAATGATTTTATATTTCGTAAAATAAAATTAATTACTATTCATTTCCTCGTTAACATTTTTTTTATTGACAACTTTCTAAAAATTTCACAATTTTACGAACCTTTTCTATTAATTCTTTGAAATAAAATTCGTTGTTTTGATTAGTTCTACAATTACAATTACCTACAACAATTCTCGTTCTTCAGTAACAAGGAAACCATAATTATCATCTTCATCATCATCATCGGAAGCAAAGGTGTCATTATTCTCATCGACTTCAATTATCCGAGATTGGCAATTTTCTTTAATTTGTACAAGACATCTAGGATGGCAAGGTACTGTTGATGGAGAATCTATGCATCACGGCCAAAGGCTACCATTACAGAAGCACCGTCAGTTGTGGTAACTTACGTCGTGTCTCAGGGATAATTCGAATGCTAACAATTTTTTCTCCAGCAACTGCAAGCAAGTTCTGGCTGGCATACTCCCAATAACTCTTACAAGGCAGAGATTGACAAAATTGACGAACGATGCACATCGACATTCATAAAACGTCGATTACTTGAATTAGTCCATCTAGAGTCACCGAGACCTTAACTCCGTCATTATTTAGTTTTTGAAGTTGGTTTATTAAAGATAATTTTACAATTTCACCGTGCTACTTCACAATATTTTAATCGAATTTGATGATGTAGACAATTTCTGGCCAGATTGCGCCAGATGTCTTTGGTCATTTGAAGTAAGAAAACGACTGAAAGTTACTTGTAAAATAATCTGTTAATTTCTATTTAGATGGTTCTGTTTCTATTTGTGTTTGATTTATTTTTCTAATACCAAAAATACCAAATATCCCGGTTTTTGAGAAATTAAACCCGGTATTAATAAGATCAACATTTGGCCCGGTATCCCGGTATTTTCGAAATTCGGGATCCCGGTTTGCGACCCCTAGTGATTACCTTCTGGGTCGGCTCGAATTGCTTTGGTGTATATGTAATCTCTTTGGCATCACTTGAACGCTTACAAGTATCTATACATCGCAGAAACTGTTTGCTAAACTGGTTTACGCTCCTAGTTACTTTATAGGGAGCATAAACTTGCTTACTAATCGATTTCCTCGAGAGAGGTAGGTATACTAATATAGTTTCGGCGTGGATGGAAAATTAAGGCAAAGAATATAGACAAGGTTTTGTGTAGTTTGTAAGACCTTGGCAAATCATCTTCAAATGTACGTGGTAAGAAATGTTGTATATGTTTATATGATAAGAAATAGCAAAAAAATTTCAGAGAGCAATGGCTCTAATAGCCTCAAGAAAAACAACTCGTTATAAGACTTAACGTACTACGATTCAGATTACCAAACTTTAGACAATGAGGAACTGCTGCGATTCTTTTAGGGTCTATAAGGGTCGTGGCCGGTCTATGATTACATAAATAACTATGTGATCACTAGTCTAAGATGTCGAGTCTATTGAGGTTATAAAGTAGTGTATATCATAAGTAAATTATCGAGTTAGAACAACAATAGAACATGACATAGAAATATTACCGACCAATGAGTCGCGCGCCGCACTCTCCGACTCTCACATCTCCGGGGACGCCTATAACAAATTGGAAACTAAATAAATGAGGTAATAGTAAATAAAATGTATCAGAAGCAATTTCATTATTGACAGATCGTAATATTGCACCGCCACAGTATATAAAATATTACACTTCTTATCCTCGTGGCGCCCAGAGCTTTAATGGCACATCCTGGACTATGGTCCGAATGTCCTTCTCCTAGGACATAATTGTCACAGTCTTATCCGCCCAAAGTCTTGGGTTGATTATTTTTGTGTGTTAGAAGTAACAGTTTGAATTTAAACTTTTAGGATATAATCATGATTATATTAGCATGTTTTTTAAATTTCAATTAGTTTTCTGCTTTTTGTCCTTTACAAAAGACATTGGGTCACAATGACTATACTAATAGGTAGTATAAGACTATGTAAAATTAAACAAAAGTAAAAGATATATTTAAATTATTTTGTAATTAAATGATGTCCCTGTATCAGACTCGGCTTGCTGAATGTCTAAAAGACCCGCAGTTCGAGATGTTCAATCCCACGAGTACGACTAAGGCCACTTGATATCCCACCGCGAGTTCGTGACTCGTCCCTTCTTAAATCAAATAAAGGAATTGATTTGTCTGAACTTGTTACGGATGACCTATTTTCTGCATTATCATCATAATCTCATATAAAATCGTCATCTTCTTCTCCAGTATCTTCAAACTCAGAGTTGACTGGAGTACCACCGTTCACAACGTAGTTGATTTCATCATCCCGTAAACCTATAAACAAAATATATGAATAGGATCCTAAAACAATTCTAAAACAGGCTAACAATATTAAGTTGTAATTTAAATATAAGCTACCTTATATATGCTAATTAAAGATATTTTTATACTAAGTTCACCCCAACAGCCTTTTCAAAGGACATAATATTTTAACTCGAGATTCCGAAAAAGCTTACTGGGAAATATGCGAAATAATTGACTAAATTCAAGTAATATCTATTATGTAGCAACATTTTGAATAAAAACGTACTCGATAGACATGGAATATAGTAATAAAATACGATTTACTTACCATGTTTTCTTGACGCAGCCATACCGCCAACAGTTTTCTCAAAAAATACGTCTGTCAATTGTCGCAGTCAATGGTAGTATACCGGAAATAGTACTCTAAGGGCCGGTTGTTTCACCACAATTTAACGCACGCGTAAACGTCAAAAATGGCGCTAACTATCGTCAAACCAAAAATTGCGTTGTTTCACAAAATGACATCCTTGACGTACGTCAAAAAGTAACGTTTACGTTAACCGGTGCTGGACCCATTGGTTAGCGCCATTTCATTGTAAATATCTGCGTCGAACACTTGTGAAACAGGAAATAAAAACAATGGACTCCCTGGTATATTCGTCTTTATTAAACGATAGTTTGTCTGACGAAACAAATGTTGTAGAAAGAAAGAGAAGTATTTAAAACACGTATTTATAATCTTAACCTATGGTACGAGCAGGAATTTATTGCACGATACCGTGTATCAATGGTAATAGTTATATTATTAACACGTCAAATCGCTTTTTGGAAAACAATATTTCCTTATATTTCTCAATCATAGATTAAATCGGTCTTTCTCTAGTTATGAGAAATTTACTGCACGTTCTCAGTAAAATAATGTAACAATAAAATACCACGTGAAATCACAAAGTTACACAAATATGGTGTTTATTAAAATACTTAGGTACTTTGGTGAAAAAGTATCCATATTTATTAAGGAACAACGAACGTATAAAAATATGTGTCAGTTATTTAATATAAAATCGGTGTTGTTTGGATTTATTGTTTACAAAATCACAAGCACTCAAAACAAAACAACACAAATAGGTAGGTAGCCAATTCCCGCTTTTAGATGAAGTTGACCATCAGTTGACGTTAACAGCGCAATGTTACCTTACTACAAAAATGTCCCAACCATTTTTCTTGGGCTAAAGTATTGCTTTATACTAGCAACTCGAATAACTTTGACGATCGGTTTTTTTTGCTGTGAAATAACGCTTTGTATTTTACGTACGTTAAACATGGCACGTAATCGTCAGTATTTAACGTACGTATGTTACGTTAACCAACCATTTGAAACAACCGGCCCTAATATTTCCTTCAGAAATTCAATAAAATTATATCTTTAAGCCGCGAAATTTCAAAAATCTATACAGAGTTTTTTTAATATGGCCTTCTGAAAGGCGCGTGAGCGGTAATTGAAAGTTCTTTGAAAAAAGTCCTGGGCCGGAGTCACCATGTTAATTTTGGGTTATCAAACGGCGCGTGGGCGCCACGAGGATATAATATTTTCGCTTGATTGTTAGTTCAAAGTTTAGTAAATAGTAAACAGCGTCGAAATAAACTCTACAAAACATTTTCATAGCGCACTTTATCTACAAATTATGAATAAACTGTCGGGATTGTTAGGATAACAGACAGTAACAATGGCAAACATATGATTCCAAGCAAATAATAGAAATACGTATTGAAGTTAAATTCTCGCTGGAGCGAGACATTGTTAGAATGCAAAATAATAAGATGTGGTCTACATATTCATACTTGAATACCTACCTAACTTTCTGTATACTATTCTGCTATTAAAAGCTAAATGCCAGGTAACATTGTATGTCTAAGCCACCGATGGAGCTGACAAAATAGGGACTATAAATAACTGCAGACATCGAACGCCTGACAGCGTAGACGATTGCACTTCTTCGGGAATGCGCAGCAAAATTTGTTTCTGTGTACTCTTCTATGTAATTTCCCTTGGTCTCTGGTCTCTATTTTGTAAGAAATCTGTTCATTTACGGATATTTTTGGGTAGGTTTCTGTCTTGATATCAACGAGTTTAAAATGTATTGTTACATTTTTTTTGTATTCCACGGTACATCCGGCGAATTATGTATGTACGTTACTGGACATTAAATTTAGAATTCACGCAGGAGGACAATCTGTTTTCAGGACTGTGCCTATAAGAATGCCTATAAGTAATTAAAAGACATCGCTCTGATAATGGTAATGCGGTTGAACACATTTTTATCCGAATCTTTCATCAAGCCATTACAATAGCTAGTTTATGATAAAGTACCACTAATACACCATGTATTACATGGTGTATAATCAAATAAAACCTGATATAATTATTAAAAACAACGATGGTTTATGTTTGACATGAACATAACAACCACACAACTGAAATCGCGCCGATCTATGGGAGGTTATTAATGGATATATTTAATGTATTTACCGAAAATGGAATACATGGTGTAAAAATTCATACGTTAATGATAAAAATGAATGTGTTCAATGTGTACGTACGTGTAATGAAAAAACCGTGAAGCGTTCATGCGCCGAGTGCCAACCGTATATCACAATTACGAGACACTTCACACATGACGCCTTCAAAATAATCGCCTCGATTTAAGGTAAATTTGTTCAAAATGTAAATAAAAATGGCGTTCAAAGAGAGGGATATATATAAGGAAAGATTTGTAAAAATTAGGCTCTTCTCTTTAGATTTGATGCAGAAATATTCTCTGAAAATTTAATTATGCTGGGGTGTGTTTGACCTATGTAATTAGGCGGTTAGGTATAGCTAAACACAGATGGAATAAAATCAGTTTCGCGTGCTGACATTTTTCTTACCTTTACATTTGCAATTATTATGGCAATAAAAATAATCTTATTCTTGTCAAGTATAATATCAGGTCAAGTAAATTAAAAAACACAGCGATGCTCGCATATGCCATGACGCGACATTACATAATTATACATATTTTTTACTAACACGTGTCAACGTTCTAGATATTGTTTAAATAAGGCATAAAAATAAAAAGCTTATCATTGGTATAAAGAGGCGTCTTTCGGGACAAATTATTTATATCCTTAAATTATTACATTGCTTACCCCGAAACCAGTTAAGTTTCGTGAGTAGAATTCAAGACTACAGCGATAAAACTTACAAATAGGGTTGTTTCCAACTAGTCAAATCAAGCACTTTTAATGAAATGTCAAAAACGACCTTTCCTACGGCATTTGTATGAATGGAAATATGACTAAGTGACGTCATAGATTTTTACTGTCAAATAGAATACTTATTATCAATAAATTGTCGATAAAAATTTGAAATATAGATTTAATACTAATTGATGAATGAAACTGCCATTATTTTGACATATTATACTAGATAAAAATACTTGTATATTTTATTTCACTTGCAGGAAACTTCCCTATTGACTGATATTACTGTTGAAGTTTCGCCGGCTCATATCTGGAGAAATAGAACAAAGTCATTGAAGTACTTTCTCTCTCCGAGGACGTCGTACAACGAAATTGTAACTCTACCAATATGATTTTGTTGAGAAAAAATAAATTGTTTCTTGTCGTAAAAATATTATTTTCCTGTATTAAATATCATTAAAAGGTGAGTTAATCATTCCTCTTGGAATAGAAGAATAGGTAACATGATTTTTAGAGTTCTTCAACACACTAATACAAAACAAATTTTATAGTCATGAGGCTGGCGAAAAATACGATTTGTTTAAAAAGGATTATGAAAAACCAGCTCAGAAAAGGCAATATACATTGGTACATATGGGAAGCCAATGCCACTTAACATATTATAATATGGTGTACTTCAAGATTTTCCTACAATACAGTATACCGTCAAGAAGTTCTGTAGTGTTAGCAATGTTGCATTGTGTAGAAACTTTGAAAACAAAAAAATATAGCATTAGACTTATAAATACACAAAAAAGCAACTCGTATCTGCTTATGATCCTTGACAATCATAATAATAATGAAAGGTGTACAATTTTGTCTTTTCTATGTTTCATATTTGTTCACCGGAAATGACAACATTTTTTTTTCTTTTCGTTATGGTGCGTACGTTTTAAAGACGTAATACGGAACCCTGGGTACAAGAGATGAAATCGCAATTGTTTGCTGGTTAGAAAGACGCTTTTCAAAAGCGTTTGAATTTCTTTTAAGCGAGTTTATTTCAAGTGTCACTCGAGAATTGTCGAAATGCTCTCAAATGAAGCACTTAAAAGAAAATCACACAATTAAATTATGATCTTGTTTATATTTAAAAGGAAACGTTTGACATTAGAATACCTTACAAATTATATTACGAAATCGCGATATGTCTTGCTTTAAGTATACTCTGAAATTTTGGACACAGCATTAGATTTTTCCTTAAGAGGGTTGTACCAAATCTACGCGCTCGGGTTTTAGGTTTTTATCGCTCGACGCCGCGTAGTGAGTGCACGTGTGTGCGTTTTTCCTCACGTACAGCACACAGTTGCGACGCTGCGACGGCTAATGATCTTGATCTGTAGCTATGGTGTACTGGGTATATTTACGCAGTCAGGAAAATTCGCCAGTTAACTGACATTGACACTGCCAGGCTTGTATATCATAGCTATTTTCATAGTATAATGTCATACGGTATTCTCCTGTGGGGAAATGCTGCCGACATTCAGACCATCTTTGTTCTGCAGAAAAGAGCTATTCGGGCAATTTATAATTTGGATTATGGGGCTTCGTTAAGGAATAAATTCAAGGAAATAAACATTTTAACAGTTGCAAGCCAGTACATTTCTTCCAACCTAATATATTTATTCCAAAACAAGGCCTCATACTCAAAGAAAAGTGATATCCACAATTTGAATACTAGAAATAAGAGTAAGCTAGTAGTGCCCGCTACCCGGCTAGAGAAAATAAAGAAATCTTTTCAAGGCCAATGTGTGCGCTTTTACAATAAAGTGCCAAGCAATATTCAAAATTTAAGTTATAATAAATTCAAAAATATTATAAAACGTAAACTTTGCCAAAAAGGGTACTATTCAGTGCTAGATTATATTGAAGATAAAAATGCTTGGGATTAATTTGCTCGGTCCCACAGGCTACTTATGTTTGATTAGTGTTAAGTTTCATGTGAGTGTGAGTTATTGTGTCTATATTATGCTAGTTAGTACTTTTATATTATTATTAAAAAAGCCTTATTAATTGACAACAACATTATAGACACACCAACTCATATACCTATGAAAAATTCAATGTAGTTACTAAGCTTTTAAATTGTATAGAATCTAGACGTAGAAAAGAGTGGCCCGGAGTTTCTTGCCTGATTCTTCTCACGAGGCTCTACTTTCTGAACAGGCATTTTTTTCAATGCTCAACTATGTTAATATGCATTTAAAGTTACTTTTTTATTATTTTTTATTTGTATGACTTTCTGACGTGTCCAAAAAATTTAAACATTTTTATGGAAATAAACATATTTGAGTTTGAGTTTGAGTTTGATATTTTATTTTTAAGTAAAAAGCTAGACGTTGACGGAGAAAATAAAAAGCTTGCCGCAATAGATTATAAGTGTATTTTAATTAAATATATACAAATATGGATGAAGAAAATAATATTAGGGAAAGATCAAAATCAAATCAAAAATACTTATTTGCCAGAATATGAAAAAAATAACTCATTTTATTGTTTGTTTCCAACGAGAGGGGGATCCTCTGACCAGGCTGGGTGATCTTGCCTGGTGGGCCGCAGCCCGACGGTTCATGTCGGGAACTTGTATTATGTATGTATATGATAGTCGCGCGTGCAACTTTCACTTGCGCGATTCAGCACATTTGTAGCTTGCTAGATGTCTATTTATTTATTTATTGATAGGAAACTCAACAGCTTGTTTACAAAGTAGGTACATTATATGGAATAATATGAATAGAATCCCATGTCACATTGTTAATGTGACATGGGATTCTAAAGCCTATTACAGAGTTTCACAGCATGCATTAAACAAACCAGAAAGTGGCGAAAATGGGTAACTAAATATAAAAATTAACTAAAAAAATAAAGTAACATCTACTAATCTGGCAAATAATAATAAAATGGTTAATTAATTTCTCTCTCACACAGAATAGTTAACAATCAGGTCAGGTGGCAGCTGTGTATAAACATACTTAAATTTATATATTAACTTGAAACAAGTTTTTGTGCTGTATGTATGTGCGTGCTAACCCTATGACAATGCTGAGATATCATCTTGGGATCAGAGACAGCTGATAGTCATCTGTGTTGGTGTCTTCGCCCTTGCACGATAGATATCGTTATATATAGCTACCGCTACAATTGTTTATTTGTATACGTAGGTGCCTATTTAATTGAAGTTTTATACAACTATTTGTCTAAGGGGCATCGATCGACTTTTCCTTGGATCTATAATTTCTGGCAGAACACAATCAAAATAAAATTTTGTCAATCGCGGAGTCATCTTTTGTTCCCAGAAATTATCATCTCTGAAAACTTTGACGACTTTTATATTAAATTTGCATCCAGTCCACACAGCAAACAAACACACATTCTTATTATTGATGTGGAGTTGGCCTTGAATTTGATAAAAGTATGAAAAAATCATGATTTGTGTTCATGACCACATCGTCGCCACATAATTTAAAACATTTTAGTTTTTTTTGCTGAATAGCAATATCTGGATCGATACCAAACACAGAAAAAGGGCACTTTATTTCAATGATGCCATCTTCATATATGCCGTCCGGTGAAGCGCCCAGGAAAAAAAGGGATTCATCAATAAACAAACCACATTTCTCGATGGATATGTTTTCTTGGCGGCTGAGTTGCTCAAAAGCTTTTACCTCGTTATCTTTCCCGTGCCTTACTGATGCCACATGATCTAACGAGTAACTATATAGAATACTTTTCACAAGAGGTGCTATATTAGAATTTGGTTTCCTTTTGCAAATTTTTGAAAAATTTGATGCAGTGAGAATACATCTACGTAATTCAAGCCACAGTGCGCTTTCTGCTTGAAGTATTGTTTCGCGCTCAATTTCATGACGCTTTATGGCTTGTTGTTGAAGACTTTCCAAAAAACTAGATTTGGCCTGTTCGTAATCTTCATAATTGAAGTCAGGTTTCTGACATGAATTGCCATAATCAAGGTTTGTTGAAGGTTTTGGCGCAAAGTTAATTTTGCGACAAGATGTCTTACCCCTTCTATTTTCATTGTAGGCAAATTTCCTTTGCTCTAGACGTTTTAGCGTTTTTCCTGGACTTTTGTTGCACACTGATTTGTAAAGGCTGGTTTGAGGTTTTCCTGTATTGAAACAGACCACAGCCATGGCACCGAACAGAATATGAATCTTTCAGCGAGAAAGAACAATGGCAGAATTCGGTCTGGGTTTGTTGTGGCGACCTTAAACTTCATATGAACAAAACAAATTGTTTTTTTTTCTACGATTTTTAATATTTTCACTTTGTCTCGTTAAAGCTGGAGTATTTTATGATGATAAAAAGCATTCCAATTGATTACGAATTAGGTACCTACTTTATTATTTGATTGTTGCCATAGACAATGGTGTGACAGGAATAGACGTGAGTGCTATTGATCCGTATCAATTATTAAAATATAATTATTAAAATGCAGTTATTTAATCTTAAATTAACATTATATCAATACGCTAATAATTTTTTAAGCAAAACAACTTTTAAATAAAATAAAAACGTCACAGCATCGTTTTAATGTTGTATCGATTTCACATAAAATCGATTTAAAATGTGCAACTCTGCTTTTGTCTTTGGCTGTGACAGTTAGATGCTACAGAATACTTCTGCGTTTTTATGTCAATCTGACATAATTTCATTTGATAATTCAAACGTACCTACATTGTTAATTCTTAACTTAAAACTAAAACACCGATATCTGGTTTTTCCGGGTTTCCCGAGTGAAAATAGAATCATTTATAGACTCTGTTACTTACGCCAAATTTTTTGAAATATTTTTTATTACTGTGCGCTTCAATTTAATTTCAGACATTTCGATGTATGGAGATCTGCCTTTGTCCTTTATACGCTTTCCACCAACAGTCTTGGCAACAACACTGTTGAACTGCTTCGCACGATTTGTGGTAAAACAGTGAAGTTTCTTGAGTGAAAAGCCAACTGGGAAGTATTTCGTTGCAGTCTCAACATGAGTGTTTTTGCAGCAAGGGTATCATGTTTTTCTTTTTTTCGGTCATCAGTACAGTAATATAAATTGCAATCGGCATGGTCTCCAAAGATGTTTTTGGGACTGTTAAGAATGTTTTTTTGTAATGCAATAATTTTTTTGGATTGCGATGTAGACTTGGTCTTCCAATACCGTACTGCAGCTCGTACAGCTGTTCTTAATCTGACTAAGCGTTCAGGCGTTAGTAATTTACGTTCCTTTAAAGGAATCGTGGTGTCTGTTTTTAGGAACAAATTCTTGCCATTGTAGTTGCGGAGTAGGTGATTAGTGCATTAATTTTTTTGAATAGGCACGGCAGGATATGGTCTACTCTCTAATATGTTTTTGTATGTGCTGGCATCACCATCTGCAATCAGCGTATTGTAAATCAATTTCCGTTTCTCTACAGAAGATTTGAATCCCTCAACTAATATATTTGGTTCCATACTTGACGAAGACCCACCGTGGTTCTTTGTACATTTGTGTGCAGTGGGTTCCACCTGTCTCTTGTTGGCCCGGAAACAAATGCCACAGTATTTATTTCTCACACCTATGTACAAAACTTTGCCTGTATGATGGCCAACGATAGCGGCAACACCCGATAAAGCATTGTATTGATTTTTATAAGAACGTTTACTCCAACAGCGACTGCTGTTCTTCCACTTGTGCTTCCACGGGAATTTTTGGAATAGTGCCAATATCTCCTCGCAATCGAGCTGATTCGATCTTTTCATTGGCTGCTGCAAGCATGCTCGCTTCAGCTGCAGTTTTCCACATCTCAGCAACCGTTTCATAATGTTTACTGTAACTTCTGAATGTCATAATAGGCAAGTCCATTGATGCAGTAATCTCATTTAAATTCGTTCGTCCAATACCTGTTAATATGGCCCCTGAGACAGCTCCTTCGTTTACGTTTAAGGCAGTGTTTGCCTTCTCTTCATCATAACTTTTCAATACAAACTTGCTATGACACATATTACATATAAAATAAAAAGTTGACTGCAGACCTCTTTGAATTTCTTTGACGATTTTTAGGTTATGTAATGAACAGCCAAACCGATTGTTATGTTCCGCAATTTTTATTAAGCTGTCCAAGAAATATTTAAAATCCACCACGCGTCTTCCTTCGATATTTACAGATTCCGGTTCTGTTTCTGTAACCTAAAAAAACAGTAAATTAACAGATTTTCTAAGTTTTATTATAGTTGTGAAGTAAAAAATAAATTAATTCGTACCTTGACGTAACTAATCGTTAAATTATCCATGATGTAGTCATTAAAATCACTGTCCATATCTTCAGTCCTACAAATGAGATAATCGATATAATAAAATTTATAAAAATAGAGAATAAATCTGGAAAATACATATCAATTTCAACTCACGATATATTTTGATCGATTGAGTAACTGGTACTAGGTATTTCAGTTAACTTTTTGGGTGGATCTTCATTTGCTTCAATCCCCATTTTTTCAGTCCTACAAATGATATAATCAATATAATGAAATTTACAAAAATAGAGACTAAATCTGGAAAATACATATCATAATAAATCTGGAAAATCGTAAGAGGCGACTAAGGGATAACACGATGCAAATACCATCTTTGCGTAGAGACGGAAAACTCGACATCAAACCCTATATGACTGCCTCGTTGGTCTCGCGGCATAAATGTGCGCGTGGGATCGGGAGGTCCTGGGTATCCATTTTTATTTAGTTTCACTGATGTTTAACGAAATAAATCAAATGGTTTAATGACAGTGTACAAGAGTACACTATTTATTTATGTATTTTACCGTTTTAAGTCATGCCTAAGTTATTTACTAACATTCGTAAATACTATGGCCAAAAATAATCTTTGTGCTGTTTGTGCTGTACTAAATGTCATAGATAATTATTTAATTTGATTATAAAATAAATAACCACAGTGACTGTCACATTTATGATATTTGTTATGCTTGGTATCATCTTTTAACGACTTGGCATCGATTAGGTAATATCTAGAAGTAGCTGAACTCGATCGGAATATGTACCGCCACTTAACCATCAACAAAGCGAAATTAATCTAGCGTTCGAAGTCAAAGCTCGAAATGAGCATGCCGCTTACAGTGAATCAGTGAACTGTGCGACGTCGTCTATGCACATTTATTGGCATAAGATCGTTAGTGAGTACTATCTGCGAGTATGCTGCGGTGATGAGATCTTAAAGGGAGATCGGGTTATGCTAGTTATATGAAAAACTAGCTGTACTAGCGCGCTTTCACCGGTAGATATGTCTTGCTTAAGGTTATTTTACCTTCAACTCGGCTCCTGAAGGGCTATTACTACCTATTATCAAATAAATCAGTATTAAAATCCGATCGGCCGCGTAGTTGTCTGCCGTATTCTTAATCGTTAGCTTGTAGATAGAGCCTATTATGCTAAGATAGTATTGCAATAGAACTTCATTAGGTATGTCACTATTAAGAAGTCTATAATTTATTCGGTACAGGCATGGGGTCTCATTCCTTAGAACGTATTCCGTCATTCTTAACTCTCTCAACAGATGGCTTTACTAGTATCGATTTTATTGATGACTTTCATGCATAAGTGATAAATAAGAAAATAAAGTTCTAAAATATGATATTTATGAATTAAAAAATCCCTTTATTACGATTGAATAAAAAAATGAAAAATTAAATTGAATATGAATATTTTTGAAAAATATGATGTGCACTTCGTTGCTCTGGTGGCCAAAATACGTACTAGCTTGTAGTGAAACGTTACAATGAGTTAACTTTCACTCGGCATTCATAGATGGCGCTTTTACGTATGTATATATTTATTTTTATTTAATTTGGTATTAATCTGTAGATGGTAAAATAAATAAATATTTATTAAATAAACATCAAATATTTGCAAAAGTAAGATATTATGTTAACGAATGAACGGCCATGAGCATTTATTTTAAAAAGTATATAGGTACCTAGTTGAGCGATTGCGTTTCATGGAAATTTATTCCTTACTTCCATATATTTAAGGAACTTTGTCGTGCAAAACCTTGCAAGTTTTATATTCACGAGTACTCAAAATACTTTCAAGTATTTTAGTGTTTTGCGCGAGAAAGTTCCGTAAATGTATGGCAGTAAGGAATATTATTTCATAAAAGTATCTGTAGGTACTACGTTACGGTCGGGACTAGTCGGGAGTCGGTAATACGCGAAGCGTGTTCGCGTACGTTCAAGTAAAAAATACTTTGAAAGTGTTGCAAATATTTTAGTGTTTTGCGCGACAAAGTTCCGTAAATGTATGGCGGTAAGGAATAATATCCCATGAAAGTAAAAGTACTCCGTTACGATCGGGGATCGGCAAAACGCGAGACGCGATCGCGTACGTTCAATTCAAGACTGGCATCATCATTTAAAAAAAGTAAGAAATACTTTGAAAGTGTTGCAAGTATTTAAAAAAGAATTGGGCAAGTGGGTGCATAGGGTTCCCACCAAGAACTTAGGGTCCCAAGCCAACCTCACCTGCAAGTGGTGCACCTGCCGATCAATGGACGAGGCTCTGGCAAACAAAATGTCCCAATAAGCGGCAATAGGCTCGCCACCTATTACGTGGGATCAAAACACTGGCGAAAAGTGGGCGTTTAATATGCCTCTGCCTACCCCTTCGGGGAAACAGGCGTGAGTCTATGTATGTATGTATGTAATTGGGCAAGTGCGAGTCGGACTCGCGCACGATGGGTTCCGTACCATCATATATAAAAGAAAATCACGTTCGTTGTATGTATGTCTACTTAAATACTTTATAAGTTTCTACCTGTTTATTAAGATCAAGTACCAAATTGCTTAAAAATTACGTTTGTTGTATGGGAGCCCCCCTTTATTATTTACTCTTTTAAAATTTAATTATTTATTTTGAAAGGTAATATACAACTACATACCTATTCTGTGAAAATTTAAAGCGTCTACCTGTTACAGTTAGTAATGTTGAGCAAAAAATACGAAAAAAAAAACTCATTTTTTGTATGGGACCCCCCTTAATATTTTCATTTTTTTATTATTAGTATTTGTTGTTATAGCGGCAACCGAAATACATAATTTGTGGAAATTTCAGTTATTTCTAGTTATCATGGTTTATGAGATACAGCCTGGTGACAGACAGACAGACGGACAGACGGACAGACGGACAGACAGACAGACAGACAGCGGAGGCTTAGTAATAGGGTTCCGTTTTTTACCTTTTAGGTACGGAACCCTAAAAAAAAATCGTAATTTTGAAGCTAATTGTAATTAGCTTCAAAATTACGAATCCCACAAAACAAATGATTTTATAATAGTTAAATTTAGTTTTTTATCTACTAATTCTATTTATCCACTTTCATGGAGGAATAAAAAACTACCTAATATATCAATTTAAAAATATTAATTTGCCAACATCTGGGTTTGAGTTAAAACTTGCTTGTAAGGCCGAATTATTAAACCAATTGTAATGACTAGCTTTTGCGCGCGACTTCGTTCCCGTGAAAGTTGAAGAGAAAAAAATCCAACGTTTTTGCAAGATTTTTTGTTAGTTGACGAGGTAGGTATCATAGTTTCATAAATAAAAAAAAAATTTACTGTTGTTTCATTGCTACATTTTAATAGTTACCTATTCCCCTTTTGCAATCTCGACGTTCGCTTCGCCAGGGGTTCGCCATTTAGGTTGCATTAATTTCGCTTGAATACCAATTTAATTAAGAATATAATAATATAAATTAAGAATAACAATTTTCACGAAGCAGAACTCAAAGGAAAGCACCACCTAGTATCATCATCATCAGCCTTTAACAGTCCACTGCTGGACTAGGCCTCTCCTTTGAAAGGAGGAATTGGCCTACTATACCACGCTGGCCAAACGGGTTGGTATAGGGTTTGTATCAAGTTTTCCTTCTCTTACAGTGCTGTTCTCTGCATAATATAATCCCTCTGTCGGCTCTTACGACACCCATGGGATGATATGGGGTGGTGACATTCCGTATTCTTAATCCGTCACCACACGGACCTAGTATAGTAAGTACCTATTATATTATCTGTAGCATGCACCACAGATCCTGGGACCACAGACCATCAGACCAAGGCAACCTCACAAGGTCATAGGTTTTGTCAAGTCTATTCAAACGAGCCCAAACACTACTAGTTTCTCATGTGTAGTTTAGGAGTTCTAGTGACCACCTGCCGGCTTCATCATCAGACCAAGGCAACCTCACAAGGTCATAGGTTTTGTCAAATCTATTCAAACGAGCCCAAACACTAATAGTTTATCATGTGTAGCTTAGGAGTTCCTGTGACCACTTTCCGGCTTCATCATCAGACCAAGGTAACCTCACAAGCTCATAGGTTTTGTCAAGTCTTGTCAAACGACCCCAAACACGACTAGTTTATCATGTGTAGTTTATGAGTTCCTGTGACCACCTTCTGGCTTCATCATCAGACCAAGGCAACCTCACAAGGTCATAGGTTTTGTCAAGGTTATTCAAACGAGCCCAAACACTACTAGTTTATCATGTGTAGTTTAGGAGTTCCTGTGACCACCTTCCAGCTTCATCATCAGAACAAGGCATCCTCACAAGGTCATAGGTTTTGTCAAGTCTTGTCAAACGAGCCCAAACACGACCAGTTTATCATGTGTAGTTTAGGAGTTCCTGTGACCACCTTCCGGCTTCATCATCAGACCAAGGCAACCTCACAAGGTCATAGGTTTTGTCAAGTCTATTCAAACGAGCCCAAACACTACTACTTTATCATGTGTAGTTTAGGAGTTCCTGTGACTACCTTCCGGTTTCATCATCAGACCAAGGCAACCTCACAAGGTCATAGGTTTTGTCAAGTCTATTCAAACGAGCCCAAACACTACTATTTTATCATGTGTAGTTTAGGAGTTCCTGTGACCACCTTCCGGCTTCATCATCAGACCAAGGCAACCTCACAAGGTCATAGGTTTTGTCAAGGTTATTCAAACGAGCCCAAACACTAGTAGTTTATCACGTGTAGTTTAGGAGTTCCTGTGACCATCTTCCGGCTTCATCATCAGACCAAGGCAACCTCACAAGGTCATAGGTTTTGTCAAGTCAATCTAAACGAGCCCAAACACGAGTAGTTTATCACATGTAGTTTAGAAGTTTCTGTCACCACCTTCCCGGCTTCATCATCAGACCAAGGTACATTCACAAGGTAATTCATCACTGCAGCATTTCAATGTTACCGTAACCACGGTAACATAGCCACCAAACTTACGTATGTCAAATATCAGCTTTATGGAACAGTGTACAAAGTGCATTCCAAATTTTGAACGGAAAGACAGGAAGTCATAAAAATATCGCTAGATATTTTGACGCCGGTACATACGTAAAATAGGTACCTACTAGATCGGTAGATCGTGTAATAACCTTGAAATGAGGCACACTTGGGTGACAAGGTGAAATATCATAATATTGTTAACCTTCTGGGTCTTCTCACGATTCCCCTAGGGGAACCGGGGGGAAACTGATACAGGTCGTGTCCTGTCTCAATGGAGTCAGCCGCCGCCTGCAACTGCAGACGGGTCACGGGGGTGTGGTCCTTGCCACTGGTGTCGTATCCGGGCGTCTAGTCCGAGTGTGTTTCACGCCGCTAGCGAGACCTGACCCCAACAGCAGTATTCCCGAGATGGGAACGTCCGGTGAGCGATCTACGAGCCAGCGGCGGCTTGTTCGGTGGGGGCTTCGCTTACGTTGGCGAGGTCGAGCTTGCTGGTGGAGGCTCCCGACAAGCGCCCGTCAGCCGACGTAAGCGAGCTGGAGTCAGTCCGGTGTGGTTGCTGCGGGGATCAAGTCCCGCGGCAATGGTCGGTCCGGTGGGCGCCGATGGTATGGCGCCAGCTCCCGCAGGTGGCGGAAGGATGACCCGTCAGCGCGGGCGAACATGTTGGCGCTCAGGCGACCGATGAAGTCGTCGAGGCTCTCCATGCGTAGGTCCCTGGAGATGACGTCGTTCCTCACGTAGCGAGGGGCGTCTACAACGGCGCGTAAGGCGAGCGACTGCTGCGCACGCAGCCGTTTGCGGAGGGTCTCCGCAGCCAGCGCGTACCACGCTGGGGAGGCATAGGTGAGTCGGGTGCGGATGTATGCCTTGTAGACAGCCAGCTTCGCACGGAGGGGAAGTCCGGACGCCAAGACAGGACGCAAGAGAGCTCGAGCGGTTCGCGCTTGGCCAACAACGTTCTTGACGTGTGGGGCCATCGTGAGACGACGGTCTATGGTCACGCCGAGGTATTTCACCGTCGGCGACCAGTCGACGTGGTGTCCGAGCATGGTGAGAGGCGGGGGCAGTCTCCGTCCACCCATGGAGATCGCCTGGGTCTTCGCCACGTTGACCGTCAGTCTCCAGTCTTCCAGCCATGGCGGGAGTGCATCCAGTGCGCGCTGCATCTTAACCGCCGCGTGAACGGGGTTAAGGGAGGTGGTGATGTAGGCAGCGTCGTCTGCGTACAGCGCCAGCATGGCGCCTCCAGCGACGGGGATGTCGTCCGTGTACCTGCTGTAGCACACGGGCGAGAGGCAACTCCCTTGAGGGACGCCGGCTCTGATGGGGCGCTCTGTTGACAGGACGCCGTCGACTGTCACTTGAAAGCGCCTATCCTGAAGAAAGGTGGCCACAGTCTTGACTACTCGGCGGGGAGTAGTAGACGTGGACAGCTTGTATACCAGGCCGGCGTGCCAGACGCGATCGAACGCCTTCTCCATATCGAGAAGTACTGCGACGGGGCTCTCCCTCTTGTTGAGGGCCACCGTCATGTGGTGCAGTACTCTCGCGAGCTGGTGCGTCGTGGAGTGTTCGGCTCGGAACCCGAACTGCTCGTCGCGTGGCTGGATGTGCGGTACAAGATGCAGCAGTAGAAGCTTCTCGAAGACTTTCGAGAGTGTCGACAGCAGCGTGATGGGCCGATAGCTTTCGGGCTTCAGTATATTCTTCCCGAGCTTAGGCAGCATTATGACTCGGCCGAGTCTCCATGCTGCGGGAAAGTGGCTTGTGCGGAGGATGCCGTTGAATAGCTGCGTCAGCGTTGCGATTGCTCGCGGAGGTAGGTGACGCAGGGCTTCGTTGGTGATCCGGTCAGGACCAGGGGCTTTCCGCAGTTTGGTGCGGCGAATCATTCGCTGCACCTGACCCGGGGAAAAGACTACTGGGTCTTCCGTGGGGGCTATCGGCGATTGGAAGTAGGACTCCAGACACTGCTGGATAGCTTCTACATGCTGCATGTTGGAAGCTGGATTCGGCTGGAACTGGGTCTCCAGGTGGTCGGCAAAGATCTCCGCTCGGTCCTCGGGGCGGTAACGCGGGGTACCGTCACCAGCCAGGAGGGGCCTAATCGGAGGTTGCTTCCCGGAGAGCTGGCGGCATAGGCGGTGGATGCCTGACCAGTCTTCACCTGCTCGCTCGATGGTGCGGTGCCAGGACTCGGTGGCGACTGTCTCCAGTGCACTCGAGATCTTCGCAGCCAGAGCGTTGAGCTGGGACTTCATGGTCGGGCATCGGGTGCGTTGCCATTGGCGTCTCAGCTTCCTCTTCCTCTCGATCATCGCCATGATGTGAGCCGGGAGTTGGGGAGGCCGGCGTGTCGACGCAGCGTCCAGACGCGAGACTCGAAGCGCTGTGTTGATAACAGCGCTGAGTTGCTCAGCGAGTGTGTCGACGTCTGCGTGGGTCTCGATCCGGCGATAGGGCGCGTGCTTCGCCATGTAGTCAGCGAATGCTTGCCAATCCTGGCGGTGTCGAGAGGCTGGCAACACTGTTCGAGCCGGAGCACTCGACAGTGTGAGGAGTACGGGTTGGTGGTCCGAGAGGAGGTGATCGTCCAGGACGTCGATCGATGGTGCGGTCGGCAGGCCGTGGATGACCGTCAGGTCGATGACGTCTGGTGTGAGGGCTGTCTGGTACGGGTAGTGCGTCGGGACCTCTGGCCCCAGCACGTCGTAGCCGTTGCGGTCTGCATCGTCCAGTAGACGGCGGCCGTCAGGGCAGGTGGTGGTGGAATTCCAAGCCGTGTGTTTAGCGTTGAAGTCGCCCGCGACTATGGTCGCGTTCGGCGAGTCCAGCAGGGCGTGAACATCAGCCGGCGCTAGTCTGTTGCTGGGCGGCTTGTAGAAAGCAAACACACCGATGGGGCGGCTGTCAATGCAGACTTCTACGCCGAGAGCGTACGACGACTGCAGCGTTGGTACAGGCAGCGGTTGGTGGACGATCCGTCTCTTTACTAGGACTGCTAACCCCCTGTACGCAGTCCCAGCTGGAGAGATGTGGTCCTCTCGGTACACGTGGTACCCTGGCATCTTAAATGAAAGGCTGGCCTTAAGGTGCGTCTCGTTGACTAGGGCGATGTCAACCTGATAATATTGTTAACATTTTAGACAGAATGCTTTTGACGTGACAACGTCTTATAAATTGGTTTGCCGGGTGACACTTCAAGAAACTGCGTTACGCTCCGCTCACGTTATGCGCTCACAATGAGAGCGAGTGAGAGGCACGCGTCCCGCCTAAGAGCGAGAGAGACAGACATAAAAAGTGAAAGGCACGCGTCTTTCATCCTTCTTCCTACTATACGAATGAATATTCACATTAAAATTATTTTACCACTCAAAGTCGTTGTCACGTAAAACTTTCGCCCGTATACCGACTTTACAGGCAACCAATTTATTTTATTATAGCGCCATCTCTTCTTTTTAATTTAAAATAACATTGCTTACAAAATGAGACGTAAGATGTCGCTACCATCGACTCCCATTTTTTCGTCGCTAGCGCCATCTGTTGTATTATTTACGGTATTAACAAGTACTTATAAAAATAAAGGTCTAATATTAAGGATCTAACGTGGCCAATTTTTATGGACGACTTGCGGCATCTGTGGTACAGGTAATGATTAACACTTTATTTAATTTAAATATACCTTATTCTTAAGAGATTGTTTGTTTGGTTGAACGCGCTAATCTCAGGAACTACTGGTTTGATGTGAAAAAGTATTTCAGTGCTAGATAGCCCATTTATCGATATCGATCGCCTATGACAGCTATGAGCCACGGCCGCGGATGTAACCGCGGGCTCATCTAGTATTTCATAAAACTATTCTTGAATAGAAAAATGTCAAACGAACAATTAAAATATTTAAATGGCCTAAAAACTGATATCTCACATAACGTACCTATGTTATATAATTCGAATGTTTGTAATAGGCATTTTCATGTATGAGATCTTGCCATTAAAATAACTTTTGCAATTTCATACACCACATGTACAAAGTGCATAACCATACCAAACAGCTCTTTAATGCCTATAGTTTCAGAGTAAAACCGCGAACGGAGGGACGGTCATGGTGAAACTATAAGGGTTCCATGTAGTTTACTACGGAACGCTTTTGAATTATGTAAACACACTATTAAATTTAATGGCTGTATTATAATACATTCTCATCTAAGTAATAAACCTTAACTGGCCTACAACATTTCAGCTCAGTATTGAGGGTAACCGGTTCTAATTCAGCCTTTAAGATTGGTCCCCATATAGTTACCAATATTGCTAGTTACCAAATAAAAACTTGTAAAACAGGTAAAGTTAAATTAAGCTGCTGTTCGTCTCGACTCTCGCTCTCGACTCGTCGCTTATCAAGCAAAAGCAAATGTGAGATCCAGTACTTACACTTTAAGATTGCAATGAGTCCACTGACTTCAAAATATACGTTTACTTAAAACGAGTTTCACCGGATCTTATTAATATGAATCACGGGTAAACAAATATAAAAAGCGGAGAATATCACTAAAACTTCAATTTATATCAGTTTATGAGTATCGGTTTTTGAATGCAGAATAATTAAATAGATGCAACCTACAACGTATTTCGTTAGAATGATACCCCTATCACAATCAAATATATTTCAGTCTCTAGCCCTAGAATTAAATTAATTCTCTCATCATCATCTGGAAATGTGTTTTAGAGTCTAATTAGTTATAATAAATTCGCAAAATAAGTATCATTCTTGTTTGTGCAATTTTCGCGGTAACGGTCACCGGTGTGAAAATTCTAGGTGTTAATTTCATATCGACGTGGTCTTGCACATTCAAACAATTTTGCCATTTCAAAAATAGGTTTTTATTTGTAGTGCACTTGACAACTGATAGATATCGTCACTCGAAGTCCTGACAAGTGAACGAAAATACGATTTTTAACAGATATAAGCGAATTTATTTACAAAAATTTTCTTACTGTGTACTTCACGGTTTTCTTTCTTAGTTAATTTTTTTATTAACACGCTTTTGTAAGGTTGTCTGTAAGAATGTAATAAGATGTAAGTTAAGAGGCCAAAGTCCGTCTAGTTCTATTTTTTTAATCATCATGAAACTTGAAAATATGTAGAAGATTAGATGACGACACAGTAAGGTACGACCACATGAGTAGATAAACGGTTATTTACTCATGTGGTACGACTGAGGTGATGTGATAATGGAACTCGAAGTTAGAGACGAAACACTGGTATGCCAATATTAAATCTATTTTTGATTTTTAGTGCAATAGATACGTTTATTATGATTAGATAATATGATGTTCTATAAGTACTATGTATATAGACTGTGAGCTTCTTAGGCTGACAACTGCAAAAAGGTTTTTTGGCAGTTCTCGAGATTTAACCCAAACAAATCATTCCGCTTTATAATATTAGTGACTTCAGTGAATCTAGATAAGCTTTTCTTTCAAACCAAAATCTTTGGATTCTCGTAATAAATTGTTCCATTCCGTTGTCATAATATTTTGTTACATTTATTTCAATTTATTATGATAAGATTAGGAAAGTCTCTGTGAGTCAAAAGACGGATCCTCGCCTCTAGCAAACTAGTCCGTTACCCTGCTCAAAATCTGCGCTTCGTTAGCAACAAGAATATTAATAACGTATATTATATCGCACATACAAAGTTATAGTTTCCTATGAAATTACTTTGTGTGATATAATCCGGCTTTCTCTTAACGTGTGTACTTATATGGTTAGTAATTTCTGCTGTTATTAAAGAGCTATTAGTATGAATTTGTATATTTAGCTACAATGATTCAGAAATAATAGATGTTTTCAGCTGAGTACAGTCTGGCTCCACCAACTATAACGATAGTAGGTAAGCCTCGAACTCCCTTAGCTGAGAGTTACACAGTCCAAGCGTGACTCTCTGCTAATAGATGGGATGCCTAAAATATTTGTAAAACGTTTCGATTTGTAGAGAACGTTTAGATACGCATTTTAGGTACCTTAAGGTTGGGCCCTCAGTTTTCACACGATATCCTGTCAAGTCAGTATATAGTTTACAAGCATGCTTTGCATACAGACCGTTTGAAAGTTAGTACACAAAATTAATCCATCGATTATATGTAAACAAATATGTAAATATGAATGTTAAAATACTAATTTACGTCATAAAATACGCATCGAACGACGCAAAGGATTTATGAGTTCATTATACATCGAAATTTATGATCATTGCATACAGGCAATATTTTATGCAATGTATGAAAATCACAATCTCGCCAGTTTTAACAAACATTCTGTAGGAAACAGTGAAAATGATCCACACAACATTCTTGTAAACTAAACTTGACATAGAATGAAATTAAAAATTATATTCAGTTGGTTTTCAATAGATGCTTAACGTAGTCATAGTATAAAATTAGGTTGATAGCATAATTTTTTAAATACACAATTACAACACAGCGCATATAGTCCTACATCTTGTACTTTGCCATTTACAATATTGGTGTTTGTTGCTTTTTCAAGCTTGCGAGCAATTTTGTAAAAAGAGAATGTAAAATCAGTATCTGGATCATTCTGTTAGGTACGTTACAAAAAGTTTGATTTAATGCATGAACAGACGTATACTTATCGTAACGTATCCACAGTATCATCATTATCCAATCTTTCACTCCAGTCCACTTTAATTATGTTCGACAAAGGTCGGATTCAGTCATACAATATTAATCTATTCTTTCTCGAAACAATACAAATATCACCCACGGGTATTATCCCTAATATTTTTCACGAAAGCTACCAAAACCTATATATACTAAAACAACTGGCATAAATGCTGTCACAACGCAAGGAGTTACCGCCGTTCGAAACACTTGTGTATACATGGAGGCTTCTAGACTATTGCTTACTAAGCACCAACCCGACCTATATACGTACATATATTCCTCAGTTCAGCCAAAGAACACGCGGAAAAAATAGGAGTTAATATATTCTATTCTCCTGAAAAGTAGATTGAAAACAAGAAAACAAATTCAATGTACCACTGAGAGAGGAGAAAATTTGATAAGGCATTGTCTGTTCGTGCGTACGTTACCGCCTGAATAAAGTAAAAAGGAAAGAGCTGCGACAGGCTAAGTTTCAGTGAAGTGCAAATATTAATACATGTACGTTACAAAGAGGCTCTTCTATTATGTGGACTATACGCTCACGTGTAGTGCGGCCACAAGGGCTTCATATTTCAAGGTCTGCAGCACGTCGATTCTGTAAAATTCAAACAACAACTCGCATTTCACGTCACTATTCGCTCTCACTTCGCATAAGCTTCAAAATGACCTTGATTTTGAGAGCGAAGTGAGCGTCGAACTGACGGGAGAATTACCTTATAGAATGCCACTTTTTACGTCATCTCATACTCTGGTCTCTGGTTATGAACTATCGGTCTATGACTATATAAGATGGGTGCGCGACCTAAATCGGTCACTTTCCCTACACACCGCCTTGCTGATGGTTGTAGTGACAACCAAGTACTATTCTACTTCTCTATCTACTGTCCCGCTGGGGGTAAGCATATTCTAGTTGTCTGTGTGCCTATATGTTATGTCTGTAGTATCTGTGTCTCCTAAGCATAACATCAGTTCTAGGGACCGCCTGTTCCTGACCGGTTGTTGTGTATTCTCTATGCTGTTTCCAGTTCTCCCTACGGACTCTCTGCACCTGTCTTCTCTCCACGGGCTGTCTTCTCCCTACGGGCCACGATTCTGCCTACGGGCTACAATTACGAGCTGCTGGCGCCGTGCCGCTACCAGCCGCCACCCACGCATCAGTTCCTGCCTACGAGCCTCCTACAGCCAGGCCACGGACGCCTGACTGCACCGGGTTGCGCCTGAGCCTCACCGCTCGGCCCACATAGGCTGCACCGCCTGAGCCTCCGCTCAACTAAAGCACTTAATTTAGTAACTGCATTAATTGCTTAAGTATTATGTCTGTAACTAATTACTATTAACAAGTAATTAAGTACAATGTGTAACAGTTGCAGCTCCTTACAAAAATAAAAATATGTACGATAATATTGGCGATTTAATAGAGTGGCCACGAGTTTTATTGCCCGTTCTTTCTGGTGGTTCTACCTATTGCTTTGCAAACGAGGCAGTAAATGTAAATGTAGAAGCATTAAGTAATTAAATTTTAAAACGTTAATTTTGACGTTCATAAGCGTCACCTTGTGACCTAGATGAATATATGATTTTATCTTTGACTTTGACTTTGCTCAGCCTGCACCTCGACCACCGAGCGGCCTACACAACGCGCACCTTGGCCAGCTCACTGGCGACCCTACAAGCAGCTACCCTGCGAGCGTCAGAGAGCAGCGGAGTCTACATTCCAGTCTTCAGGCCAGTGCTTACCTAGTTCAATCATACTGTATGTAAGCGGTAGTGAGACATAATAAAGAACCTGTTCAGCCTAGCAGTGTTTCCTTCGAACCCCGATATCCTACCTGAGATCCTCCGCCTCACTAGTGTAGATCCAATTTATCAACCAAATTTTTTAATGTCAATCAAGAAACTCACAGCGGATTCAGATTCGAAGTTTACAATGAAGTCTTACAGAATCACACTGCTGGTTACGATACAACCCTAATTAGACAGTGGCTTTTGTCGCAAATAACAAACCAAAGTACCTACTTCATTATTATTTCGTTTTGCGTGGATCGGCGCGCTTTCGTTGTTTGTTAGTATGAAACTATCTAGTAGCGAGTTCTTTTGTCCGTATGACAAAAAGCGGCGCGTACCGACGCCACTACATTACCCGTAATAACTTCCTGAGTCTGCACGATGGAATAATGGGGCGTAACGTGGCGTAACCGACTCGTCTTACTGTCCTCTCGTTACCTGCGATTCCTTTTATGTCTCTCTCGCTGTTCGTCTTTTATATTTTACTCTTCTGGGTTTCACGTTACATGTAAAACAGGAACGGTGGCGCCGGTTTTAATAAATTTTACTTTTTTACCAACTCTTAGGTATGTAGCGGTATGTTATTGCATGAAATATAGAAGGTACTACTTAATCTGTAAACAAATATTTCATTTGTTGTCAATTACACACGAAATTTATGTCGTTGGTTCGGCAGTCTACGTGTTACTTGTGCTGCCTCATTGGTTTAGTAGTACGAACGTAAATAATAGCGAGTACCTCATTTTGTGGTCTTGGGTTTGTTTAGTGCTTCGACAGTAATGAAAGACAAAAATGTTAATATACCTGATTTCTTTTTGTATTCAGAATAAAAAAAAAAACCACTGGGATTCATATCATAGTTGAACTTGATTGAATTTCAAGTAGGTATCGTTTCGAATTAAGGAAAAATGTAATGCTGTGTCCAATTTTTTTATTTCAGAGTATACTTAAAGCAAGACATATCGTGACTTTGTAATATATTTTATTATGAGATAGATAATATTATTTAACAGGATAGACATTTGGCCCGGCCCCGCTCACTTAGTTATCCCGTATGGTTTTCTCGCGCTCTCATAACGCTTTCTACCAAGAAAAAGAAGGCATAGATCAAATGGAAAAAATATAATAACATTTCCGATTTCGAAATATTTGCTAACTACAGAAAACAGTTTAAAGAACAATGCAAAAAGTGTTTCAGTGCATATATCACAACTGTGGAGGATAACCTCAGCAGAGACATAAACCGCTTCTGGACATATATTTTGAACCGCAAAGATAAGCCATACCAGCATACCAGCTAAATTACAATATAAAAATGTTAATTCGAATGATCCAAACACAATCTGTAACATGTTTTCTGATTTCTTCCTCTCAGTATATGAACCAGCATCCTCTACGTTGTCTCAACGGAAGCCACCCATTGATAATGCACTACATGAAGTCGCAATATCCGATGTCGCTTTCACAGAACCAAGCGTCATGAAGGAACTTAAATCCCTAAAAATCTAAAGGCCCTGGACCAGACGGGCTCTCACCTTATTTCCTTAAGAACACGGCATCTTGATTATATAGGCCGCTAGCGATAATATATAACAAATGTTTATCTGAAGGTGTTGTTCCCAAACAATGGAAGCAGGCTTATATTGTTCCTGTCCACAAAAACGGGTTCAAACGGAGTGTCGAAAACTATCGCCCAATCTCCATCTCGTCTACCTTATCGAAAGTTCTAGAACGGCTAGTGCATTTCAAAATCTACCCATCACTGCATAGCGTTATAATCCAACAACAGCACGGCTTCGTCAAACGGCGGTCCACCAACACTAATCTACTGCTATTCTCAAGTTTTCTGTTTGACAACTTTGACAACCGTATACAATTAGACACAGTTTACACATACTTTCGTAAAGCATTTGACAAAGTGGCCCATGAAATACTTTTAAACAAATTAGCATTCAACGGAATTCGTGGTAACTTATTGAGATGGTTTGCTTCATATATAACCAACCGATCTCAAAGAGTCGTAGTTAACGGATACCAATCCCAAACCACGCATGTCACATCTGGCGTGGCTCAGGGCTCAATCTTTGGCCCCCTTTTGTTCACTCTATATATCAATGAGATCAATCAATGCTTTCCCAACACAAAGTTTCTTCTATATGCAGACGACCTTAAAGTATACAGTGCAATACGAGACTATAATGACTGTCACTTGCTTCAACAAGACTTAAATCGGCTATCATACTATTGCCAGGTAAATAAACTACAGCTCAGTATACCAAAAGGTATAAGCTTGCAACATTGACTAGTAGACGTGAATATTTGGATGTCATCAATTTATATAATATTGTGCAAAACTTATTTGACTGCATTGAGCTGTCCAATATGTTGTGCTATGTAGATCCTAGGACCATACACAAGTGGAAGGTGCGCGCCGGCAAACTCTTCTCAGTTGGCACTTACCAAACCAACTCCGGTTTGCGCTCACCAGTTCGCAGGATGGTCAATAATTATAACAACAATCTAGAACACATCGATATTTTTGCATGTTCACCAAATAGATTTAAAGAAATTTGTGATGTGTAACGCCTTGAAACATAGTTGTCAAGTTATTTATATTGTATGCTCTTAATCCTAGTGCTTATTCAAATTCTAATTATCTTACTGCTTATCTGTGAACAGCGCTGTGGGCTACAATATTGCATATATTTCATATGTTATCTCTTTTGTAATTGATACATTATACTGTAGCTGTTTGTTGTTCCAAATGAATAAAAAAAAAATTGTAAAGTATTCTAATTTCAAATTTTTTTTAGTTTTCAAAGTTTCTACACAATGCAACATTGCTAACATTACAGAACTTCTTGACGGTGTACCGTATTGTAAGAAAATCTTGAAGTTCACCATATTATAATATAATATGTTAAGTGGCATTGGCTTCCCAAATGTAAATGTAGAAACTTAGTAAACAGGCATACCTGCTAGTTATGTATTCCCTTGTTACTTGTAAAACACATATTTTGAAGGTGTACTTAAATAATCATAAATAGTTGTATGCTCTTAATCCTAGTGCTTATTCAAATTTATATGCAATGGTACGTAGATCTAAGAAGATGACCATCACGTTTCAGTGGCCTTTTGACATATTACGTGGCGGCACTGAAAATCAGTACTGTGATTGGAACTATGGCGTCCATCGCAGTGTTTGCTGAGTGTCAGCCCAAATTGCGGCACGCGGTGTATAGTGCTCATGCGGTTATTATTGTTTAAGTTACTTAATGTATTTGCAAAAGACGTAACATACGTCGTACGGTACTCGCTCTGAGTGTAGTGTGTTACGGTCTCTCTTCCTAAAGTATTTGAAAAAGTGTGAAATATTTGCGAATTAAGACTAAATTTTACGTTTACTATATAAATAAACCTCAGTAAAACGATGTGACATAAAGTGAATGACAATATTAAAGCTGTTTACGTGAAATAAAAGCCAAAACAATATACAAATTCTAACGTCCTAAGTGAATTCGTGCTGTTTTGTGGGTACTTTTGAACTCAGTGCGACCAATTAACAAAGATTTCTAAAAATAGAAATTCATTATCGTAT
Source organism: Euclidia mi (assembly GCA_944739405.2). NCBI lineage: Eukaryota > Metazoa > Arthropoda > Insecta > Lepidoptera > Erebidae > Euclidia > Euclidia mi. Next base: position 48,315,131 of record OX123188.2, on the reverse strand, counting down.
TAAGTTGTATTTAAGCTTATTAATCTCATCGCTAATACTGGCTCACTATTTCAACCTAATCAGTTAAGAACGCACAGTCGATTGGCGTAAGAGCGTTACTTTTTTCGCTTAACGGGCGACGCAGCGTGCCCTGAGTTCGAATCCAAGTTTCCCCGGACAACTTTTTCTAAGTTATCAAAAATTTAATATTAATATAAATTTATTCGAAGAAATATAATCAGAATGTTTCGGTCGCCTGACAATAAGTTGCATTCTGATACGGATTTGAGTAATTCAAATAAAGAGAATACGCGTCCGCGGCGTAAACAAGCGCCGAAACCAGAGTGGGCTCAGGCAATCGATACCGTGTCTGAAGATTTCAAGAATATGTTGAGTGAAATGAGAGGCGACCTACAAAGTTGTATTACTAAGATATCGGATAGTGTGATGTCAATTAAAGATGATTTAGCCACACTTACTAATGTTACAACAGAGATTAAAAATGAGTTATCCTCGCTTCGCTCCGAACAATCGCAAATAAAACAACGAGTATCCGAGTTAGATATTAAGTACGAAGATATTACGCAAGAAATTGAATGTCTTAAGAAATCGGTCCAATTCATCAGTGATACCCAAACTGATTTCTCTACAAAAGTTGACAACTTTCAGAAATCAATTCGTGAGAATAGTACCTCTAGTAATACCGTTGATGAGCTAGTTTCTAAGATCGACTATCTTGAACAGAATGCACGGAGTTGTAACATTGAGATTTGTAATATGCCGGAAAAACGCAACGAGAACTTATTAGTATTAATGGAAAATATTGGTTCAACTATTCAATTGTCTATAAAACGAAGTGACATCGTATCAATTCACCGTGTCCCGCATGCTCACCGAGAGAATAATACACCCAAGAACATAATTGTGAAATTCACCTCCCGTATATTACGTGACAATATTCTAAGTGCGTATCGCCTGAAGAAAGGTCTAACCACGGAACAGCTGGGAATACCTGGTACATCACTACCTGTGTACATTCACGAGCACCTGACTTTAAAGAACAAGCAATTATTTCGTGAATGCCGAGACGCAGCTAAAAAGCACGGATATAAATTCTTATGGGTTAAGCATGGAACTATCCTGGCACGTGAGAAGGAAGGGTCGATTTCGTTTGCTATACGATCCAGAAATGATATTGCAAAAATTAAGCCAACCTCTGCATCTGCTGTCACGAACTAGCCATTTAAATCTTATGTGTTTTAAGTTTATGTCATTGTTTGTAGTAATAATTTACCAATCTTATACTATGTTTATAGCACTACTCGAAATAATGAGTTACCTTTACATGAATCGATTCGTGTTACACTGTTACTGTCGACATATCTACTAAATATACTTAAAGGACTTTGTTGAAACGGATATAAAAGGTAATACTTTATCGAGGCAATTATGTTTATATATCTTTAGATTTGTATTACAGCTCGGTGCTTTTGTATTAGTTTTTGATTTTAACATTTATTGTAACATAATTTACATTTTCTGCAAATTTTCTATGGGTCGATTATTAGCATATTATTCCATGCATTTGTTTTTAAAGCGGGTATATGCTGGGGAATATCAAATCATATATTATTGTTTTAATATTTACGTACAGACTATTGTCAATTTAAGTGTGCTGTTGGTATTATTTATTATTATGTTTGCTTCGCGAGTTTTCAACATACTAGGGTACAGTCTGAACTTCAGATTATTTTACTATCTATATACTGTATTAAGAATGACTAATGCTATGTTAATGTACTTTATTTATATAGCTGACCGCCCCAATGGCTAATAATCTGGTAATATATTATCAAAATTGTAGGGGAATCCGCACTAAACTACATGTATTATATATGAATATATTATCTAATTGTTATGACATCATAATACTGACTGAGACCTGGTTAACGTCTGATATATTGGATAGCGAATTCATTGACTCACGTTATGAAGTGTTTAGATGTGATCGCAATCGAACTGCTACAAATAAAAAAGATGGCGGTGGTGTGCTCATCGCCGTCTTAAAGGGCTTGCGCTCTGTAAAAATTGTACCAAGTTTGACTCTCGAGGGAAATATGGAATTTATAATCTTACATATTCCTAGCTTAACTAGAGGTAAAAAAAATATTGTCTGTGCAGCTTATATACCGCCTAGAACACCTGAAGGCATCTATATCCAATTCTTGGATCTACTTCAGCCGCTGTTAGAAAATGGCGAGGTTGAACAGTTTTATTTATTCGGCGACTATAATCTGCCAGATATAGATTGGGTCCCTAGTGCTGACATTTCATCGGGTGGACAAACTTGTAGAGGAAATTCCTCTGTTTGTTTATCTCTAAGTACATTCATGTCTTATCTCAATGCTTGCCAGTACAATACCTTTAAAAATCAAGCTGATAAATTATTAGATTTAGTTATAAGTAATAATGATTGCTCCGTTTTATCGCCTACTGACTACTTATTACACATTGACAATTATCATCCACCATTCTTTGTTCTAATACCACTTAATTTGCAATACACTTCCATGATTCGTAAATCAATTAAGAAATATAACTACTTTAAAGCAAACTACAAGGAAATAAATGATGAGTTGAGCAGTATCGATTGGAATACTGTCTTAAAGATAGACGATGCTATTGATGAGTCGATGAACACATTTTATAATATTATTTTTAGAATCATAAGATCACATGTTCCATTATTAAGTACTCGCTCTTTGAAATTTCCTTGTTGGTTCTCACCTTCGCTAATTAGGATATATAAAAACGAAGCTAAATCCTGGCTGAAGTGGAAGATGTATCGCAATGTGTCTGATTATGAACAGTTCTCGCTGTACAGACACCGATTCCATGTAGAATGTAAAGCTTCATATAATAATTATATTAAATCTGTGGAGGATAGCATTAATTGTAGTAATGTGAAACCTTTTTGGAATTTTATATCTAGTCGAAAAGCCTCATCTGGAATCCCTGCTAATATGACGTATAAAAATCAATGTACTAATGACCCTGAAGAAATATGTAATTACTTTTCAGAATTTTTTAAATCCGTTTATGAACCTTCATCTTTTAGCGATGTGCCGATATGTGATGATAATTGCTCTGTAAATTGCTGTATTTATAGTACCATTGAATTCAGAGTTGAGGAAGTGTTGAAGGAACTCAAATCTTTAGATCCCTCCAAAGGATCAGGACCAGATGGCATACCAGCGTTGTTTCTAAAAAATACTGCCGATGAGCTTTGTACGCCTATACAAATGTTATTTAATAAATCTATGAAACAGGGAGTTTTCCCTGAGGTCTGGAAATGTGCGAACTTAACACCAGTTTATAAATCGGGCCCTAAACAAGATATAGAGAATTATCGCCCTATTTCTATTCTGTCAGCCTTGTCGAAGCTTTTTGAAAGATTAGTTCATAATAATATATATCCTGTTATACACAATAATTTAATACAACAACAACATGGTTTCGTTAAGAGAAGATCAACCGCAACCAATTTAGTTACTTTTGTTGATTACCTATTTAACAGTATGGATTCTCGTATGCAAGTGGACGCAATATATACGGATTTTCGAAAAGCATTCGACAAGGTTGATCATGTCCTTCTTTTGAACAAAATCTCATACAATGGTATTCGCGGTGATCTCTTGCGCTGGTTCTCTTCATATGTTTGTAATCGCACTCAGAGAGTAGTGGTCAAGGGATTTCAATCTAATAAAATTTATGCAAGCTCCGGAGTCCCACAGGGGTCAATTTTAGGACCACTTTTGTTCACAATTTTTATTAATGACATCAATTCTTGTTTTAAAAATTGCAAAATCCTGCTCTACGCTGACGATTTAAAAATTTTCAGACAAATTAAAACCAATCGGGATTGTTATCTATTACAAGAAGATTTAAATCGTTTCACAGCGTATTGTAGTAAAAATAAGCTACAACTAAGCATATCTAAGTGCTCCTGTATTAGTTTTACTAAGAACAAAAATGTCATTAGACACCCCTATTCCTTTAATAACACTGTTTTATCCCGAGTGTCTGTGGTTCGGGATTTGGGAATACTTCTCGATGATAAACTTCACCTTGATGCTCATATAAATAAAATAGTTAGTAATGCTTACAGAATGTACGGCTTTGTGATGCGGTCTACAAAAGATTTTATACGTCCTTCGACATATCTGCACTTATATAGGACGTTGATCAGGTCGCAGTTAGAGTATGCGGTATCGGTGTGGAATCCATTTTATATTAAATACTCTGATGACATTGAAAAAGTCCAAAGTAAGTTCCTGAAAGCTATGCATTATCGTTGTTTTCGCAGTAATTCTTTACAGTACCCTGATCTTCTGGAAAAGTATAAATTACTTAACCTAAAGTCTAGAAGGATTTTCCTGGAAACAATGCTCTTGTTCGATTTATGTAATAATGTGTATGACTGTATGGAAATTAGTAATAGAATAAGTTACATTGTACCAAGAACGACGATGAGCCGTGGTGCCCGTGCACGTCATGTTTTTGCTGTAATGTCTTGTCACACTAACGCAGGCATGCGAGCACCTCTTCGTCGAATTACTGATAATTACAATAAGTTTTTCTGTGATATTGATATATTCTCACTATCTCCTAGTCAATTTCGTAGTGCAGTTCATAAGTTCATTAGTGATTTAAATCTGTAATAGTCATAGCATGTGGAGGTAACTGAGGTCTAATACCTACTAATATCGTCATAAAAATAAATAAAACATTTTATTGTCATGCTCTTGTTTGCATGCTTTTTGTCTTTTAGTTTAGGGTTTGCTGTAAAATATATTTGTATTACTAGCTATCGTACGATGTAATTGTTCAAAATATTTTGTACTTATATATATTTTGTGGAAAATGCCGTTGGTTACATGCTTGTCCATATACTGTTACATTTTGTTATTCTGTAATACTTAATGTGTAACTGTTTATTTTCCCAAATAAATAAATAAATAAAATAAATAAAATAAAATAAAGTAATAGTTATGTATAAATTGTTCAATCTCTAGTGTAGATACACGTGGCGAGTCACGTGGTGACACGTATCACATAAATGTCAACTAACTCAACTCCGTTTGTGACAGTTGACAAGGCATGCCAAGTGTCATTATGGCAACAAGTTGCCAAATAGCAATAAAGGTATTCGGTCTTAGTTGAGTTAGTGTATATTGACTTCGCCACAATGTGTTTTTAGTGTGGATCCTTTTTGTTTTTTAGAATAAGTAAAATTAAGGAGTACTGTGCAGCGTGCTTACAATAAACATATATTTTCTTTCTTTCTTTTTTTCTTTCTATATGTACCAATGTAAATTGCCTTTTCTGAGCTGGTTTTTCATAATCATATTTTAATAAATCGTATTCTTCGCCAGCCTCATGACTATAAAATTTGTTTTGTATTAGTGTTGAAGAACTCTAAAAATCATGTTACCTATGCTTCTATTCCAAGAGGAATAATTAACTCGCCTTTTATTCGTATTTAATACAGGAAAATAATATTTTTACGACTAGAAACAATTTATTTTTCATCAACAAAATCATCTTGGTAGAGTTACAATTTTGCTGTACGACGTCCTCGGAAAAGAGAAAGTACTTCAATGACTTTGTTCTATTTCTCCAGATATGAGCCGCCGAAACTTCAACAGTAATATCAGTCAATTTGTAAGTTTTATCGCTGTCGTCTTGAATCCTACTCACGAAACTTAGCTGGTTTCGGGGTAAGCAATGTAATAATTTAAGGATATAAATAATTTCGTCCCGAAAGACGCTTCTTTATACCAATGATAAGGTTTTTATTTTTATGCCTTATTTAAACAACATCTAGAACGTTGACACGTGTTAGTAAAAAATATGAATAATTAATATATCTTAATATATAAAATCCTTGCGTTACTGACTGACTGACAGACAAGCTACAGCCAAAACTACTCGGCGCAAGAAGCTGAAATTTAGGGGTAGGGGGGGCCCGTAGGGGTGCACTAAGACGGGATTTCCCGAAATGCCCACGGGATCGGGCAAAACGGGAAATTCGAAAATATCTGCGTGCGAAGCCGCTGGCGTCGACTAGTATATATATATATATATATATATGAATATTTATGTAGGGTCTCGTCATGGCACATGCGAGCATCGCTGTGTTTTTCATTTATTTGACCTGATATTAAACATGAGAAGAATTAATTGAATTTTTATTACCATAATAATTGCAAATGTAAAGGTAAGAAAAATGTCATCACGCTAAACTGTAAAAAAACTAATGTTATTCCATCTGTGTGTAGCTATACCTAATTACACAGGTCAGACACACCCCAGCATAATTAAATTTTCAGAGAATATTTCCGCGTCAAATCTAAAGAAAAGAGCCTAATTTTTACAAATCTTTCCTTATATATATCCCTCCCTTTGCACGACATTTTTATTTACACTTGGACCAAATTCACCTTAAATCGAGGCGCTTATTTTGAAGGAAGACTAAAGCATTGGATGTTATTAATGCATATTTAAATAACAGAATCCAATGTGTAGAAATAAACGGCTCGAAATCCAGTGCCTTACCAGTACAATTGGGAGTGCCGCATAGTAGTATCCTAGGCCCTTTCTTGTTACTTGTTTACATAAATGATTTGCCATTTTACCTGAGAAATATTTGTGACGTGGTATTGTTTGCTGATATTTCATTGATATTTAAAGTAGATAGAAATAAGGAGAACTTTACCGAAATAAACAGTGCTCTTATTCAGGTTACTAAATGGTTTACTGAAAACATCTTAATACTGAACGCCAAAAAAACCAAATGTGTTAAGTTTGCTTTGCCAAACGTCAGAAATCTTGGTCCTAACATAGTTTTAAATGGTGATGTACTGGAAACAACTGAATCTACATTGTTTCTAGGAATAACACTTGATTCGAAGTTACAAAGGGGCGCAAACATTACATATCTGTCGAAACTTAGTTCGGCTGCTTATGCCATTAAGAAGGTACGCAGTTTAACAGATGTCGACACGGCTAGATTGGTATATTTTGGCTATTTTCATAGTGTTGTGTCTTATAGCATATTACTATGGGGCAGAGCTGCTGATACCGAAAGTATTTTTATATTGCAATAAAGGGCAGTTCGAGCCATTTACCAATTGCATATTATAATTTAAATGAATATCTGAATGACAAATGCGCTTGGAAATTGTACAAGTTAGGGCCTAACCATCGATAGCTCTTAAGTATAGCCCTGAGCTTGCACGTACCTAAACCTAAACTTATCCTAATTTAAGCCTACTGGTTCCTATATCTAGCCTAACCTATCTTATGATATACCTATCCCTATTTTAGATCTAACTCTAACCTAACTCCCTAGTCTACCCTAGCCCTGTTAGGTATAGTGTATAGCGAGGCCGTGTACACTGTGGTCACACAGACTGTCGCGTATACAACCCTAATCCCTAGTTCCCTAGCAGTCCCTGGGATCCCTAGGCCGGGATATCTGTCGCCGGGAGACCTAAGGCGACAGACGGAAAGTGGGTAGGATTAGGGTGGTAGTGAAGTGGGTTTTCTCACTGCCGGTCGAGCAGACTCACAAGACCGATCATGGTGACGGCTAAGGGTGTCTTGGCCGCAGTGAGAGGTGAGGGGTAGGGTATGAGTCAAAGCCGGGAGTGAGCTAATGACTCGTTTATTTCTTAAAACTATAATCTTATATGCTAAACTTATTCTATGTACACATATACACGTATTTAGTTGTGTGCCGTCGGTGTATTGTGCCGATGCAGCATGTCTGAGCCGACCGCCGTACGTGATAAATTATCACGCATCTTCCTCGGTGATAAGTTTGATGTGTGTTGGAATGCCAAGAATGTCATGTTCATGTTTGAACATTCTGGCGTCTCTCCGGGATAGGCTTCAGGAAGATCATGTTCCGGCGTGAACAGAAATAATGTTTCATAATTAATATATATGGTAAATAGGTAGATAATAATTTTCATGACATGTAATTAACTATTATTCCATTCCAAATAAAATTATGTAAATGATGGTTTTTGGAATCGCCACCACATCATTAAATGTCATTCATTTCGTTAGATACTTTTTATTTCTTAAATTATTTTTTATATTTCGATCGGTGGTTGTATTTATTATGTCAATCAAATATAGGAACTACATTTGCACGCGTTCCACAAATTTATTATAATATTAACGATCTGGAAAATGGAGGTAATTCGCGTTCATGGTCAGTATACCAACAGATTGTTAATTACTGCCGGTACGTGTACCGTTGTCGTCATGCTCACTAAAATGTCATTTCTTGTGGTGGCGTCGTGTGTCGGGTAATCCCTGTCCCTCTGATATGGCGAGAGGGATGATGGCTGGCGCATGCGTCATACTCGTGAATGGGTGCTACTTGCGATGACTGGTCGATGGCGGTCTTACAGACTGGTATTACATTTTTAATATTTAACTGCATCATTTCCATCATGGCTCTGATCATTTGCGCGGATTGCCTGTGTCAGAAACACTACATATATATACGTAAATATATATATTCTTGAATGTTTCATACTACGGATTACTTTTTGAAACTTAAGATGTTTATTTAAAAGCGAGGTAGTTCTAAATAATAGATAGTTTGTAGGGTATAAACACTTTAATTAATCAATTAGACTGAAATGAAACATAATATCTTGTCGAGTTATACATTACATAGGTTTATTCATCGAAAATAATAATTACTGCACATAATATTACACTATAATTTAAACTAAAATTGGAATTGTACTATATTATATACCGTACGTGAATTGAGGTTTTCAATTACAAGTATTATTACTGTATACAATAAATATACTTATCTCCAGTATTACAGCTGGACCGTGCGGAGTGTACAGTCCTGTGGTCGCTCAACGAAATGTGTCAGTTGTAGTACGGCACTGGTTTATATAGTAAAATACCCCCACCGTTCGGCGATCACAGGATGTCAATTGATTCTCTTATTTTATTATTTCAACGTAATGTTACAGAATTGGAGTAGTCTTTAAAATATATTAAGTGATACAAAATGCTTATAACTAATTAACAATTATAGTATTTATTAGATTGTTTAAATTGGCACATTAAAACAATATTTGAAATGATAACTGTAGAATGTGTTACATAATTGAATTGTTAATCTGGCAACCCGTTTACAACGATGTAAAATACTTATTTTAATATTAATATTTATGGAATTGATTACATAATTTAACTATAAGTATGACATCCTATATATATTATTCTAACACCTGCATTATTAGGTACTTAATGTAAGTGGATGCTCCTGTTTTACCATGTCTATTTTCAGGAGGCTAATTAAATGAACATTAAAATTTTACTAGATTATGCTTGACTATTAAGTAGAGTAAATATACACAAATGACATAGAAGGTGTAACAGTTGCAGCACCTTACAAAACTGAAATTGTTATGTATTATGCAAAACCTGGCGATGAAAAAGAGTGACCGTGAGTTTTATTGCCCTTTCTTTCTCATGGTTCTACGCCCTTGCTTTGCAAACGTGGCAGTAAATGTAAATGTAGAAGCTTTAAGTAATTATTTTTTAAATTTGACGTTCATAATTGTCACTTTATGATTTAAATGAATAAAGGATTTTGACTTTGACCTCATGTGTGAAGTGTCTCGTAATTGTAGTGTATGTACGATTGGCACTCGGCGCATGAACGCTCCACGGTTTTCCATTACACGTACGTACACTTTGAACACATTCATTTTTATCATTAACGTATGAATTTTCACACCATGTATTCCATTGTCGGTAAATAAATTAAATATATCCATTATTAACCTCCCATAGATCGGCGCGCGTACAGTTGTGTGGATGTTATGTTCATGTCAAACATAAACCAGCGTTGTATTTAATAATTATATCAGGGTTTATTTGATTATTCACCATGTATTTTAAGTCAGTGTTTTCCCGAAAAGTATGTACTCAGCCCATGGTATAGAAGCTACCTATAATATTTATTTTACAAAATATACTAAAAAAATCTTCTTCTGCCTGCCCTGTTCCCATATCATTTGGGGTCGGCGCAGAATGTCTTTTTCTTCCATTCTCTTCTATTAGATGTCATCTGAACATTCACTCCCTTTTCATTCATCTCATCTTTCACACAATCCATCCATCTTTTCTTTGGTCTCCCTCTTGCTTTATGTCCCTCAACTCTCAAATTCATCACTTTTCTAGTTACATGATTTTCATCCCTCATCATTACATGCCCATACCATGCCTGCCGATTCCCTTTCAGCTTTTCTTGCACCGGTGCAACGTTCAAACTACCCCTAATATACTCATTTCTAACTCTATCCATCCTCGTCACCCCACACATCCATCTCAACATCCTCATCTCTGCTACATGCAATCTTCTTACATGCTTATTCTTCACGGCCCAGCATTCCGATCCATACAGTGCGACAGGTCTTATAATGGGTTTGTAAATTTTGCCCTTTAATTTAAGGGGCAAAAAATATGCTAAAAAAATATGTTCTATTAAACATTTTCTTTAAAATCAGCATTTTTATAGGACTAAAATGTGTCGTGAACGAAGGATAAGCTACTTTTTAAGTTATAAATGAAGTGCATTGACCTTACGCATCGACCGTCACGTTGTTATGCTGTGAAAAAATTATATTGGCGAAAAAAATACGGAAAATTATTTTCTACAAGTTTTGTAAATAAATTATATAGGCAGCTTCTATATCATGGGCTGAGTACATACTTTTCCGGAAAACACTGACTCAAAATACATGGTGGTAGTGTGGTACTTTATCATTAACCAGCTATTGTAATGGGTGTTGATGACTTCAATCTTCGGATAAAAATGTGTATCCGCATTACTGTTATCAGAGCGATGTCTTTTAATTACTTATAGGCATTCTTATAGGTATAGTCCATAAAACAGATTGTCCTCCTGAGTGAGTTCTAAATTTCATGACCGGTAACGTACATACATAATTCGCCGGATGTACCGTGGAATACAAAAAAAAATGTGGGTACAATACATTTTAAACTAGGACCTCGTTGATATCAAGACAGAAACCTACCCAAAAATGTCCGTAAATGAAGAGATTTCTTACAAAATAGAGACCAGAGACCAAGGGAAATTATAAAGAAGAGTACACAGCAACAAATTTTGCTGCGCATTCCTGAAGTAGTGCAATCGTCTACGCTGCCAGGCGTTCGATGTCTGCAGTTATTTATAGTTCCTATTTTGTCAGCACCACCGGTGGCTTTGTCATAAAATGTTACCTGGCATTTAGCTTTTAATAGCAGAATAGTATAGAGAAAGGTCGGTAGGTATTCAAGTATGAATATGTAGACCAGATCTTATTATTTTGCATTCTAACAATGTCTCGCTCCAACGAGAATTTAACTTCAACGCGTATTTCTATTATTTGCGTGGACACATATGTTTGCCATTGTCACTGCTTGTTATCCTAGCAATGCTGACAGTTTATTCATACTTTTTAGATAACGTGCGCTATGAAAATGTTTTGTAGAGTTTATTTCGACTATGTTTTCTATTTACTAAACTTTCAATTAACAATCAAGCGAAAATATGAAGTGTAATATTTTATATACTGTGGCGGTGCAATATTATGATCTGCCAATAATGAAACTGTTTCTGATATATTTTATTTAATGTTACCTCGTTTATCCAGTTTCCAATTTGTTATCGGCGTTCGCGGAGATGTGAGAGTCGGCGGCGCGCGGCTCACTGGCCGGTGATATTTCTACGTCGTGTTCTATTGTTGTTGTAACTGGATAATTTACTTATAGCCCATTGAAATGTTACTTTATTTTGGGCTTAGTGTGCATTTGTCAGAGGACGCAATTTTATTTTAAAGATGTCTAGAGGGAGTTAGTACAATGTTAAATCCAAGTTTTTGGGGTCGCAGCCCTTGTCCTGCGGCCGCCATCTTGATAAGGGAGGTACAAATGCGTTTTCTAGTTTATCTGGCAAACTATTGGCCGTACAGTAAAATTCAAAATATATTTTGTTACAAATTAAATTCTCTACAACTTTGATTCCGTAGCATTCAGAGGTAAAATGAAAGATAACAAACGAAAATCGAATGAAATTTGCAACAAAGTTTCTTTTCAATGTGTTATAATTTTTATGTCCTCAGTAATAATAATAATACACTTAATTTGTCTTTTCTTCTTCAAAACACGACCTGGTCTTCTAACTAATTTTATTCCATCTGTGTGTAGCTATACCTAATTACACAGGTCAGACACACCCCAGCATAATTAAATTTTCAGAGAATATTTCCGCGTCAAATCTAAAGAAAAGAGCCTAATTTTTACAAATCTTTCCTTATATATATCCCTCCCTTTGCACGACATTTTTATTTACACTTGGACCAAATTCACCTTAAATCGAGGCGCTTATTTTGAAGGAAGACTAAAGCATTGGATGTTATTAATGCATATTTAAATAACAGAATCCAATGTGTAGAAATAAACGGCTCGAAATCCAGTGCCTTACCAGTACAATTGGGAGTGCCGCATAGTAGTATCCTAGGCCCTTTCTTGTTACTTGTTTACATAAATGATTTGCCATTTTACCTGAGAAATATTTGTGACGTGGTATTGTTTGCTGATATTTCATTGATATTTAAACTAGATAGAAATAAGGAGAACTTTACCGAAATAAACAGTGCTCTTATTCAGGTTACTAAATGGTTTACTGAAAACATCTTAATACTATACGCCAAAAAAACCAAATGTGTTAAGTTTGCTTTGCCAAACGTCAGAAATCTTGGTCCTAACATAGTTTTAAATGGTGATGTACTGGAAACAACTGAATCTACATTGTTTCTAGGAATAACACTTGATTCGAAGTTACAAAGGGGCGCAAACATTACATATCTGTCGAAACTTAGTTCGGCTGCTTATGCCATTAAGAAGGTACGCAGTTTAACAGATGTCGACACGGCTAGATTGGTATATTTTGGCTATTTTCATAGTGTTGTGTCTTATAGCATATTACTATGGGGCAGAGCTGCTGATACCGAAAGTATTTTTATATTGCAATAAAGGGCAGTTCGAGCCATTTACCAATTGCATATTATAATTTAAATGAATATCTGAATGACAAATGCGCTTGGAAATAATGTTTCATAATTAATATATATGGTAAATAGGTAGATAATAATTTTCATGACATGTAATTAACTATTATTCCATTCCAAATAAAATTATGTAAATGATGGTTTTTGGAATCGCCACCACATCATTAAATGTCATTCATTTCGTTAGATACTTTTTATTTCTTAAATTATTTTTTATATTTCGATCGGTGGTTGTATTTATTATGTCAATCAAATATAGGAACTACATTTGCACGCGTTCCACAAATTTATTATAATATTAACGATCTGGAAAATGGAGGTAATTCGCGTTCATGGTCAGTATACCAACAGATTGTTAATTACTGCCGGTACGTGTACCGTTGTCGTCATGCTCACTAAAATGTCATTTCTTGTGGTGGCGTCGTGTGTCGGGTAATCCCTGTCCCTCTGATATGGCGAGAGGGATGATGGCTGGCGCATGCGTCATACTCGTGAACGGGTGCTACTTGCGATGACTGGTCGATGGCGGTCTTACAGACTGGTATTACATTTTTAATATTTAACTGCATCATTTCCATCATGGCTCTGAACATTTGCGCGGATTGCCTGTGTCAGAAACACTACATATGTATATGTAAATATATATATTCTTGAATGTTTCATACTACGGATTACTTTTTGAAACTTAAGATGTTTATTTAAAAGCGAGGTAGTTCTAAATAATAGATAGTTTGTAGGGTATAAACACTTTAATTAATCAATTAGACTGAAATGAAACATAATATCTTGTCGAGTTATACATTACATAGGTTTATTCATCGAAAATAATAATTACTGCACATAATATTACACTATAATTTAAACTAAAATTGGAATTGTACTATATTATATACCGTACGTGAATTGAGGTTTTCAATTACAAGTATTATTACTGTATACAATAAATATACTTATCTCCAGTATTACAGCTGGACCGTGCGGAGTGTACAGTCCTGTGGTCGCCCAACGAAATGTGTCAGTTGTAGTACGCTGCCGTGTCATACCTATAATGCCGTTAACCCACATCTGGTTGATTTTGAGCTTTCGATCTTATATTAATAAAGAATAAAATCTCTATCGATCTGTATATGTGATATTTTTCTAAGTTATATAGTTTTCGAAATAGCTACGGCTAAATTGCCGTTAACTAGGGGTTTTTCATTTATGTATTTAGCTAAAATGCCATTTAGTAGTTATTTAAGGCTACATTGCCGCTAAAGTTCTACAACTTATATTTTAATACTTTATGTTTAGTAAGCTTGTTACTGTAGAATGCAGCTAACTGACATTGATTTACTATACTGCGGTTCAAATACAATAACTACGTTGTTGTTACCTTTTTTTAAAATAGCATATGGCTAATGTTAAACTTTAATGCCGTCAAATAAATATGCTAGACATAAATGTGATTAAAGACGCTTCACGGCGTTATAGCTTAATTTAAGATTTAAAATTATTATAACTTTATGGACTGTTTTGGCCAATAGTGATGTTTACTAAATTAAATAAGCGTCATTTCTTACATTAAAATGCCGTTATGCCACAATAATACACTAGAATGCCGTTATTTGCTATTGCGGGGGCTTACAAATTAGTGCGGCTCAGGCGCTTGTCGGACGTCGGAAGGACGTCGCGTGAGTTCGTGCGGGATCCCGCCAATTGGAGTATTATGACGTCCCGCCAAATTGGGTGTTTTTGTTGATCAAATTATATTATTATATATTTATTTTACAGACGATAAATTTGACTGTTTGTTTGTAATTAACAAACGAAACCGAATCGTTTATTGTAATCGTTAAAACTCATTCTGCTTAATTATCAGCGTGTTATAAATATCTTCATATAATTGCTGGTTTATAAGAGCAACATTTGTTTCTTTGTTTTTGCTTAACATGTCTTGGACTGCCTCGTTGGTCTCGCGGCATAAATTTGCGCGTGAGATTCGGTCTCTGTTCGATTCCCGGGTTGGGCAATGTGCTATTGGGTTTTTCCGTTAGGAAATTCTCAGTAGCAGCACGGAGTATGGAATGTGCCCGGGACGGCAATAGGCTCGCCGCCTATTACGTAGGAAGTAATACGAGTGTGTGTAGAAATACATCTGTGCCTACCTCTTCGGGGTTTTAGGCATGAAACTATGTAAGTACGTATGTTTTGGATGAAATTTTGCACAAATAATTTTTTGCATACCGCAAAATTCCATCTGCCGTGATGAGAATTACAGACAAACACATAGAGACACTTTGGAGAATGAATAATGTTATGATTGTATTATTTTTTAATTGCTTCATTTTATTGTATTTACTTAAATGTATTTTTACAAAAATGAATTTTTATTGTTACAGAAGACCTGTTTCTTCTCAAAGAGCGAAAACGATATAAAATATGGTTAAAGAGAAACCCTAAAATATGGTTGGAGTAAACTCGCAGGAAACTCCAGTTTAATTTACCGGTAGACAAAGACTTAAAAACACGAAACACTAATATTTTGCCAGCAAATCTTGTTGGGTGCATAGGGTTCCCACCAAAAACTTAGGGTCCCAAGCCAACCTCACCTGCAAGTGGTGCACCTGCCGATTAACGGACGAGGCTCTGGCAAACAAAATATCCCGATAAGCAGCAATAGGCTCGCCACCTATTAGGTGGGATCAAAACACTGGCGAAAAGTGGGCGTTTATTATGCCTCTGCCTACCCCTTCGGGGAAACAGGCGTGAGTCTATGTATGTATGTATCTTGTTGAATATATCGATAGATTGTATAAAACTCCATATTCAATGACCAGCAGCAGGTTTCAAACATTTTGCGAGACTGGTACCACTTACAATTCCTTTAATTTGTTGAATTTAGATACAAGTATTTTAAATTATTTCTATTAAAAGACAGCAGTACAGACCATCAAACACAGGATCTGGAGGTAGATTTGACGTGTAGCGAATCAATGCCGCTCGAAGAATCTCCGCGTAACGATGATGAAGTACTGAATACACAATATGATCAACCGGAACCTACCTTTGATTTTGATTCAGATGACTCGGTCCTTGATAAAGATTATTGTCTATCTGACTCTACTAACGAACGCCCCATGTATAACAAAAAAGCAAAAACAAGGAATACCAAGCCGCAAATTGAGTCAACGGATGTCAAAAAGACTTTGTCTCCCTGTATTGACATGATACCTCAGAGTGTGAAACAAACATTGCAACGAGGACGTAGAAACTCGATTAATGTAGTCGTTAGTGCTCGATTAGTTTCAGTTGTGAGAAAACTAAGGCGAAGAAATACTGTTGATGCCTGCGTCTATCAGACATTACCCGTAGATGAAGAATCAAACACTTTAAAGCCTGATATATAACAACCCCCACGCAAACGAAAGAAATGTACCACTCCTTTACACCAGCGGAAACTGGAAGCTAAAAATAAAATAAGATATGAACATTCAGATAAAGTTGGGTGCAAAGAAAAGTGTCTGAAAAAATGTATGGTACAGTTTAACCAAGAAGAAAGAGAAGCCATTAATAAAGTGTACTGGGATATGTCATGGCAGGAACAGCACGCATTTGTTGAAGCAAGCAATTGTATAGCTATCCCAAAGAGAAAAATCACCAGTGAACCAAACCAACCAAAAAAAGAAACAAGAAAAAAATAAGAACAGACTGAACGCAACTTGGTAAGACTGACTTTCTTTCAATTTAAATATTTTTTTTAAGTTTAGTCAGTCTATACCATACTATGTTTAGATACCATGTTGAATAAGATTTTTTATTTGGTTGTAGGTTCTTATTTACATGTATGTTGTTCTAAACGATCTCATTTAGTTACCAGTGTACCTTGTAAGTTGTTTTAAGTTAGTTCGAGATTTATTAGGTGTTAGTTTAATAATTTTCATAAAAATAAAGATAATTATTTTGTATTTTAATAATAGATCTAGCTTTTGTGCTAATTTTGTGTGTAATTTAATAAACATATTTCAAAAGACTGTTATTAATGTTTAAATTTCAGGTATAATAATACAATTCATGTGATATTACTGTGATTAAAAAAAAACTAAAATGAGTGCTTAATTTAGTTTTATGATGAATATTAAAAAATGTGTTTCAACTTTGTTAAAGTTTTAATTAAAGAAATTTTATTAACTTTGGAGTTTTAGTTACCTTATTTTGTTCCACATTTGCTTCAATTTCTTTTTAAAATTATGACACTATAAAGACGTTAAGTAAAAATGTTTTTTATGTAACTGCATTTTAGAGTAACAATAGACTAAAGTTTTAGCATCGTATAAAAATATATAACAGAATAATAAACTTATCAGCAGTAAAGGGCATTTAGACATACTTAAGTGTAAATGTGTCACAAGTCAACAAGTCATATCGATTGTCTAAAAAGCCGTTATGTTTTATACCGGCATTTAAATTAATCACTAAGGATTATTTTTTTTGGATTTTAGCACACTATATATTTTTTAAACAAAGATACACTAGAATGCCGTTAAGCTTTACGTAGCGGCAATTAAGTCGCAATTCATGAGTCCTTTTATGTATCTTATGATAAACTAAAATGAAAAAAACGTTTTTTTATACAATTAAACATAATATTTAAACTACCAAAAAATCTCATAAGATACAGCTGTGTTATAACTATTTTTTGCTACCTTTAAGTTATAATTAATCTTTGTCATTTGTAAATTATGACGTTTTAAATTTTTGGCCGCGCTTTTTGCCTCTAACTCAAATTATGGTTTTGGTAATTAACGGCATTTTAGTTATGACACGGCAGTACGGCACTGGTTTATATAGTAAAATACCCCCACCGTTCGGCGATCACAGGATGTCAATTGATTCTCTTATTTTATTATTTCAACGTAATGTTACAGAATTGGAGTAGTCTTTAAAATATATTAAGTGATACAAAATGCTTATAACTAATTAACAATTATAGTATTTATTAGATTGTTTAAATTGGCACATTAAAACAATATTTGAAATGATAACTGTAGAATGTGTTACATAATTGAATTGTTAATCTGGCAACCCGTTTACAACGATGTAAAATACTTATTTTAATATTAATATTTATGGAATTGATTACATAATTTAACTATAAGTATGACATCCTATATATATTATTCTAACACCTGCATTATTAGGTACTTAATGTAAGTGGATGCTCCTGTTTTACCATGTCTATTTTCAGGAGGCTAATTAAATGAACATTAAAATTTTACTAGATTATGCTTGACTATTAAGTAGAGTAAATATACACAAATGACATAGAAGGTGTAACAGTTGCAGCACCTTACAAAACTGAAATTGTTATGTATTATGCAAAACCTGGCGATGAAAAAGAGTGACCGTGAGTTTTATTGCCCTTTCTTTCTCATGGTTCTACGCCCTTGCTTTGCAAACGTGGCAGTAAATGTAAATGTAGAAGCTTTAAGTAATTATTTTTTAAATTTGACGTTCATAATTGTCACTTTATGATTTAAATGAATAAAGGATTTTGACTTTGACCTCATGTGTGAAGTGTCTCGTAATTGTAGTGTATGTACGATTGGCACTCGGCGCATGAACGCTCCACGGTTTTCCATTACACGTACGTACACTTTGAACACATTCATTTTTATCATTAACGTATGAATTTTCACACCATGTATTCCATTGTCGGTAAATAAATTAAATATATCCATTATTAACCTCCCATAGATCGGCGCGCGTACAGTTGTGTGGATGTTATGTTCATGTCAAACATAAACCAGCGTTGTATTTAATAATTATATCAGGGTTTATTTGATTATTCACCATGTATTTTAAGTCAGTGTTTTCCCGAAAAGTATGTACTCAGCCCATGGTATAGAAGCTACCTATAATATTTATTTTACAAAATATACTAAAAAAATCTTCTTCTGCCTGCCCTGTTCCCATATCATTTGGGGTCGGCGCAGAATGTCTTTTTCTTCCATTCTCTTCTATTAGATGTCATCTGAACATTCACTCCCTTTTCATTCATCTCATCTTTCACACAATCCATCCATCTTTTCTTTGGTCTCCCTCTTGCTTTATGTCCCTCAACTCTCAAATTCATCACTTTTCTAGTTACATGATTTTCATCCCTCCTCATTACATGCCCATACCATGCCTGCCGATTCCCTTTCAGCTTTTCTTGCACCGGTGAACGTTCAAACTACCCCTAATATACTCATTTCTAACTCTATCCATCCTCGTCACCCCACACATCCATCTCAACATCCTCATCTCTGCTACATGCAATCTTCTTACATGCTTATTCTTCACGGCCCAGCATTCCGATCCATACAGTGCGACAGGTCTTATAATGGGTTTGTAAATTTTGCCCTTTAATTTAAGGGGCAAAAAATATGCTAAAAAAATATGTTCTATTAAACATTTTCTTTAAAATCAGCATTTTTATAGGACTAAAATGTGTCGTGAACGAAGGATAAGCTACTTTTTAAGTTATAAATGAAGTGCATTGACCTTACGCATCGACCGTCACGTTGTTATGCTGTGAAAAAATTATATTGGCGAAAAAAATACGGAAAATTATTTTCTACAAGTTTTGTAAATAAATTATATAGGCAGCTTCTATATCATGGGCTGAGTACATACTTTTCCGGAAAACACTGACTCAAAATACATGGTGGTAGTGTGGTACTTTATCATTAACCAGCTATTGTAATGGGTGTTGATGACTTCAATCTTCGGATAAAAATGTGTATCCGCATTACTGTTATCAGAGCGATGTCTTTTAATTACTTATAGGCATTCTTATAGGTATAGTCCATAAAACAGATTGTCCTCCTGAGTGAGTTCTAAATTTCATGACCGGTAACG
Organism: Euclidia mi; assembly: GCA_944739405.2. Lineage (NCBI taxonomy): Eukaryota > Metazoa > Arthropoda > Insecta > Lepidoptera > Erebidae > Euclidia > Euclidia mi. The sequence goes on along the minus strand of OX123188.2, from coordinate 48,295,089 downwards.
TACATACATAATTCGCCGGATGTACCGTGGAACACAAAAAAAAATGTGGGTACAATACATTTTAAACTAGCACCTCGTTGATATCAAGACAGAAACCTACCCAAAAATGTCCGTAAATGAAGAGATTTCTTACAAAATAGAGACCAGAGACCAAGGGAAATTATAAAGAAGAGTACACAGCAACAAATTTTGCTGCGCATTCCTGAAGTAGTGCAATCGTCTACGCTGCCAGGCGTTCGATGTCTGCAGTTATTTATAGTTCCTATATTGTCAGCACCACCGGTGGCTTTGTCATAAAATGTTACCTGGCATTTAGCTTTTAATAGCAGAATAGTATAGAGAAAGGTCGGTAGGTATTCAAGTATGAATATGTAGACCAGATCTTATTATTTTGCATTCTAACAATGTCTCGCTCCAACGAGAATTTAACTTCAACGCGTATTTCTATTATTTGCGTGGACACATATGTTTGCCATTGTCACTGCTTGTTATCCTAGCAATGCTGACAGTTTATTCATACTTTTTAGATAACGTGCGCTATGAAAATGTTTTGTAGAGTTTATTTCGACTATGTTTTCTATTTACTAAACTTTCAATTAACAATCAAGCGAAAATATGAAGTGTAATATTTTATATACTGTGGCGGTGCAATATTATGATCTGCCAATAATGAAACTGTTTCTGATATATTTTATTTAATGTTACCTCGTTTATCCAGTTTCCAATTTGTTATCGGCGTTCGCGGAGATGTGAGAGTCGGCGGCGCGCGGCTCACTGGCCGGTGATATTTCTACGTCGTGTTCTATTGTTGTTGTAACTGGATAATTTACTTAAAGCCCATTGAAATGTTACTTTACTTTGGGCTTAGTGTGCATTTGTCAGAGGACGCAATTTTATTTTAAAGATGTCTAGAGGGAGTTAGTACAATGTTAAATCCAAGTTTTTGGGGTCGCAGCCCTTGTCCTGCGGCCGCCATCTTGATAAGGGAGGTACAAATGCGTTTTCTAGTTTATCTGGCAAACTATTGGCCGTACAGTAAAATTCAAAATATATTTTGTTACAAATTAAATTCTCTACAACTTTGATTCCGTAGCATTCAGAGGTAAAATGAAAGATAACAAACGAAAATCGAATGAAATTTGCAACAAAGTTTCTTTTCAATGTGTTATAATTTTTATGTCCTCAGTAATAATAATAATACACTTAATTTGTCTTTTCTTCTTCAAAACACGACCTGGTCTTCTAACTTGAGACTCTGAAGTACCATAAGTTCCAATTTTCACTCATAACAATACCCTAAAAAACTGAGATTGTAAAAAAAAATACAAACTCTATCTCTGGGCATCTGAAGTTGATAGTCAGCCAGAGGATACTGCAATGTGTTCTGCAATGCCTTAATGTTCTGAGGACTCTTGCGGGAAAATTATTAGAGATATGGAAATTCATAGAGGAAAATGATGAATTATCGACAAAAAAGCGACTTTTCTCTAATTTTATTCATTAAAAGTTGTCTACTGGCACTTAATCACACCCTGTGCCAAAGCCTGGCTCTTTTCTAAAACTGAGGACACAGTAATAGTGAAAAACATAAAAATTGCCAAAATACAACAGTGATAAAGATATAACTGCTTATTTTTGGCTTTACGACAAAAGTTTCAAGAACAACGTTGTAGAGAATTTAATTTGCAACAATAAACTTTGTCACATATTCTTTGTGCGGTCAATAGTTTTCCAGATAATAAGAAAAACCATCTGCACCCGCACTCTTTCTAAGATGGCGGCCGAGGGACAAGAGGTACGACCTCACAAATTTGGATCAAGCTTTACACTAGCCCTTCCTACATATGTATCTTTAAAATAAAATTGCGTCCTCTGATAAATGCAACCCCAAATGTAAGTTTTCAATGGACTATTATCGTTGGCTTAAGTCGCAAACCTCGTAACTCCATTTTTTTCCTATATCAACTTTTTGACACCATTAGGTAGGGAATTTCTGAACGCATCGAATAGAAAAACTCGTAAAGACGCTAAAAAATCTGTTACAGTTTAAAAGTCTAAAAAGAAAACCTCGTAACTCGAAGCCGCCATTTTGTTAAAAGCTAACCACGTATCTCCCCCCGCATTAGTAGGTTCTGCTCGACATGTCATAAGGATCGCACGTCAGTTTATATCTCAAAATGTTCGTAAAAACTGTAATAACCAACAAGTAAGTACTCAATTAATATTTTATTCAAATGCTAGTTTTATTTTAATGTAATAAATCCCGATAGTTGCATTAAATTAGGTACTTTCATTATTGTGAAAATTGTTTGAGACCGCATGCCCGCATAACAAAATAAGTTACAAAGAATTTCTAAGCATGGATTTACAATCTGGAAGACCAAGTTTGAACATCTACAACAGTTAAAAAAGGTTATGGAAGTTGATTACCATGCTTTTTATAAAGCCATACCTTACAAATAGTTATAAGAATAAGTAAATCTCTGCTAATTGATCTCAAAGTTGTTCTTTATATTTTATTTTATGTTTTATTTCTGTCATATCTTAATATATAAAATCCTTGCGTTACTGACTGACAGACAGACACGCTACAGCCGAAACTATTGGGCGCAGGAAGCTGAAATTTGGCATGTATGTTCCTTGGGGACCGTAGGGGTGCACTAAGAAGGGATTTCCCGAAATTCCCACGGGATCGGCCAAAACGGGTAAATTAAAAAAAAATGCAGGCGTAGCTACTGGCGTCCTCTAGTATTTAATACGATTTAAAGACATTTATTGTAAGACTGAAAATTCTGAAAAAGTGCCTTTTCACGCCGGAGCAGTTGTGTCTGTTATACAAGACCCAGGTTCGCTCCTGCGTGGAATACTGCTCTCATCTTTGGAATGGAGATCAGTACTTATTGGACGCCCTCGATAGGTTGCAGCGGCGTGCTGTTCTTATCATTGGAGATGCAGAGGCCACTAAGACTCTTGAGTCACTGCAATTACACAGAGACGTGGCCTCAATGGCTGTCTTCTATCGCATCTATCACAGTGAGATCTGGAGCACGTGAAGAGCTCTTTCAACTCTTTCAACAATTAAGATGTGGAAGTGAGGAACACTTTACCAGCCCACGTTTTTCCCTCCACTCATGATCCTGGCTCCTTTAAACGAGGCGTGAAAAAGCTACTCTCAAGGCTGTCAAGGTGAGGGCCATCATGCCATAATGCCATGCTATCTGCTGGATGATGACCATCACTATGGGACTTCACTGACTGCTTAACATCGCCTGATGTTGTCCTGCATGGAGTCAATTAGTTCGGCACAAATAAAAAACAAAATGCAGAACTTGAAAAGTCTGATTTTGATAGTAAGTTATACTTTGAATTGTTGAATTTAGTAAGGCATTTAGAGAGCCCCCCCCGTGGGATCTCCACCTTGTCGTGGTGGGGGCTAGTCAGTAACCGTGGGCTTGAAGTACACCCACGGTGAAGCTAAGCGGGATCCCGGGAGGGGACGCTCACCGTGGGCTTGGGTGAGGCCTGCGTAGGATGCGTCCAAAGTGCGGATGCGGTGTTGCGTTGCCGTCCTCCCTATCCTCTGCGGCTGATTAGGGTTTTGGCGGCGGAGCCCAACACACTCATCCACCGCCAAGGGGATTTTGTTCGGGGCCCGTCTGACCATCTGGCGGGCCAATACCCGTCGGGGAGTTGCAACGAATGCTTCGGCTATACCCGACCCTCCGACACACGGGTACATGAGAAAGTTGAGGTGGTTTTTAGTGGTAACACCACATACTCCGGCTCTCATTTTCCCAAGAGTCGAAGATCTAAAGGAAGGATATTTAGTTTCATTTAAGTTTAAAATGGAAACACAAGTGTTTAAGTTTAATGTATCTAAAATTAGAAGTTTTAAAAACCTTTTAAAGATTTTGCTTCTAACTATTTTGTGCGCCAAAAACTTATTTTTTTATTAATATATTTCCTCTTTGTAACTAAAGTGTTTAGTTAATACTCATTTCCTCGAAAACCTAACGTTAATTCTTGTAGCAAAACACTTAACTCCTAAACAACATTATTGTTATTTATGTAAAACCTTGTAACTCCATGTTCATTTACTTGACCTGTTTTTTCATCAGTAATTTTCTCGAAATCTGATATCTAGCCGCTACTTTAGTTGTTTATAAAAAAAAAACAGAACAAGTCTTCATACAATATTTTTCACCGTTAAGTTTTTTGTGTCTCCTGTAAAATTTGGTGTGACGGAGTTACGAGGTTTGCGACTTAAGCCGACGTTATGACAAACAATACTTTATTACGTCAATAGACTCGACATCTTAGACTTGTGATCACAAAGTTATCTATGTACCTAATCATAAATCGGCCACGACTCTTTTAGGGTCTAAAAGAATCGCAGCAGTTCTACATTGTCTTGGTTATCTGAATCCTAGTATGTCCAGTCTCATAATGAGTTGGTTTTTCTTGAGGCTATTAGAGTCATAGTTTATATTTCTCTCGGTCATTTTTTATTATTTCTTACCATATACACCATTTCTTACCAAGATTTGGTAACCAGGTACCAATACTTTGCCAAGATTTTACCAACTACGCAAAACCTTGTCTATATTCTTCGCCTTAATTTTCCATCCATTATTTCATCACGCCGAAACTATATTAGTATACCTGCCTCTCTCTAGGAAATCGTTTAGTAAGCAAGTTTATGCTCCCTATAAAGTTACTAGGAGCATAAAACAGTTTAGCAAACAGTTTCTGCGATGTGTAGATACTTGTAAGCGTTCAAGTGATGCCGCAGAGATTACATATACACCAAAGCAATTCCAGCCGACCAAAAAGGTAATCACTACAAGCACAAACATTGGAATTGCATGCCACCTACTTACAGCATATCAGGCCATACGCTGGCTCTTTGTTTTACAAAGTTATTTGGCTTACTTGTAGAGCAAAGCTACTTGAGTCGAGCTACACCGCTCTCATGCTTGTAACTACATTCTTTCACTCGGAACAAAAGCATCTAAACAAATTCATAGTGTATGTTATCTTCAAAATACGTATACTCCGTCGGCACAAGTCGAATAACAAACAGGAACTGAGCAAAACATTTGTTGGCACATAAATAATGGGACAGGAATACGCTTCAGTTACGTTCACGGACGCCGCCAGGAAACTACATGGCTATTATAATTTCAAACATGAGAAGATGGTAATCAATTCAACACGCGTAAAATTACGTATGGTAGGTGCGTGTATCTTTATGCATATATTTAAGCATCTGATTTCCTATTTCAGATGAAACAGAATTTAATGCGATTGCTTCGTAGAAATAATTTCAAATGCCACCATTATTATTCAATATCGCGTCTATCATATAATATATGTTTGTATTTCAATCGATCTGTACGTAAGTACTCACACTTTTCTAATTCGCTTAGCTAAGGAGGAAAGAGTATTATGTATTTTCCAACTCCTTCAATATACTTTTAATTGAATTCGTGGCAGGTTCCAAAACAGTTTAACTTTTCCCGAGGCTTCACGAGTGTCAAAACTCATTGACTTTAATGGTCACTGCTGCTTAACCCCAACTTAACCCGACTACACAGATTAAATAGTGAGAATGTGGGTGCGACTAGTCCCGAAGAAAAATATTATGCAAGATATCTTGATCTAAATAAAGATCATTTAGCAAAAAAAAAGATGTCACTGCTGCTTAACCCCAACTTAACCCGACTACACAGATTAAATAGTGAGAATGTGGGTGCGACTGGTCCCGAAGAAAAATATTATGCAAGATATCTTGATCTAAATAAAGATCATTTAGCAAAAAAAAAAAAAATGAAAAGATGTTCCACTACGCATTACTTGAGGAAGTTACAAGCGCGGTTATAGGTACATTACGTAAATACAGAAATATGTGTCTGCGTGGTAGTTATGTAGGTATTCCTCAATCTGTACACGGGAATATTGTGCGACGATTACTCGAGCAATAATTATACCCGATAATAATAACTCATCGTGTATAGCCATTGTGCGCTGAGGGCAAGAGCAATGAACCACACCCAAGGTGATCATCGTAACTCAATTTGATATAACATCAAAATCATCGAAGACGACACCCACACCAGCAGTTTTAGTGCCATAAATTGAGTTATCTGGTTTATTACCAGCGCGAACCAAGTGGTTATAAATTATAGGTCCCAGCCATAAACAAGGCTCTCTCTAGGCGGTTGTCAATCGAGTACACAACCAAAACGTCCCCATAAATATTGTTGCAGGTATTTCGCAAGTATTTCCATACCAAATTGCGAAACGATACTTGTCTATCATTCGCTTTGAAGTTTTTCACATCACGAAAAATCTGACAAAGTTACAAATTTTCACAAATTGACGTCATAAATATCTACGTACCAACAGATGTATGCTTGAATATAAGAATAGAATAGAATGTAACTTTATTTCCATCGTAAGGTCGACAGAATATTACACGAGTACATAATATAATACTCTGCCAATAAATTTATCGCACAATCTCTGCCTTTAAAAACAATTTTTGTCATATTGTAGTAAAAGTATCGGGTGGGCTTTGAAACAAGAGATTTCAGTACCTACAGACCTTTTCAATATTTTTGAGAGAATTCGATATAGGTATTTATTATATAAAAATACATGCCACTGAACAAATAATCCATTTATAATTTACAAATAAATCATATTTCGGACTAAAAGTGTTGGTGCACAAAAAATATTTGAAAAATATAATAACAACAACCACATATTGGAGACATACCTATACATAGAATTCTTAATATATTAATAATCTTCAAACAAATGTTTACAAAAAATATGCGCCCCAATTACGACGGCTGTAGCCGGAGGATGCAAAATATGCAAAATTTACTTAATACAAATTTATTACTTTAAGATAACAGTTAATTATAATTAAATAGATGTCGACAATCGATCGATGTTAGATCCAAAGTGACGCGTTTTCAAGGGGCCGCGATGTCCGGAGTTCGATGCCTCACGTTCTGCTGCGTCGGCGCCTCGTGTCCGTTGCCGTCACTAGGCTGCTATTGCGAAAATAATTTGGGGCATCATGTATCAGCGGTTTCGGGGATAGGCATGTATGTAACACCTCCCGCCGTAGATTAGCAACTATTTCGAAATCTTAATTGAGTGAGATGATGAAATATTGCTGTGGCCAACTTTTATATCTCTTGGGTGCGTTTGCGCCAATTATTGAACTTCAGTGTAGATACCAGTAGTTGTAACGTCGTTCGGTTCAACTTCTCGAGAGGATTGTTCTCGTCGCTTGCGGTAGATTAGTACAATGGCGAGTACACTTGCACCGGATAGTATTAGGTACATCGGGATTGTAGTATGGTAGATACTGGATTCAATGTTGCTTTCGCTGAGTTGAACTGGTGTTTGTAGCGCTAACTTCGTGTTAATTTCATGTAGGTTTTCCAGATCAATGGAGTTCAACAGGATAGGCGTCGAGCTTTTGGTTACAGGTTCTACGAATTGCGGCAACGCCATTATCTCTATCACAGAACAGTTAAGAGAGGTTAGAATGGCCTTGTGGGCGTGGCAGGCTCGCCGTACTTGTGAGCAAACGCTCATATGTCGAAAAATTTGATTGACGCTGTCAACAATCGTGCTCATATTGCGACAGCGTACGAAGCTCCGCGAAAATAAAAGAATTATGCCGTCTTGCGCTATAATAACGTGTCGAAAAAGAAGCCAGTTATGTACTGTGGCTCGAGAAGGGATTTCTTTTCACCAGTTAGTCCAAAAACCTTAAAATAAAAATGATATTTGTAATTATTACAATAGTATTATGTAAATTGTTGACAAAAACGATACTATCGCAAGCAAATAAAAAAATATAGATTGCTGGCAATACGTGGGTGCCATCTAGTACTACGTAGGCGATTGCGCAATGTATTTCGTTCACTGCGAACGTCAAGGCTTGAATTCTGCTAAATCTATGGTCGTGGGTCCGATAGTGTTGTACCTACAAAGTTGTGAACAATGTCGATTGTGAGTTCCTTCTTGTGAATTGTGAATGTATTCAAATGATTGTTATCAGTAATATTAAGATTAACATAACTTTGTTTATTACTACCGATTAATGTTTATTGTGGGTTATTAACTTAGTATCGCGGGTTACATATTACATATTTTAATTAAGAAAATTGATTGTGACATATGCGTTGGAGCACTGCTGTCAAATGAAATAAATTCGGACCATAAATTTATCGTAGCAAAAGATAAAGGAGGTCTCCTGTATTATTCAAAAGAACTGATACTAATCTGTAAAATGTCCGAAGCAGCTATAAAGGTTTACACCGACAATCTTCGGCAAATTAATAAACATAATATAAGGTGACAACAAATATCTTGCGCAGCTTTGTCGGAACTGAATTATTTAGCAACATTAGTTATCACCAGGTTGGATTTTATCCTAGTGCGAGCCATGTTACAGACCTATCTAAAGCTATCATAGAAAAATATATCAATGTAAGATTGCATTTTATTTTGAAAAATTCGAATTTAAAAGATAGCAAGCGTATGCTTCTTAATAAATACGTCTTATTTCAGGAACAATAATAGAATCTGGGTTGAAATTTAATTTAAATTATTGTTCAACATTAAAATATTATTGTATTATATACTTGTGTCATTTATTTCTTTACAAACTTTAGCTTATGTGGTTGTACACATGAATAGTTTATCACGGACACTGACATCCTAGGTGGACATGATTTTTAACTCTTGGTATTCGGATATGATAAAGGCCATATTGTATCTTCCCCTTTAATTTTATATTATTATTTATGTATATTAAGAAAGGCCACACTAATTGTACCCTATCCCACCATCGCGAAATAAAAACAAACAATTGCAAAACTTAAAGTAACAAAACAACAGTATTTTATCGATATAAATAATCGACCTTTTGGACACCGTAACATTAATGAGAGTGTGTGAGTGATCGTCAAGCGCGATAGTTCCATGTCAAGCGAAGTGTTTGCGCTAGTGTGACAACCAATGGCAAACTCGCGATCTAAGTAAGTGCAGTTGATTTGTGTGCGTAATGCGCGTACGTATTAGTGTATTGCTTGTAGTGGAGATAGAGAGTGGGAGACAATCGGCGACACGCGTTCTAATACAAATCAGTAAGTTTTACCGTTCTAACCCCCTTTAATTGTTCTGTGATCTCTATGGCATATCCTTTGATGTGATCGTTTGAGTTTGCTATAGTGAAGTCCGGAGTTTCTATGTGACAGTTGTATGGAAGGATAGCGAGGTAGCTGCCAGTCAGTATTCTATGGGTTTCTTGTCCACAGGGTTGGGAAAGCTCATGGTGTAATGCTTTTGACAGACGTCGGCTTACAGGATGGTTGTATTTCTTGCTCGGTGATCAGATTTCGGATGCAGTCTGATTCATCTCGTACGCGGTACTTGGGTTTTGCTTCACATAGGTACAGTGAGTTTACCTTCGGGCATTCAGCCTCTATGTACATAGAATCCTTCCCAGAAATCGCAATAAAAAGTAAGGTTGATATGAGGAGTTTATCAAGTTTGTTAGGGACAGTGGACAATTTATAAAGATTATAAATTGTAGGAAGGGCAATAGGCATCATGAAGACTATAACTATTTGATTAGCTCTATAAAAATGTCCTAATTTAATTATGTCGTAATAATCTCTAATTTCTAAATCAAGAACCTCGTTTTGCGGATACAAACTTCTTAGCTTATCTAGTAATTTTCTTAATTCTACCATACTTATAACTGAATGCGGTGTGCTCGATGCACGTATAAAGGCTAGAGTGTATTCTAACTTACGAAGCTCTTCAAATAAGCTTTCTATACAATCACTTAAAATTACTAAGTACTGGGCCATATGGGCATGTTGTATAAGATCACGACCTTTTGTCTCAATGATCTTATTAAGAACTTTACTAATTATTTCTTGGTTACGCGTTATATTAGTCAATAAATGATCGTTCTGGGAAGCCCAAGTTTTAGTTAAACTTACATGTTGGTTGATTTGTGATTCTAACTTATGTTCGTTCTCTTGTAATATTTTAATTGCGTTATTATATTTAATAGCATCGCTCTGGTCTAAGTTGCCTGTGATACCTTTGATAACTGAGCCTAATCCATCAATAAGTCCTCTTTTAGAAAGACTATGTTCAAACGTTTGTAACTGTAAAGATACTTTAGTTAACTTTGACTTAAGATAATTTATATGCGGTTCAAATATATAAGAAGTGTTATTATTTAATCTAGGTCTTATTTCAGATAATTTAACTTTAGCTGTCTCAACATAAGATTGTATTATATCAAGATCTATATAGTTAAGAAAGGAATGATAATGGGAAACAATTCGCGTTATTCCTAAGTTAAAAGGGAGTAAGCCAGGACCGTTTTCTAAGGGGTCAAACATTACTTCTTGTCCTTGAGTCATTTGAAGTAGTAGCAACAGCAGAATCCTGTAACAACACGGGGTTCTTAGGGCTACGTTTTAAGCGAGACTTTGCAACTGGACCACGTTTCTTTTTGGTGTAGATATGAATAGGGAGATCGGCGAGTACAGTATCCTGTGTATAGCGAGGGCAAGTTTTTGTCTATTGGCTAGGGGATTACGTACAAAGATCTGTTGATCTGGGGAGCAGGGTAAGGCTGTACCTTAAGTGCGCTCGTGCGCTGATCTACCAGTTTTTAAGAGGTCTATGAATAAACAAAGTACACTATATTAATCTATAAGTACTAATATCTGATTAGGGATCTAATATACAACATTATGGAAATAATGACAAAACAATTTAAACCCTTTGTAAAAGTATTTAAGACATGTTTTACAGCGTCACAAATAGTCCCCGTGCGATCGACGCAGCGCACGCCGTACGCTTATACAACTTCTACGAGATACGGGCGAAACGCCTGGCGCGTGAGACAGAGATAGTTCAATACAAAATGTACCGTGAAATAACACCTTCCCGTGCGGCGCACGGGCGACCCAAAAACTCCCGAAAGCGGGAGAGCTTTGACGAAGTTCGTTTTGTTTTGTTTACATTTTGGCATTCTTAAAAGATTTTTTATAATAATTATAAACACCTATGTGTTTAGTGTTAACAAAGTTGTGATTTAGTAAGTTTCAGTAAATAGCTTTGAAAATGAGTAAGTAATACATTAAAACGTTGACTCGATTCGATCAATTAGATAGGTATTAAATAGGCAGTGTCAAGCGCGCCATTTTTATAATTTGAAAATAGAGTGTAAATAGGTACAAAACTATTACCTACGCGACGTTTTTTGACTGAAATTAAAGAAATGTTTGTGATTGTTTACCAACATTCAATTATTATTTTCTTTGGGTATTAATTGAATGTATTTAAATACATTCAAAAGGTAAGTAAGTACTTAAGTAGGTTCCTAGTTTGTAGCTAGTATAGATAAAATTTTGTTGTATTTTATCTTAGAAATCGAATAGGTAGGTATTTACAACTTAGGCCCAGTTTCACCGCTGTCGTAGGTACACTTACCTTTTGACACATAACATAACATAACATATCTTCACGCCTTTTATCCCCGAAGGGGTAGGCAGAGGTGTATTACACACCCACACTTCGCCAGATATGTTTCGGTCCCAATGTAATAGGGGGCGAGCCTATTGCCATCTACCGGGCACATTATTAAGCGAGCAATATTTAACATTTTTAATACACACATACTTCGAAAAGTCAGAGGTGTGTGCCCGAGGTACCTGGGGATCGAACCCGAGGCCATCGTCTCGGCAGTCCGTTACGTACACCACTGGGCTACCGCCGCTTTTAAATGTATTTACCTTTTGAATGTATTTAAATACATTCAAAAGGTAAGTAAGTACTTAAGTAGGTTCCTAGTTTGTAGCTAGTATAGATAAATGTTGTTTTATTTTATCTTAGAAATCGAATAGGTAGGTATTTATAACTTAGGCCCAGTTTCACCGCTGTCGTAGGTACAGATACATTGGTAGATATGCCTATAAATTAGTTACAACAAACTTCCAACGTTAATTTATCTGGAAAGTAGTCCGATCAATGGGCGGCTAAACGGGGCTTCAGGGTGCTGGTAAAATGCACCACCACTTCTCTGACCCACGAGCCGCCACTGCTGGGGAGTATTCTTTTTCTGGTTCACGATCTTTATTCCTATTTTCAGTTAATTGAGTGCGGTTATGTAAGGAGGTTTCATTAATTAATTCATAAACCTGAGTTAGTCTCTGCTTATGATCTACTTAATACTGTTGTAACAATTGTTCTGATAAACTTATGTCTAATGAGTCACGAGGGTCAAAATGACCAGTGATTAAATCGATAGCACTTGGTGAAACTGTGAATACTATTGTTATATCCTAATATTGCATATGGCATTAGATTAATGACAGATTCGTTACGCCTTTCTAGTTTCAATATTCTTAAATGTTCTAAAATAGTTAAGTGGAAACGTTCTACTATTCCGTTATCGTTAGGTGAATGTGCGAGTATTTTGTGGTGCTGAATTTTATGAAGTCTTATAAATTCTGAAAATAGTGCATTAGTGAATTCGGGGCCCTGGTCAGTGATTATAGTATAGGGAACGCCATGATGGGTGCAAAACGTTAAAAGAGCTTGAACGACACTTAAAGTTGTACCATCTCGGAGATGATATGCTTGCGCATATTTAGAGAAAGCATCAACTAAGGTAAGGAACTTTTCAGTTTGAGCTGTAAAATGATCGAGATGTACGATTTCAAAAGGTTTAGTGGCAGGTGGGACTATAGCAAATTTCTGTTTAATAGGGTTACGGTCGTACTTTGCTTGACCGCAAATAGTGCATTCGTTAATATATTTGGTTATATCGTCTTTCATATGAGACCAATAATATCTATATGACAAAGATAAAAAGCATTCATTTATACCACGATGGTTAGTCTTACCTTCGTGATAATTTTTAATAATTTCTTGTTGTCTAAGATAGTCCTTTACGTTCTCTACTTCTTTCTTCGTTAAAACCATATTCATGGCAGAACTTTTAAATTTATCTTGAATGATAGGGATTATTTGGTACATAGCCAATGGAGGATGAATGATCAAACCGGTTTTTACCTTAGGATTAACGTATTCTTTTACGGCGTTAATAACGTCGTCTTCGAGGTTAGATTCTGATAATTGAATAACTGTTTTTGTGTGGGTCTCGAATGGCTTAGAGACGGTAGGTCGTTTTTTAATATCTCCTACAACAACGAAGCATATTTGGCGATGGAATTTATAAAGGGGTTCATCTGATATCGGTATTTCTAATATGGTATTCTCAGCACTAGTATGAACTGTTTCAGTCGAGGAACCAGTAACTGATGGTGGTTTTTCAGATGTGTTAACAAATACGGAGCTAGTATCTTCGTGATTAATTTCTACATGGGACAAGGCATCAGCGTTGGTATTCAGCTTACCTTGCTTATAGACAGTAGTGAAATCATATTCGCTTAACTTTAATCGCCAACGAGTTAAACGAGAATTAGGTTCTTTTAAGTTCATAACCCACTGGAGTGGTTTATGATCTGTAACAATTTTGAATTTTCTACCAAATAAGTACGGGCGAAAATATTTAGTAGCCCATACAATAGCCAAAAGCTCTTTTTCTATTGTGCTGTAATTGATTTCATTAGTGTTTAATGTGCGGGACGCATACGCTATGGGTCTATCGCTGCCTATCTGTCCTTGTGAAAGAACGGCACCAATGGCAAGGTTTGAAGCGTCAGTTGTGAGATCTTTGCTAAAATCGGGGTACTGTAGGATCGGGTCATTCATTAATAGGGTTTTACATTTCTCGAAACAGTTAATATAATTTGGATCGTTAATATTAATCTTAGAACCTTTTTTAAGACACTGAGTCATTGGTTTTGTTATGCGAGCGAAGTCGGGAATAAATTTTCTATAATAGCCTAATAAGCCTAAAAATCGTTTAATTTCTGTGGGAGTTTTGGGCATAGGGAACTTCTGAATGGCGTCAATTTTATCCGGGTTAGGTTTAATACCATCTTTACTAATAATATGACCGAGATATGCTGTTTCTAACTTAAGAAATTCAGACTTGTCCATTTGAATTTTGAAATTTGATTCTCGGAGTCTCTGGAATACTTTTTCAAGGTTAACCATATGCTCTTGGAGGCTGGTACTAAAAATAACGATATCATCTAAGTAAACCAGGCAGATGGTGTTCTGTAAGCCTCCGAGGACATTATCCATCACCCGCTGAAAAGTGGATGGCGAATTCTTAAGTCCCATCGGCATACGTAAAAATTCGAAGTGTCCATGCTCTACTGTGAACGCGGTCTTAGAAATATCGTCAGGGTTCATTTCGACTTGGTAAAAACCACTTGCAAGGTCTAACGTGCTGAAATATTGGCAGTTTCCCAACTTGTCAAGGACATCTTATATGTTAGGTATGAGGTAATGGTCATCTAAAGGTTTTTCGTTTAACTTTCTAAAATCTATTACTAGACGCCATTTAGTCTTTCAACTAGCATCTACTTTCTTGGGGACAACCCATATGGGGGAGCTCCAAGCCGAATCTGAAGGTCGGATAATATTTTGCTCTAACATCTTGCATATTTGTTTCTGAACTTCCTGCTTATGTATAAAGGGATAACTATAGCTTTTAGTATAAATTGGGACCTCGTCAGTTGTACGGATAGAATGTTTAATTTTATTTGTAAAAGTTAAAGGTTCGCCATCTATATAAAATACGTCGGCGTACCGTGCGCATAATGACTCTAAATTTGCTTTTTCCTCGGCGTTCAAATGGTCTGTACGTAGTTGCGATAACAGTTGCTTAACGCGATCGGACGGTTGTTCGGTACGCGAGAACTGAATATTACATAACTCGGCTTTAACGGGTTGATCCATTGAGAAAACTACGTCATGACACGTTGGGTTTGCGACCTCTAATATACCACGATTATTTTTTACAGTAGTGACGCAATTATCTATTATACAGTTTGATATACATTGCTTCTCAATCAATACGTCACCATCGCGAGAATTAATAGGTACTCTTATTAATTTGGTTGAATTAGGTATTATTTCTTCATATAAATTACAATTGCCAGAGTCATACATGAACAATGGATTACTTGAATTACGCGTTTTTAATAACCTATTCTTTAAATCAAGATTTGATTACAATTTTTCTAATAAATCATAGCCAATTATACCATCAAAGTAATCGTGAAATTTTAAAATACAAAGTGTTATATCATTCGTCTCATTAAATTCCTGGAAGCATGGCAATGTAATAGTATAATCGTTGCGAGTAGTAGCGTGAATAATAGTTACTTCGAAAAAGTCGTAATTACACGGTATGTGTGAAAAGTATCGGTCAACAATCTCTGGACTTATAAATGACGAATTAGAACCTGTATCTACTAATAGTTTCATAGGCGGATTAGCTATTTTTATATACGGCAATTGTCTCTGTGTTTGTAAGTTAATTTCTATTTTAACTTGTCTGATTTTGAAACCTTCTGAAAATCCTTATCTTCAGTGGGCGCAACGTCTGCGACCTCCTCTACAGAGTAACCTTCTGTACACTGAGGCGGTTCGTATGAACTATTATATATTTCATATGGATAGTCGTACGTAGAGCACTCATAATATTCCGGGGGATAGCAATCACTATCAAAGTAATCGTTATATGAGTTATATACGTAATATGAGTCATCGCAAAAATCGTTAAAGTTAAGCTCTCTAGATTTAAGATAATTTAAAGGTGGCGGATTGCCGAATTTCAACCAATCATGATATGTACGTTGCGGTAATGGCTTAGCTACGTAGTGGCTCACACCGCTCATAGGTTGCGGGGCTTTACTCGTGCTAGGTTTGGGTCCGAGCATTTTAAAAACTTGGCTTTGAGGCCTAAAGTTAGGTGGGGGTGCACTAAACATTTGTTGAGTTCTAGTGGGTCCGCGAAACTGAGGGTTTTGTGGTCTCCAAATTGGAACAATTAGAGATTTTAAAGCGGGACAAGCATACATTACTGAACGATCAAACCAACTTTAACGGGTCCCCGTTGCTGAATATATTCGCACACCGTCATAATGACTCACATCAGTCGAGCAACGGAGGGAGGGGATTAGAAAGTACAATCGTTTATAATACATGCCCACGGTTGGAAAGCGCTCAGTCGTTGCCCATCGTTCCTGAGGATGCCTCGTGCAGAGGCGAAACACGTGTCGAAGAATAGTCGGCGCATACAGCGGGATACTGCAAGTCAGGTATCTTCCTGGAACCCATACCATTCCTATATCCCTTATCCTTTTAGAGGAGTTCGATATTGTCAACCTTTTTCTATTGCAATAGTTGGGGTGGTCAATTCGAGGGTGCGTGGTGGGTTCCTCTTTCCTTCCATTAGGTTATAAGTCATGATAGTACTAAAAATGTTCTGACATTTTTCATAAAATTCCTGTGAAGTTAATGAGCCCTGCTTTAAAAGCGCTAAGTCGTTATACAAGGACGTTTCATCCCGTTGATCTGCGAAGTTATTAATCAACGTGCTCCGAATAGCACTCCAGCTCTCCGGGATACCGTTAGTGTTAATAGTACGTGCCGCTGGTCCAACACATTTATTTAAAATACCTTGATATTAAAATTAATGCTTAATTAGTTAATTCACTACCGGGTTCATTTTTCATAAACTGTTCCACTAACTGATCGCATAACTTTATAAATCGAGTTAATACGTTCGAGTTACCGTCGAATTCATGGACCAGTCGTAAGGCCTTGTAAATCTGATCTATTGAGTTACTAGACGTCATGTTCGCGGCGTGTTCTAAATTACTATTTAATTCTAAATTTCTATTAGCGTCTAATAAATTATGTCTATTTTCACTAAGCCTAGGCGACTGAGATTGCCTTGGATGGAAAATCTTGGTAGCTTATAGGAAACACTTAAGGATAAAAAGGAAGCGACTCTAGAATGATTCTAAAGTACTTACATACGTCCGACGATTTTGTACCTCTTTGCTGTATCGATTTCTGTATACTCCTCGGGGCTGCAGCACGTGTAGGTTCTGGATAGCCGAAGGTCGTCTTGATTCACTGACTCTACTGACCGAATTTATTCGACTATCCTACCGACTGCGCCAATTACGACGGCTGTAGCCAGAGGATGCAAAAAAATGCAAAATTTACTTAATACAAATTTATTACTTTAAGATTATAGTTAATTATAATTAAATAGATGATGACAATCGATCGATGTTAGATCCAAAGTGACGCGTCTTTAAGGGGCCGCGATGTCCGGAGTTCGATGCCTCATGTTGTGCTGCGTCGGCGCCTCGTGTCCGTTGCTGTCACTAGGCTGCTATTGCGAAAATAATTTGGGGCATCATGTATCAGCGGTTTCGGGGATAGGCATAAAACGCCTGTATCAATATAATTATGTTAGATCATATTTTAATATACGCGATATAATATCTTACATATATCAATATAATATACAGGTTGTAAAAAGACCCTTAACGAAAACTAAAATCCCATGTGGTGCCAATCACTACGAACATTTTTTACTTCGGCACCATACCTGGGAAATCACTGGTTCAGGAGAGATTGAGGCTCAAAGTTAGTATGGAATTTTTCTAATTAGGTACAAAATCGATGCATTTACCCCGCCAATATGTTCTTTAGATGCCCTATGACCTCATGGATAAGTAGGTATTTCGAGCATTGCACGCGATTGCGGTTTAAAAAATGAGAAAAAAAAAAAAAAAAGTTTCCCAGGTATTATTTTTGGGTAGTATGACTTGGCATGATGTCCACAACGAGTAGACTTCGGCTTGGTGATGGGTCTCGTGACATCCTGTATGTAAGGCGTGATGACCTTTAGGAGCTAGATATATCATCAATGCATGTTCTGTGGCGTTCCATGTAATATCCGGATGTGGACATATTTGTCATCAAACTGTATATGTTTTTAATTGTATGTAAAATGTATTTTTCGTGTCAAATGACTTCATAGTCATTTCAACTATTAGAAATTAAGTTACCTTATATTATGTACCTATCTAAATGTAATGGCTCACTACACGTTTTGGGCAACTGTAAGTGAAGTGAGCAGTTGTACTACATAAATAAATAAATAAATAAATAAATAAATACAATTTTGCCTCAGTGCACCATCTGAAAAATAAAAATACCGATGATAGTTTTCCGACCACGAATATGAAATATTTCGTATGTATTTATTAGATTTGAAATAGCTATTGGGCAAAAAAGAGTTTGAAATATCTATTAGAAGTTATCGTATTTTGGTTATAAACGACTAAAGGTCTATTTTAGTTGTCTAATTAAGTACTAACCTTTTTTGTTTCAAACCTTGACATTTTTCTAGGAAATCTCGCGATGACGCGGGACGCTGAGCGTTTTACAATCATGTTATCTATCAGTGACATTTGTAATAGTTCGAGGTTCCATCAGATGTGAAAGTTTTATGATTATTTTTGGGTGAAAATTTCAAAGCGTTCGAGTACCTAATATAATATTGGAGAGCAGATGTTACCGGCGAGGGTCGGTAGTGACTAATGAGCGGCTACAGCGCCGACTGGAAGCCCGCGGTACTCCACGCTTAAAAAAATTCTTTATGCCAACACATATTAGTAAATCACTCGCTATGGAAAACATGCTATGGTTACATTATGTAGTATTATTTTATCTATGATTATGTTAAGGGAGAAATATGCGAACTGAACGGAGATAGAATTAGTTATAGAATATGATTACATATTATTATTACTTGTCTTTCTCTGATTTATCTTTATCTAATATGGTGTTGAACTTTTTCTATGGCCACATTTAAAATATTGGCTATCGAGTACGAGAGAGTACGCCAGATGTTGGCCCCAAGAGGTAGCTAGCCCCCGAAGGCCGTAAAACGAAATCACCTCAGTTTTGGAATGGTCCATCTCGAGGCGCTTAGGCCGGATCTCTGTAACGATTTGTGCAACCCCAGCGGTCACCAATACTACTGCTGCCCAGTTCGTCTTACCCTTCGCCGTGATAGACACGCTTATCATTCGGCGTAGTACCCTCTTACTGAAGATTGACGTAAAGTGGTGCTATTCCTTTGGTTACGTTTGCAGTAAGTGAGAGCGCGTTAATCCTCTTCTTTTCTGCAAAAAAGATATTATCTCTTCGTACTTTCTTTTCTTATTTGCAAAACCACTGGTGCCTAAGAAATAAGGTTAACAACTTAATATTAAACATGCCGTACCCTTCTTTGCCACCATTACCTTTTGTAAAAAAGCATAGCTTTTGAGTCTTAAGGCACTGCGATGGCTCAACTTTGTCTCAAATGTGTTTATCTCAAACAAGATAGTTTAATTTAAATAAATAACATCCAATTCATACATGAGTATCAAGATTGCGGTAATAGAATCCGTAATTCCTGCTTATCTGTTGGAACATGGCTGTATGTGAGTATACGTGTTTATAACAGTAGCTTGCTCGAGTGTGTTGTGTGGTAAACATTAAAGTATGAGTATTCCCAACGGTTGCAGCTTTATGCTCGCCGAGATTAAGAACCACTATTACCTTTTACCATAGTTTGCTTTTCCCGTCTAAATTAATTATATCCAATGTACGTACAAGGATTACATATTACTCGTCACGGAGATGTAATTAAACATGATGTTCTGTTAAATTCAGGCTTCGTGCAATTGTAGGCCATTGAAATAGTTCTTATATTTTCATTGTCTTCGCTGGGAATTGAACTAAGGACCGCTGGTGTAGCAGTCTGAGTAACTTACTAACCAATGGACCGATATGCCCAGTAACTACATCCAGAGTACAATAGATTTCCACATAGCCAATTTTCAGGCAATAATATTATATCAATTTAACGCTGCTGTTATAACTTTAAAATGAGGCATATTATGGAAATTTCACAACAGCGTATAAACACATTTGCAACAAATATGCTTGCCTGTAAACCGAATGTACGGATATCAAATAGGTACATGTTTCGCGGGTGCTTAGACTTTAGACCGCCTGTATAAAGAATTAAAAAGGTACCTCCATGCAAGCAGCAGATTACGACTACGGTTATGTAGGTTAATGAGTGTAACTATGTTGTTATAATGTGTTCACGACATGAATACTGTGTTTAATTATGTTAAACATATCTGAAAAAAATTGGCAAACTAATACAATTTGTCGACTACGTGTACAGTGTGTTTCATAACCCCCTCTCCGATCCCGAAACCACATATTACTGACTTGCTAGACATACAAGGAAAAATAATAAAAAAAATCCAGGTCTTCATGAAACATCACAATTTATTTCCTTAGTATATTATTAACGAGAAACATTACCCCGAAATTAGGGAAAATTCCCTAAACTAGCAACACTCCACTCAGTGACGGTATCCTTTATGATTCTATTAATTCTATTAAAATATTGTCGGCTTTTTGTGTCAAAGGACATGCCGCCTTTAAAATAGTGCAAATTTACCGTCAAACGAGCCGCTCGACACAAAACGCGGTAGAGATGTTTACGTTCGATAGCAGCTAATATCGATTTAATAAATTTTAACATGAAATGTGCCACAACATTCATTTTTCAAAGAATTATTACATTAATGATATTACGATATCGTCACATTACGTAAACAAGACTTAAATAATACTTTTGTGTTACAGAACTTATTAGATCATAGACAAAAGACTATGATCTACTAATTTCGGTAACCTAACTCAAATAAAAAAGTTACATCATTTTTATGTTATAACAATAATTTAAAAACAAACAACAATTTTGCGTTGGATACGTGCCCATCTCGTACGGGGACACTAATAACATATCGATAAAAACAGAACTCCAATAAAATTAATATCATTCGTTACATCCCTAGCTGGCTATTTTTTACGAATTCAATTTGCCTACTAATCACTTGCCCTAGGATTATTTTCGTTCGCACTTCCGGAATAACTTACGTTGTGAAATAGTTACGTCGTCGGTCGTATTCAAACTCTGAATACTTTAACATTTCGATGTGTTTAGTTAGGAGTGAATGCAATTCATGCAGGTGCACGTAGTGACAAGGAGGAATAGTTCGCTGGACCACCAGGTCTGCCAGTGCCTTTGGAGCGCGTTGTTCAACGGCTTCACGACCTCGTGAACTACAGTGTGCTAGTTAGTGTGCTTTCAAATAGGTACCTTTGATGAAAAGTTACCGTAAGTGTTTTAACCTTTACGGTCGACATGTGGAGCATGATCGTCGTACGCAGCTTACAAGTTGATGTTTTTCGGAATTAAAGGTAACTTGCCTAAGTAAGATTTAAACAATTAGTAATTACCGTAAATACTGCAGCGCTCATAGCGTGACTAAGCTTTTGGATCGTAATAGTTTGGCAAAGTTAAGTAATGGTTGCACAGGTCATCACTTGGATGGGTGCCCACGTACTCAAAAGGCACTTAAAACTGAATCTAAGAATCGTAAGGCCATGTCGTAGGCCTTCGGGTGATCTGAAATGTCTGAATACACGGACACCAAAGTTGGCTACGCACTCTTACAAAACAAACAAACAACGTAAACAATACTTTCCGTTTTACCTAATGTAATAAACCAGCTGTTGCAACAAACTCATAAATAAAATGGGTATACCTACCTACCTAACATGATGCCATCATTGTACGTGTAAAGTTGACGTTCGGCTTTTGTCAAAGGATTAGGTAACTAGACGCGGCCGCCGGCCTCCGGTCGACGCACTCAACGACCTTTTATGAACTTTAGGTAGATACCTAGTTATTACGATTTATGAGTCTTCAGTGTTGCCATGGGTAATCTGATGTGATATTATTTAAAGTTAATTAAATTTACCAGTGAAAATTTTATCTTGAATTTCTGTGAATTAATGACAAATACCTCATCATTTTACTCTACCCTACAACCCCTTCATTGATCGGACGGGGGGTTATGAAACACCCTGTATAATGTTCCTTTTAGCTGTCAAAACTCCTTACGTCACTTTTTTATGAAGTTTATGTTTACTACCGGGTGGTCGTAAACATGGCGCGTGTTATCGAGACCACTTATCGTTATTATGTAAGCGGTGTTGTTTTTATGAATAGTTTTTCTAATTGCAAATACCAACAACACGACAAGTGGATCGGCATACGTTTCTAATAAGATCTTATAAGATTTCGTAAATGTGTTTTTAGGTCTCTAAACGGATAGGACGATATAAATGAATGTTTTATCCATTAATGTCGTAACTACTTATTATAACACCATAAACAAGAACCATTCTTCAATGAACAATAACAATAAAGTACGTTCAGTCTCACAGTTTCTCTAAACAGACCTTGAATACGATACCGAGATAAGCCGACGCGACGGCTGTGTACATGTCGCAAGTTACAAGCCATGAAAATAATTTTTACATGGCTTACGACATACAGAATTGCTATGAAAGACTAGGTAAAATATTACTTTTTTCATTTCAGATACCTGCTTTGATAATAAATGAACGAAATTAGTATAATAAATAAATAAACTAAGCAATGGATCAAATTACAAAGCGGTAACGATCATAACTGCATTACTGCACTAGACGCAAACACGCTTCGTACGCAAATGAAATGTGACATTTCATCATTCTTTTTTTGCGCGTAAAAAGGTGCCAGTACTTATATTCGTTTTAAAACACAAGCAAACTTTATCTATGGTCTCAATAAAAAAAAATCGTTGAACAAAAATCAACCCAATGTATTAAAAAATTGGGTTTTAAATGTATCGCACCGGGCGGGACCGCCGGCGGCCCCGCGCATCGGCTATCATATCGAGAGTAATAATAGCGAGTCCGCCGGCGGTACCACGTATACAAATAGGTTTGAGCGAATGAAAACATGCAAAGCATTTAGGATTCCGTACCACAAAATGAAAAAAGAATCTCTCTGTGACTTTGTTGCATCTCCGTGAAGGGTATCTATATTAAATCACTGTACAGAACCCTTTATTCGCAAAGCAGTCTCGCGTCGATTTTTCACCCAAATCACATATATTTTATGCTATCATTATTAAAACCGTTTTACGCTACGTCCGTACACATAACCTCGTACTCATTTAATAATAATCCGAAATTATATTAAGAAAACACTGCCTCGTTGGTCTCGCGGCATAAATGTGCGCGTGGTATTGGGAGGTCTCTAGATCGATTCCCGGGTCGGGCAAAGTGTTATTGTGATTTTTCGTTAGGAAATTCTCAGTAGCAGCACGGAGTCTGGTGATGTGCCCGGTACGGCAATAGGCTCGCCCCCTATTACGTGGAACCTAAAAAATCATGGCGAAATGTGGGTGTAATATTACACCTCTGCCTATCCCTTCGGGGATACAGGCGTCAGTCTATAAATAAAAAATAAAAAAATATTTCAGCTATTATTAAAGAGCTATTAGTATGAATTTGTTTATTTAGATACAATAATTCAGAAATAATACATATTTTAAGCTGAGTACGGTCTGGCTCCACCAACTATAACGATAGTTAGTAAGCCTCAAACCCCCTTAGCTGAGAGTCATACAGACCGTGCGTGACTCTCTGCTAATAGATGGGACGCCTAAAATATTTTTAAAACGTTTAGATTAGTAGAGAACGTTTAGATACGCAATGTTTGTAAAGAGTTCTTGAAAAAGTCATTTTAGGTACCTATCTTATGTCTGAGCTCCCAGTTTTCACACGATATCCTGTCAAGTCAGTATATAGTTTACAAGCATGCTTTGCATACAGACCGTTTGAAAGTTAGTACACACGAGTCAAGTAAACCCAAACAATGAGGCTCATAAAAATTCTATTACTCTTTTTACTGAAGACTCCATAAGTGGCAGCCTAAACAATCGAACAATGCCCTATTTGAAATCAACGCTGATTAACCCTTGGACCACGAAGACAGAATATGTTCTGGAAGTTTTTAAAGAAAAAGAACCATTACCTGTCGTGACAGTATAAAAAATCGGGACATCGGCTACATCGTCGGAGTTCTCAACTTGTATTCACCAAGTTAACATTAAGTAAAAGTAGTGGAATAAGTTATTTATGTAATTAATTAATTACATGTAATAAAAGTTATTTACAAAGTTTAACCGGCTGGGTTATTTTGACTGGCGCCCAACGTGGCGCCCAGCAATAAAAGTGAAGCGGAAAAGTACTTCGAGAAAAATATCTCCAAGGTCAGCAAGCTTCGCGTGACTCTCAAGTCTTAAACACTGGGCTAACCCTACGAAGAAACAAATACGTCAAATGATCGCACTGGAAGCTACTATCTGCTGCTTACTGTAAGTACCAAGTAGCATTATCCTTTTTCCAAAATGCCACTCCTTAAACCCGCAACGTTAGTATTTAAGGGTAGTACAAGTAGGGCTCCCGTCCAACTTCCTTCAGTAAAGATGGAAGGAAAGCAGGGCTACGTACATAATGTGCCTGGTTCTTCATCGAGTCCATTAGTGCAGCCACAGATTCAACCTGTGCAGTTTACTATCGACCCTAAGAAATTAATTAATTTTGTTCCTACTTATAATGGGGATCCTTTTACCATTTATAATTATTTAAATAATGCAAAGCAATGGCTAACAGCCGTAGGAGGCAATACGCAAAATGTAATGTTACTTCTTACCAAATTAGAAGGTAGAGCCGCTATTATTATTTCTATGATTAATCACGCGTTTAATTGGGATTGTATTGAAGCAACCCTAAAGGCCGAATGCGCCGACAATCGAGAACTTAATACATTATTAGTTGAATTATCTAATGTTAAGAGAAAAGGTAGTTATAAGGATTTAATATTCGAATTAAAACAAAAAATATATTTTATTAAGAGTTCTCGTATCAATCTGTATAATCACAGATACTCGCAAAAGAACACCGCTTTATTCCAAGAATGATACGAGAAGCTATTGAAATTAAAAAACATCCTAATTTCAATAGGGAAGATGGTTGGAATGTTCCTCCAGCTTGGGACCCTGTTATCAGGCTAATGAAACCCAAGAAGGACAAAGTCACCAGAAGACATCAAGACACAGTGAGCACATTCTGCGTAGATAGTAACACCAATAGTTGAAAAATGTTCGGGTACTTTGAGATAACTCTTAAATTCAAGACAAAAACAAATACCACCTCAGTCTGCCGTGAACATGAATCCTGTAAAGAATTCGAAACGTCGGCTAGTAATAAAAATGTAGTTTCTACATCATTCGGTTTAAATGTAATAACTTAGTAACCAGTGAAACCAATATAACGCGATAAAATCCGTAAACTGTAGTTTAATTTCAATGTATAACATTCGCGTAAACCCAAGAAAGTATTATGTTAACCAGTACGGACTGGAAACAGCAACAAAAATACGCCGGTTAGAAGATCTACAAACCAAGCGCGCAAGATATACAACATCGTTAAATTTCTTGAAGAGATGCCGTGATCACGATCTCATCCCAACATGCTGCAAAATATCGGCCAAGAAGGACATACGTGGGAGCGTTAAGATCTTAAAACAGGCAAGTCATAAGTTACTCATTCAAAAGATACACGAACACCGCGCTGACTTACGCAGAATAAATAGAAATGTTGAGAATTTGTCTTACGAAATACACAGATTGATAACTCCATTTGATTTTGAAAAATGCATAAATGCAATAAATAACAGAGAAACATCAGAATATTACGCGTGTAAACGTAACAAAATAGAAAAATTTGAAAAATTACAACAAAAATCAAATGACCAGTACAAAATGAAACAGAACGTTTTTGCACGGACCAATCACACGCTACCGTCCGCCGACCATAGACAAACAGTTGTCAATCTGTCAAAACACACGTTAGATCAAAACTCTGAAAATGTACTGAACAGAGGTTTAAATTATGCGATAACTCCATCCAGAATACCGTATGAGACCATTATATGCAACGTTGAGGATTGTCTCGTCAAGAACAATGTGAGTAAGGAAGATTTCGAGGCCATACGTCAAGACGTTTCTGCTGTATTCCGCCAGTCGAAAGTGCCGAAAAGGAATCTACCAAAACCTGAGTATTTCGCACTGAAGAACCTACGAGCTAGACCTGAACTAACAGTACTCCGAGCAGATAAGGGAAATGCAACGGTAGTGATGGACACATCCGATTATAAACAAAAAATGGAAAATCTTTTGTCGGATGAAAGTACATATAAATTGGTTAAGACGGACCCTACCAACAAAATACTCAAGCAAACGAGTGATATTGTGAAGAAATACTCCGAACAACTGAATCTGGACGTGAAATACTTAATACCATCGTGTGCAAAACCTCCCCAATTGTATGGTCTACCGAAAATACACAAGGAAAGTGCTCCACTGACATAAAAGACATAAAGACATATTTATTTCTGCATTTTGGTTGTTTACAACACTTATACATGTCAAAACCCTATTCTAGATGAAGCCGGCTTTTCCTGGCTAAATGACTTCTTGAGAAGAAAGGCCGAAACAAACTCAGAGTCATTGTTTTTTTTGTCACTTCAATTTTTTTAGTCTTTTCTTCATCTTTTAAAGTCCAGACAAAAAAGGGTTTAGTATGCAAGTGCAATGCAGGAAATTATCTGACGCTTTTGACTGACTCGGCCCACTGATGGCCTGCATTCAACAGCAATCGATCTGTATCACTATGCCTCCACGCCATCAGAAGGTGTATGCATAAGCACATGCTTATGCATACAACCTAAGCCATCAGACAGGTTGACATCAACCTAAGCCATCAGACAGGTTGCCACAACTATTTGTTTATATGTTTAATAATGCCCACATCGTACTCACAACTTTACATGCTAATACACAGTAAAATACATGTTGCAAACAATAAGTAAAAATAATAAAAATTTAAACAATAAAATGTCATATATTTAAAATATCAGAAAATATTATTAAATGTCAGAAAATATTATTGAATGTCAATTTATGAATAATAATATATTACTTAAGTAATTTTAAATGTCAAAAGAAAATAAATAAAATAACAATGTCAAATCAAACAATGTCAAAACAAAATAAATAAAATTAAAAATGTCAAAATGTAAAAATATAAGTATTACAAATGTAAATAAAAATATCATGTCACTAATTTCAAAATGTCAAAATTCATAATTTTTAAACTCAATTCCAGGCATTTTTGTCTGCTAAATAATCTTTAACTGTGTAATAAGCTTTTGAACACAAGCTCTGTTTAATAAATACTTTGAATTTATTAATACTTAGTTCCTGAATATTGCCTGGAATTTTGTTGTAAAAACGTATGCTTTGACATTTGTATGAGTTACTTATTTTTTGTAGTCTAGTTGAAGGTAGAACAAGTTTGTTTTTATTTCGTGTGTTTAAATTATGAATGTCGCTGAATTTAGAAAACATATTTATATTTTTCCTGACATATAACAAGTTCTCATAAATGTATTGAGATGCGACAGTCATTATCTTAATTTCTTTAAATTTTTCCCTCAGTGAATGCCTTGAACCAAGACTGTAGATTGCACGAATAGCCCGCTTCTGCAGTACAAACACAGTTTGAATGTCAGCTGCGTTGCCCCATAATAAAATGCCATATGACATTATGCTGTGGAAATAACTAAAATATACTAATCTGGCCGTATCTATATCAGTTAACTGACGAATTTTGTAAACCGCGTATGCTGCAGAGCTAAGTCTATTCGACAAATGACCTATATGTGGGCCCCACTGTAGCTTAGAATCTAAGGTTATGCCTAAGAATATGGTGTTATCTATAAGATCCAACTCTTCTCCATTCAAACATATGTTAGGTTTAAGTTGTTTTACATTCGGTCTTGAAAATCGTATACATTTTGTTTTTCTTTCATTTAACAGTAAATTGTTAGCTGTAAACCATTTAACTACTTTAGAGAGAGCGTTATTTACATCGTCATTATTTGATTGTTGTCGTCTTAGTTTAAAAATAAGTGATGTATCATCAGCAAATAATATCTCTTCATTATTTTGCATAATGTATGGCAAATCATTAATATATACAAGGAAAAGGAATGGACCAAGAATTGAACCTTGCAGCACTCCCATTGTGACCACTGAACCCATAGAAACTTTTCCATTTACCTCAACTCTCTGTATCCTATTACTCAAATATGATGTTAGGAGATCCAAAGCAGTGTTCTTAACTTCATAGTAATGTAATTTCCTGATCAATGTTTCATGAAACACGCAATCAAAAGCCTTAGATAAGTCACAAAAGACTCCCAGAGCATCATGCGACTCCTCCCAGGTATCAAAAATACAATCTAAAAGCTCAACTCCAGCATCGGTAGTTGAGCGACCCCTAGTAAAACCAAATTGTTTTTCATGTAACAACTTATTGTTATTAAAATGAATTTGAAGCAGACCTAGAATTAATTTTCAAAAATTTTACTAAAAGTGGGTAGCACAGATATTGGCCTATAATTTGTGGGGTCAGATGTGCTACCTGATTTAAATAACGGAATTACTTTACTACTTTTCATTTGATCAGGAAACACACCACAGTCAATGCATCTATTGAAAATCATTGCCAGTTCCGGAGCTACTGTGTTGATTATAGATTTCGTAATCACAACAGAATTGCCCCAAAGATCACTAGTCTTCTTCAAATTAAGGGTATTAAAAGTTTTTACAATATCTCTGTCAGTGACATAACTAAAACTAAATTCAATGTTACACCTATTCACATTTTGTTTCAATAGAGATTCGGCGTCATTAGGGGACGAGTTGAGGGATTTAGTGGTTGAGACTGGAATGTCTGTGAAGAAATTTTCAAATGCTGTGGCAACCTCAAAATCTGACTTTAATATCTTTTTATTTAATTGAAGAGTGTAATCGTTACTTTTAATCTTGACCCTTCCAGTCTCATTGTTTATAATATCCCATGTTGCTTTTATTTTATTGTCACTGTTTTTAATTTTTGATTTTAAATAAAGTGTCTTAGCTTCACGACAAATCTTTTTAAATAACTTGGAATAATTTCTTACATATTGACAAAATTGTTCATCATTTTTATTAATTACTTTCTGTTCATATAATTCGTAAAGCTTATTTCTACTTTTATAAATTCCAGTGGTTGCCCATTCACTGAAGGATGTAGTACCAGCAACTGAGATCCTCTTAGGGACAAAGATAGAATTGAATATAGTACAGTACATGTCAAAGAAAGAATTGTACAACTTATTAGGATCGTTATTATAGCATAAGTATGGTAATGTACTTGTGAGTTTATCCTTAAGTCCCTCCAGACGACGCAAAGTTTTTGGCACCACACTCAATTCCTTTCTACCTACTTTTTTAGACTGCATAGCAAATGTTATAGATTGTCCACAATGATCTGATGTTAATTTGTTAATTATTTGCTTTCTAACTGGTACAATATCTGTAAATATATTGTCTATACAAGTAGATGTCGTGGAAGTTATCCTGGTGGGTTCCAAAAATAAGCATGCAAGATTATATGACTTGAACAAATTCTTAATTTTGTGGCAATTCAGGGAATCTTCTAGTAAATTAATATTAAAATCGCCACCTACTATTATAGATTTATTTTGTTGGCATAGCTTCTGTAACACATCATCCATGACACTTTCAAAGTTGTCATAGCAGGATGATGGTGGCCTATACACACTCAAAACAAGAAGTTGGTCCAACTCCACACAGGCTATTTCAACTGTCCGTTCAACAGAGAAACTAACAATGTCACTACGATTCTTAAATTTAAGCAGCTTGTTAACTAAAATCAACGATCCACCATGTATTGCATTTTGTCTGCTGAACGAACTACCAACTAGATGGTTATTAAAATTGCACATGAACTGGTGATCTTTAAGCCAATGTTCTGTTATACACAAAATATCGACGCATTCACCGTTCATGAACAACTCCACTTCTAAATCTTTATTTGACATACCTTGTATATTTTGATGTACCAGTTTTAATACTTGTGAATTTCTAAATGAATTATTAGTTGGATTGGGCTTATTTGTACATACCAGCCCATTATTAATGAAAGTGTCATTGCAAGAGGTATTCTCTATTGTCGAATTTTTTAATTTAAATTAATAGAAATGTCAGACTGTGTAGCCAAAATACTGGCTGAATCATTATAAATGTCATTTTGTTGCTGTATAGGGGCAACACGTTTATTAGTCAAATTCTTGGCTGAAATGTCAATACAAAATGCTAGCGACTTAGCTAGTTGTCTTTTATAATAAGAATTCAGATAACAAGTATCTTGCGTCAAATGTAAAGCTTTACTAACATAATTGTTAGAGACAAAAACATGAAATTGATCGTTATTGTATGACCAACTACACAAATTTATATTAAGACTATGTCTAATATTATTTTCTTTCTGTGGCAACCCTTTACTGAAATGTAAAGTGAGCATAATAATTTGATTTAAATTTAATTCACATAATTTACTGTAATAATAGAATAAAAGTCTTTTATTTAAAGATCCTCTTTTACCAAGTAGGATCAATAAAGTTGTATCCTGGTCAAAATTGAAGTTTATAATTTTATCTAAAATAGCAATGGAACTTAACCCAGGCAAACAGTAGTTCATCACTAACCCATCACTATATATGTTCGCCAACAACTGACCCATACCTTTTCCAATCTCGTCACTAAATATTATAACTTTATTTTTATTTTGTAATATAGTTTTACTGTCTAGTTTGTTATTTTTTAATTTATTTAGAGTGTGTTTAATATTTGAATTTGTATTGTTTAAAGAACTATTTGGCAAAACCGGGTCACATGTTGGCAATGAGCAAGCTGGCGAGTGTTGGTGGTTGAACGGGATGTCATTGTTCAATGGTATTGAGCATTTGTTACTATTTGATGCCACCAACTCATTCATTGCCAATATGTACTCTTTCATTTGTAGTTCAGAGCTTTTATATTTATTTGTCATTGATACTAATTTGTCACTAAGATTATTTAATTCTACCTGCAAATTATTTATTTCTAATTTATGTTTCAAATTACTTTGGTGATATTTCTGTGTGTATATTTTTAATTTTTCAAGAGCAAGTAATCTTTCCCTATTTAACTTAACATTTTTTATGAAATTTTTTTGTCTGTAAACTAATTTTTGGGTCTTTTTTATGAATTTGTTTATTTTGACATATTTCTTAATTCTATTCCTACTACCCCTAATCAATTTTATTGAATTATTTGATTCTTTGCACACTGAGAGACTATTTGGAAATGATGCTTTAGAATGATTTATATCAGTAATCATGCTTGGAGCATGAACCACCAGCTCATCGAACAGACTTTGATTTGCCGTTGTAGTGATTTGATCTTGGGTGAATTCTAGATGAGTTATTCTACTGTTTGCCTCGTGTAACTGTT
Source organism: Euclidia mi (assembly GCA_944739405.2). Classification (NCBI taxonomy): domain Eukaryota; kingdom Metazoa; phylum Arthropoda; class Insecta; order Lepidoptera; family Erebidae; genus Euclidia; species Euclidia mi. Next base: position 48,263,644 of record OX123188.2, on the reverse strand, counting down.
TGTCTAAGAACTGTATACGGTCAAGTGCTTGTTCATACTGCAAGCTACACTCGGCAAACCCGTCCACATTGAGCTGGAGTCCATCCCGAGCACTCATGGCATCAGAGAATTGAGTATGTAGCTGAGCCATTTCACATTTTAATATCTTATTTTTTTCCAGTAAGTTCAACATTTCTTTCTCGTTATCTTCTCTTTCCTCTATCAGTTTGTTACACCACTTCTTAGAGGTCTTTAATTCAATTAAAGCCAGTTGGAGTTTAGACTCTTCTTGGCGAGCCAAAGCTTTACGAGTCATAATCATAGTGAAAAGAGAGAAATACTAGTACAAAGAAAGTTTTGTTCAAAAGTAAAGGAGAAGATTGAAATACGTCGTAATAGTAGAGTTTAAAGCTAAATATTATTGTAAGAAAGAAAAGCTGATCTCGTTGAAAGTTGTGTAACCAACTAACAAGGTTTACGTTATGTTTATGTATTTTTACTATTTAAAGGTAATTATTTAAGAACTTGATAGCACTTTTTATTCGGAAATATACTAATTAAAACTATTTTATACGTATAAGTCGATTTTAGATAGTAGTTACAATGTTATACCTGTTTGTAAAATGACAATGCAAATTTAGCCGGTAGATTGGTTGTCAAAAAAAGAAATCACAATAAACTCACCTTATTTGCACAGAAAACACTAATACTTTTATAGATTATTACAAATAACATATTTATTAAGTAATTAACTTGTAATAAGCTTTAATTATTTGATTATTTTATATTTATATTTGTAAAATAATACGGGACAAGGTCGGATCAGCTGTTAACCCCAGTGTTGCCACAGAGCGGAAAGCTCAACAAACTGCGCCCCATAGTCAGTAAAATAGGGGCACCAACCTACAGATTAGCTCAACACCTTGCAAAGATTCTCTCGCCACTCAGAGGCAAGACGAGAGCGCATGTAAAGAATTCCTACCATTTTGTCAGTGAAATAAAACACCTACATCTCTCTGACAAGGAAACTATGGTTAGTTTTGATGTACAGTCATTATTCACATGCTTACCAGCACATGACTGTATTGAAATAACTAGAAGGAAGCTAATAGAGAACAACATGCCTGAGGAATATGCAGAAATATTGAAACACTGCTTAACAACTGGGTATCTGTTATGGGATGAGAAATACTACATACAAGTAGACGGTGTGGCAATGGGCTCTCCAGTATCGCCTGTTGTTGCTGACATCTTCATGGAGGACTTTAAGGCGCGAGCCCTGCAGACTGCCACCATCACACCGAGGTTCTACAAGCGGTATGTAGATGACACTTTTACAATTTTACCAACAGATAGTGTTAATGTATTCCTAGACCATCTTAATTCTATTCACAACCAGATAAAATTTACAATGGAATTAGAGGCAAACAATTCTTTAGCTTTCTTAGATGTACTTGTTATCAGGAACAAAAACAACTCTTTGAGCCACACTGTGTATAGGAAAAAGACACATACAAATAGGTACTTAAACGGTGAATCTCACCACCATCCTAAACAGTTAGCTACCGTAGGAATGTCTTTGTTTCAGAGAGCCCGGGGGATCTGTGACAAGAAACACCTGGACGCTGAGCTTCAATATGTCAAGCAAGTTCTGCAAGACAACAAGCTCCGACCGCCGCGCCAATGTCACAGATCCCCGAAGAACAAGCCAGCCACAGTAGAGAGACAACCTGCTGTCCTCCCATACATCAAGGGCGTGACCGACAAGATTCGCGTAAACCCAAGAAAATATTACTTTTCATACTTACACAAAGCAAACAACTCTAATAAATATACATGTTAATATTCAATAAGATGTGTTTTCTCTTCCCCTTCGTTCAAATTATAATTACAATAATTATTAACTAGCCCTTATTTATAACCCGACCCACGTTTAATTAGAAATTTTTACTCTTAGGGATTAAATCGAAAAATTTATGAGCACTCCAATATTTCCTACGGTATTGTAATCAACCAATGTAATTGAAAGTGACGTAACTCGATTGCGTAAAAATTGGAATGTGATGCCCACGAAAATGTGTTTGGAAATGTACTAAGTCTACTGATAACGGTTTAGGCCCGTGCTATCTTGGATTGGATGCCTAGGATGGGAAGGATTAAATTATGACAGTCGCCTGGCAATATACAAAGCAGATAATGCAATCAGCTTGCAACTGAATATACCTCTCCCATTTTGCACTACAAAACTCAGTTTACAGTTTAAGCCAGCTATCTTCATATTGATAGCACTGGTTCATGATCATCAAATGGAGACTATGTTGTCCTAGTTCTCATGGCCACATATATAATATAGCTGATAAGGTGCAGTAATAATACATCTCTGCTTAGCTCTTCAGAAGTGAACCAATTTCAAACTTCGTTTAAATGTATGACTGTATAGGGACATAGGTAATTACAAACAATTTAAATTGAATGAGACCGCCACAGGTCCCGGACAATTCAGATTATATGCTAAATTAAGGGAAATCTTGTTGGGTTGTGGTTAATTATGATAAACATCTAGTATTATGTTGTATTATTATAAGTTCAAGATTCAAGCACTAAAAAGACATTTCCCGTGGGAATAGATAACAACCCTGGAAGGTTCAAAGTGTACTCTAGGCGGATCGCCAATTTCCTTTGTACGCGCTCCAAAGTTATTAGGGAAATTGCTCTCAAAATAAATATACTATGAGAAGCGAACATACCTTATTTACCACTTAAGTGAAGTCACCTACTTAGATATAGTATGAATACTTAATGACAAATTGTTTCCTACCCTCCCGGTAGCCGAATGTGAGCGGACAGTCGGTCGCAACCAGTTGTGTACGTAATATTAACCCGAAGCTCCATATCTGTCACTATAAACATAAAATGAACATGTGTCCATGCAGACAGCCGCCGTCAAGCGGTGCTCGTCAATTATTTACTTAGATACATCTCAGACAAGCTTCGAGCCAGAGGCTGAGGGCAAAACCTTTGTAATTGCTTGTACACTTTGAAATCCTAAGCTTACTATTATACGAACAAACGTGACATATATACTAAATGCGTTATTGTAGTGTCCGTAATAAACGTTACTGTAGACCTTTTACATTACTTACTTGGAAATTGTAATAACAAACACTCAAGCTTATTCGCGAAAAACTGTCAGCATTTATGCACAACGTTGTTTTTTCCCCTCTGAACATTTTCAAATTCACAATTGTAGTCGAGCCATGTTGAACTTCAGTAATTACATAACTGAGCAAATCGAATATGAACGCAAATATGAAGCAAACTAAAATATTTTCAGCTGCTCTGTCAAGCATTACTTTATTTATAAGGACACAAAACGTTATGATAAAAAAAATTGGTTGCCTGTAAAGTCGGTATACGGGCGAAAGTTTTACGTGACAACGACTTTGAGTGGTAAAATAATTTTAATGTGAATATTCATTCGTATAGTAGGAAGAAGGATGAAAGACGCGTGCCTTTCACTTTTTATGTCTGTCTCTCTCGCTCTTAGGCGCGACGCGTGCCTCTCACTCGCTCTCATTGTGAGCGCATAACGTGAGCGGAGCGTAACGCAGTTTCTTGAAGTGTCACCCTGCAAACCAATTTATAAGACGTTGTCACGTCAAAATTATTTTATTAAAACATTTATTATACACGGACACTTTGTGTTTCAAGCGACGCGTCAAAAGTGCCGTTAACACACTTTTGACACGTCGCTTAAAACACAAAGTGTCCGTGTATAATAAATGAGTTTTCAAAGTGAAAAGTTTGTGTAACATGTGCAACACACGAGAGGATGTGATGCGGCGTCTACTAACGTTCGTGTAGATACTCACGCAGAGCAACTGTGAGAGCCGTACAGTCCAACGTTGCACTCTACATCTCGCAGTAGACGGTTCAAATAACACTTTCAGCTGATAGCATCGTTAAGCTTTAACGTGTTCGTGAACACCCAATTTGTACTTAGTTTATGTTTAGTTTTATTACGCCTTGCAGCATTATTTACGAGCAAGCCGTGTCTAGCTAACCTTGTTATAATCCGGTTTGTAATAGACGCGAGGTACACAGTCATAATTCGTAAATTACGCTATCAACGGTTAATACGTAGTGTTACAGTCATAATAACATAACAAATTGTTGGATAACTAACGAGTGCTGTCATTCTCACACAGCGCAGCCCGAATCAATAGTGTGTTAGCCGAGAGAGAATTAATGAGGGCGGGCTGGCTGCCCGCGCCAGTCACACGCACTGAGCCGCACCACCACCGCCGGGCCGACCTCACCTGCCACTAAACACCAATGAGCATCGACATAACTTATATTCATTCTCAACCCCGAAACCATTCCGAGCAGAACTAATCTCCTGTTATCTCGGCGAACATCAACACGTGCTCACACTTTGGCTACGTTTACTACATACAGTGGCAGTAAACTTATTTGCGCACAAGATTCATGAGTAAACTTCTGAGAGAGTAAAACAAACTTACACAAAAGTCCAGAATTAAAGGACGTAATGGCAATTCAAAATCCCTACAAATATTATAAATTCGAAAATGTGTATGTATGTATGTGTGCTCAGTTATCACGCTAAAACGGCTGAACCGATTTTGTTGAAATTTAATATAGAGATATATTGGACCATGGAGACTGACATAGGCTATCATAAGTTGCAAAAATTAAACTGGGAGGGATTGAAGGGAGGCATTGAGGGGTAGAAGTTTGTACGGCACAAATTTACCTCTTGGAAGTAAGAACGCATGCGCTAATAATTGAGTGCTGCGCATGTGCTATCGCATATCTGTCAGTACTGTCACATCATACATAATGTCATATTGTGCACGGTGCTTACATTGTTCGCATATATTATTAGAAACTAATAATTATATACTACGCTTAAACGGCTGAAACTATTTTCTCAACTTATATTATAAATGCGAAAGTTTTCATAGATATACATATATTGGACATGTATTGGAACATGGCTTTGACCTTTGTGTAGTTGTAATTATGTACGAGTACCTTTCAGTAGATAATGTCATGTATATGTACTGACCGAGTTACTTTGTACCCTTTATTGTTTCTGAAGTCTTTTGAGTAACCAGGAGTGTCTTCACACAAATTGAGATTGAAAGTAGATTTGTGTTACCCCGAATAGGCTAGTTGACAAAAAATATTTTATAAGTCCGTCCTTTAGATTGTTCAAAAATAAGCGATACGTATTTTTTTATTTGTAAATTAAACCAAAAATGACCAAGATATAGCTCATTAAAGTTACGTATAACGTCACGCCGTGCTGCATTTTTTAGCACTAGATGACGTCACACGTAAGTTTAATGGGCTATATCTTTGTTATTTTTTATTTAATCGAAAAAATAAAAAATACGTCCAATATTTTTGTGTAATCTTAAATACGGACTAAATAAAATGTAATTATTTTGACCCTGGAAACTACCCTATTTAAGCCGCAGGCAAAAGCTAGTTAAAAATAAAGTGAGGTCAACAAAAAATAAAGTGGTTTTCTAGAAAGCTGAAATAAACGCAGCAATCACATAAATAAACAAGGCGTTTTACCCCGGAGCTACAGTTGATGATTCCAACTGGATGGTACGTTCACTTGTTTTTTAGGACGGAAAAGAAAAAAATATATGTCTTGAATGAAAAGTTACAGGTAACCCAAACATATTTTACTTGAAATATATATCTTTGACCTCACTTTATTTTTAACTAGCTTTTTTATGTAGTGTTATTCTACAAAACACGTGCGATATAGATTGTCTATTCCAAGACAAAGTTATAGAGCCCTGCGAGAACATTAAGTATAAGGTTCGAATAAGAGATAGCTACTCATATTTCTCACAAAACACGTCCTTTTTCGAATACGTCCATGGGGGAAAGATATCGCTCAAATTGTTCCCAATATCTTTTACGAGCATTTGACACTCGAGTGAAAAATTACCAAGAGTTCCAAGCGATATTGTTATTTTTCACGCTGTTTTATTTATACGAATGTAATCCCTCAACTTATTTGTTACAAAGATGGAAGTGTTTATTGAAAATATAGTGTACTTTATAAACATTGTCACTGTAATGTATATCTACCATAAAATACGTATTGGCATAGATATATAAGTATACACAAACATTACGGATGGCATTTTCCCTCTGAACCTGAAGAATGTTATTATTAAGCCCATACACAAAAAAGATGATAAGATAAATGTAAAAAATTATAGAACTATAGCCAAAATTCCCATATTCTCAAAAATATAATAGGGCAATTTTTGACCTATTAGACTATGTAATGACTGCTGTAGATAAAAGTAATCCAGTATGTGCAATTTACGCGGACAAAAAAAAGACATAGCATAGCAAAAAGCTACTATAGCTATAACTATAGCCAAAGCATTCGATTATGTGGACCATAAAATCTTATCACGCAAACTGCATGGTTATGGCGTAAGAGGAAACGTACTGTAACTTTTAGAATCCTATCTTTGTAATAGAATACAATATACGAAAATCACAAGAATACGTCCTAAGAGCAAATTAGAAAGGATATTCTTATCAAGTCCAAGATATATTAAATACGGTGTACCACAAGGCAGCGTGCTGGGCCCGTTACTATTTTTAATTTTTATTAAGGATTTGCCAAAAATAACACCTCATAAAATAGTACTCTTTGCGGACGACAGCACAGCTATAATAAAGTGTGGAAATAAAGCGGATTACGAGAAAGAAATAAATACTTGCCTGTATACTATTATAGAGTGATTTAAAAATAATAATTTAGTGATAAATTTAAGCAAGACCAAAGTTATGCATTTCCATCAGCGCTGTGAAATACCAAACACTAACATTTCCTATAAATATGTCAATATTGAGGCAACAACTATGTGCAAATTCTTGGGTATAATAATGGATAACCAATTAAATTGGAAGCCTTATGTTGAAGCATTATGCAAAAGACTGAGCAAAACCGCGTACGCCCTGTTTCAACTGTCGCGAAGGGTTAACAGTCAAGCTCTCCTAACAGCATGCCATGGCTGGGTACAATCAGTTTTACGGTACGGAATTGTGTTTTGGGGGCAGTCCACTGATAGGGAGCTGGTATTTACGATTCTAAAACGATGTGTAAGATCTATGTGTGGTATCAAGGTAACTGACAGCTGCGTTCCTTACTTTAAATCCTTAAAAATTTTAACATTACAATCACTGTATATATTGGAAATAACACAATTTGTAAAATGCAATCCACACTTACTTACAAGATTGTCTGATGTCAGAAAGGGTCCAATACTTGCCCAATATCTAAACCAGTAAAGTAACATCAAATGCAAAACAACATTAATGCAGAAAAGTTTTTTTGGTCTCGCACCGCGAAGTGTTCAAAAAGAGATTTAATGAATTATTGATAGAGAAATGTTATTATAATATTGACGAATTCCTGAATGATAAACTGTTACTATTTTGAAATGAAAAATGTAATTTTATTCTACACTGTTTGATATATAAATTATTTCTATATTATCTATATCGCAAATTATTACTTTATTAAAATTATTAAATTTCTATTTTAAACTTGATTTTAACATTGATTATTTACTACCTATTACTTCCTTTGTTTATTATGATATTATGACATTATGTTTTCTTTTTATTTAATTTTGTATTATTGTTAACTTATTAATGAATGAAGCGTAGACAATTCTTGTATAATATATTTGTATGTCTTTAAGGCAAAACACATCGCACTCGAAATTGTAAACACACAAGACCGAAAATTGTAAAGTTACCTGTGTTTGACAAATAAATGATTATTATTATAAACATTATAGATAGTGTATTAAGTGTCGTACCCTGCAGGTATAAGTAGTTCAAATAAACTGACTAAAAGATGTGCTCATACGACAGGTAGAAGGGAGCAGCCCCATCCGTCAGCCCGCAAATATTTGTTCAAGTAGTATTATATACTATACTCGTGAACTAAGATGCCACCAAGTAAATTACTCATGAATATCCTCAGGTCTCAAATTTAGAGGCACTGACCACAAGGTGTTTTGATCAACGACCGACTCGTTCTAAGTTTACAACAAAATTCGTTATTGCTATGTCCCAGTCTGCTAAGTTTGTAATGTGCCATTTTTAGTAATTGTTTGATACAACTTGGCGATTACGTCACATAAAACTAGTAGCGAACTATCGATTATAATTTAATACAATAATTATAATACAATATAATACAATAATTTATAAGTGCCTATAGCTTATAAGTATCCACAAAATAAATAATCATATTTGTAATATGTATTTAAATTTCATGTATTTTGTCATTTACTATTTTTTTTAATAATAATAATTGCATGACATTTATAATTTATGTGACATTTAATTAATATTTTCAATATAATACAACTTTGCACACCACAATGGTAAAAGATGGCGATCCGATCTTAAAATGTACCCATATTTGCAATAATAAATTGATTTGATTTGATTTGATTCGATTGAAGACTCTTTGTCAAATAAAAAAAAGAGCTGTGAAACTCAGCTCATAGTACGCTCATAAAAAACTTATTTAGCAGATACTACTTGTTAATGTGACGTATAAATGTAATTTTCATATCGAGCTCCAAAACTATTATAATCATTATTTTATTTTTGTTCATAATATAGATGTATTTAAAAGTATAATTAATTACTTTGCGCGTGGGTCGTGTACAAAATCTAAACAACAATTATTCTCATTGTATATAATGACTTGTCAAGGATCACATGATTGTGCTCGCAGAGCCTACACCACTGAATCTAGAACCAATATATTTGCCCAACACGTTCCTAATATAACGTAGACACTCTCTAAAAAGGAGTTTAAATATATTACGGGTTAAGTGAAGCCGGCTCCCAGTGTTCAGTCCAGTGTTCGTTTTTGTTCAGTAAGTAACTGACCAAAAACGAATACTTCGAGTGAACGTAAAAATTACTTTTATATTTTCTTTTAAGCGTTAAAATAAAACAGCTCTAGTAATAACCCTGAGCAGCTTACCAAGTTTAATGTTTCCAAAAACAAAACATTTCTAAAGATTTAAGTACCACGTGTTCTCAGTTTCAGACCATTTTACGCCATTCTAAAACTCGATTTAATAAACTGCTGGCTGGTGAAAAATTCTGTACCGCACAGTAAACGAGTATACCATGTTATACAATATATCAAGAAACAGCAAGTTACCATAAGAATATAACTAATTCAAGTTCCCTCATATGAATAAAAGACGTATAAGGGAACACATAGAGAAATAAATGTTATTTTGAACATCTTTTATGTCCACCAAACTATTACACTTAGGTACTTTATCAGACATTTCTTCCCTTATAAGTATCTAATATAGGAAAGTTATGGGCTATTATTTATCATAGTGGGTGGCGAGATCTGTTGCCTGAGCGCCAACTCGGTCTCATATTTTCATTCTGTAGCGACATGAATTCGTTGCGCCAGTAACACAATGTAGTCAATTTGCTAGAGTCCCGACTGAAAGTTTTCTCAGTTCTGTCACAAAGTTGTGATTGCCTTGTTTTTCATTTCGCTCGCAGAAAGATGACGAATAAAACTTCAGCAAATTGATCAAGAGTACCTATGAATCTAAAATATCAAATCCGGTCGCTATACAGCTCAGACGGGACACCTGTTCTGCCTGTGTTTATTATAGACTCTATTCTAGTGTGCTATTTGTATGGAAGATTGATAAAATGATAGCCTCGCTCTGTAATATAAAAGTCATACATAACGCTTCATCTCTAAGGTGAATTTCGCCATCTCAAATACAAACAATACACATCCGGAGACATCACGTATTAGAAGGTATTTTCACGTTTTATTTTGTTGAAATTGTGTCGTAGGTAATTTTTTATATAAGCGCATTAATGTGCCGGTAATGGTCCATAACAGAAAGGTCGCAATATATAGACGCGGGACCTTCGACCCCGGCCGCGGCCGCGCGGCCCCACCCGCTCAGCGCTCACCCCACCAGCCGTACTGTAACACCGCCACACACTAAAACAAAATGTTCAAACTATTTGCGATTTATTACCAGATATTCAACAAACCGTTCGCACTGGAATATAGCAAAGTATCGACCAAACAATCGCTGAATTGACAGTGGCTATTTCAAATAAAACAAAGCACGTATTATAATATTATTTTTTACCGCTTAGGGCGGTTTCAGATTAGTGTTTTTTTTGGAAGCGCATGTAGGGTATAGCGTATAGGCGCGCCTTTTGGCACACGCGCAACTCGTACGAGCGATGACGCGCTTAGCCGTCAGAATCCATGTTGACACTGATAAGATGTCACTACCGTTTTGAGCGAACACGTCGAAATATGCCCGTTTACGCGAGTCCGGTTTTGTGAAGCGCGTAATGTAGCGCGCGAGTAAGCGCGTATGCTAAAATGACCGTATACGCGCAGAAAAATACGCTAATCTGAAACCGCCCTTATATTTTAAACTTCTCTCTTCTGTCTTGGAATATCAGATTTACAAGAATTTTCTTACCATATGGAAAAAAGATTAAAGTCAATAAATATCTTTTATATAATAAAAACCGCCTTGGAATATATTAAATTAAATTGTAGCGCGAGGCGACCAAAAAAGCATTGGAACGCTACCTTTAATATCTATACATAATTATTATAAAATGGTAGGAAAGTCAAAAAAAAAAAAATTCAATGTACAGTACATCGAATATTTTTTTTAAAGAATACTTGGGGTGTGATCTACAATCGATACCGAAGCCAAAAATATAGTTTTTAGAATTATTGTCCGTTTGTCTGTATATCCGGGATAAACTCAAAAAGTACTGCATGGATTTACTTCAAAGGCACGAATATTATTAAAAAGTCGGGTTAACATATAAGCTACATATTATCACGCTATGATCCACGGGGAACTTTTATTTCTTCAACGCATTCTCTAACAACGTGTAATCTAACTACGCAAATTTGAATGTTGTTATTATGTTAAACATGCTGTAAGCTAGCTTCACACTATAAAAATCACGCAATATCAGTAACTTAGGCTGATAAACATAAATAAATGAATATAAGTAGTATCAAGACAATTTTAAAGCTGCGCCATCTATGAGATTTTAAAAACATCAAGTCGAATTACATGTGTAAGACCTTTTTAGATATAAATAATTTAAATTTGATCATGACGTTGGCGAGGTTAACAGTTGTTTTTAAAAGTCATAGATGGAGTTGTGCATTTTTTCTTAAAAATTGTATCGTTAATTCGTTTCATCTTAGTGTTTTGTGGAGTCACGAATCCGGTAGCTTTGTAGGAGAAGTGCGGTCACTTAGAGGGTAAGGCTAAGTTAGCCTCGAAGAAGCTTGGCGTGCTCAATAGGTCGAGACGGTATTTCACTCCGGCCCACCGCTTACTCCTTTATAAGGCACAGGTCCGGCCGCATATGTAATACTGTTCTCATCTTTGGGCAGGGGCACCCCAGTACCAGCTTCTCCCTCTGGACCCCATCCAATCGAAATGGAAATCGAATTGTCCCCTGCCAAGATATTTGCAACCGGTTAGACCCCTTGGCGCTGCGTAGAGATGGAGGCTCGCTATGCATCTTTTATCGCTACTACTATGGGGAGTGCTCCGAGGAATTGTTCAGATTAATCCCTGCCGCCTCTTTCCGCCACCGTTCTACGCGACGGCATTTCCATCCCCATCATTTAGATGGTTGGCAATCCACAACGGTGCGTTTCTCTAGAAACTTTCTACCTCGCACATCTAAACTGTGGAATAATCTGTCGTCTGCGGATTTTCCAAACCAATACGACCTTCAAGAAAAGAGCGTATTCCTTTTTAAAAGGCCGGCACGCGGGCGGCGGTAATCGCTTAACATCAGGCGATCCGTCTGCTCATTTGCCCCCTATTTCATGAAAAAAAAAGAAGTATCGCCATCACCCGTCTGAAGATTTTCTACGAGCTTTGAGGCGTGCTAATGGAGACGAAGTCGAAGTTCTGTTTTAGTTCACTTCAAGACGTGGTCATTTCTGTCGGCGGCAATCCACTGGTCGAATATGGGTTACCAGTTTCCCAATCATCACCGTATCAAGACCGTGGAAATTGGGAGTATAACGCTGAAACAATTTATGATCCGGGTGAAATAACCTCAATACGAAATTACCATGTCGCGTTGTTCTCTTCAGAGCAAAAACAAATTTATGCCACCGCCCTTGAAAACGTTCGGCAAAACCAGGGTATAATGTTTTTCTTGGATGCTCCTGGTGGTACAGGAAAAACATTTGTTACCGTTGGCATACTTGCAGAGGTCAGGAGGCAAGACAAAATTGCCATTGCTGTAGCGTTGCGAATCGCTGCCACACTGCTTCCGGGTGGCAAGACAGCACATGCCATGTTTAAAATTCCCATCGATTTAGAGAGCACCGAAACGCCTGTTTGTGGTGTGTCACGTAACAGTGATAAGGGACACGTGCTCAAGGGTTGCTCTCAGATCGTATGGTATGAGCGTTCGATGGCATAGGAAGGCAGTTGAGGCCGTGAACAGAACCCTGCAGGTCATCTGTAGGAAGGTGCTCAACAGTAGTCCGATGTTCTTCTAAGTCTTGGCAAAGGACCTCTACCAGAGGAGAGAGGTGGACAGGTGGTGCTTCCAGAGTCACTCGGTAGAGTTGTATCCAGCTTAGAACAACTCATTCGCTGTGTGTACGGGGACATCAGTTGTATTCCGTACCAGCAGAATTCTTGGGTGTGTGAGCGGGCCATTTTGACGGCCAAAAATTATCAGGCTGCAGCAATTAAATAATGCATTCTCTCGGAAAATTAGGGAAATGAAGTGGTCTACACCTCTAAAAACACTGTCGTTGAGCAAGATGACGCCACACATTATCCCGTGGAATTTCTGAACTTCCTGTCAGCAAGGGGACTTCCAGCACATACCATCAAGCTAAAGGTCGGTGTCCTGATTATACTTCTTAGGAACCTATCTCCTCCGAAGTTGTGTAACGGACCCGCCTTAAAGTCATCTCGCCCCCCAGACACACCACTGAGGCGGAAATTCTTACGGGTTATGGCGTTGTTGAGGCAGTATTTATACCACGCATTCCCCACATACCTCATAACTTCCCGTTCCCGTTCAAGGGCGTACAGTTCCCCGTGAGTGTTTGCTTCGCGATGACCATCAATAAGTCGCAGGGGCAGACACTGCGGGCAGCGAATGTCGACCTCAGGACGAGCTGCTGCTCACACGGGCAGCTGTACGTCGCTTGCTCCCGCCTCACCAGTCCTGACTCACTTTACATTTTGGCTGCGGAGAGCCAAACCACTAATGTTGTTTATCGAGAAGTCCTAAAAGTATGTATATTTACCCTATTCTGTATTCCTTATTCATTATTTTCTCCATCTGCTTCAGTCACTTATTATGACTTAATTCAGCAGAATCACCATGAAGTCATTTATTCAAAACAGGGTGAAAATCAGCACTTTTTGAAGGTCAATTTTACAAAAGATAGTCTCCTTCTGTTACTGCACTTTCTGCAGATATATAAAATATAAAGAAGAAACGGGTAAATGAATGTTATTTTAAAAGGTATAATCGTAGGTTTTTATTAAATAATTTGGTGCTGTATAGCGTTCACGCAGACAACGTCGCGGGCAGCAGCTAGTAGACTATATTATTAAAACAGTAACCAATTTCACATTGATGAAATAGAATTCTGACTTATCAAACATGAAATACAAACATAATGAAATTCAACTTATTTAAATGATATCAGTGAGATAGGTTCAAACAAACACTGTTCAAATATTAAACGAAAACAAAATTCTCCATGAAGATTAATTTGTTACTAAATCTGTACACGCTCGACCGTTGCGCTTGTTGAGTGAAATATTTAAGTTGAGTGTGTCCCGGGACCCTGCGGTGTGTAAACTGTACACAAACACAGGGCGTGCTGTTCTACGAGATAACTGGTCGCCGTCTGTAGCGTGTTTTCTTATAAATTATTCGAAAGCTTGGACACACTTGCGCCTTACGTATTACGTAGACCTTAAGTGCTTAAAATTACCATTAGTGCCGCCCCTTAATTGATGTTTACTTGGGTACAGACACTTTACTTGATTATGTCATCGAAAATTGGGACTACAGCGTTCTGGAGGTAATTGAAATGCGTCACTTAAGGGTTCTTAAGTATCGGTAATTATATTGTCTATTATTTTATATTTTTAACATAATGTGATGAGTTATTTTCAGATTTCTATACCTTTGTGGAAAATATATTCGAGTATTGTATGTATAATTATTATCAAAACAAATAACAATGTAATTAGAAAGTATCTATGTGCTTTTTAGTTGTACCTGGTCACGAGAAAATTCAAATCCTAATCGAAGGATATAGCGGCATTTCAACTGGAAACTAAAATGTTGGTCAAACCTAAAGCTACAACACTAGGGTAGCAGCACCACTCTATAGCTTATCTTTGTGAAATAGCTTTGTAGATACCTCAAAATGGCAGACTTTAATTACGGTAGCACACAGTAACTCTGTAGATTTTTGACGTTACCTACGTCGATAGGTTGAGGCTAGACAGCATTACACGCATAAATGCTTCAACTCCCATCTGTTATTGTATCCAGTACCTCGAAATATTATGTGAAAATCTTAGGCAATATAAAATATAATTTATTATTCCTTATGGCGCTGATACACTTGAGCATTCACCTGTAATCTGCATTTTCGCGAATGTTACAAAACAAATGAGTGTGTTTTACCGAGCATTCTTACGAACATTCGGGCGAACCTTAGAATATAGATAAAACATAGAATTCGCGCTGCAATGGCGGTTAAACCCAATATATTTACTTCACTTTGCCTTATGATTTTAATCTAGGGAAGAATCTTCGTAGTTTGTCACTAATTTTAACTTGACTAGTGATGGGCTTACTCAGAATAAATATCGATAAAATATCGACAATGTTTACAATAGATCCTTAGATTTGGTTTACTCAGAATTAATTTCAATAGATTTTTGATAAAGGACCATGAGTCAAATTGGGCTCAGTGTCCAACAGAGTTATGGCATATGCCAGTGTAAAGGATTTTGTTCGTTCTAAAATTGTTAGCACCGGCACCACCTTCAATTCAATTGCAGAAAAAAGATATGCACTTAAATAGATTTTGTAGAAACATACAATTGTTAGTCACTAAACTGTTACGGCCTGGCCACGGACAATTCGCTCCAGCGAAAATTCGCGCGACGCGACCAGCGACGCGACTTGCGACTGAATCAAATGTATAGAAATGTTCTAAGCATGCCACGCGTAGCGGCGACCGGCGACGCGACCGGCGAATAGCACCGAGCGGTACAGCGGCGTGTCGCGCGACCAAAACAAATGTATGAATTAGTACAGCGCACGCCACGGCGTCGAGCGGTAGTCGCGGCGACTAGAGCCGGAGCTGAGTCAGTATAACATTTTTAATTCATTTCTCCGCGAGCATGATATTATTCTTAGAATTTTTAGTTAGGCTAGCTATTTGGAACGTCTGGATGTTAACTATATCTACATAAATGTATACAGTATAAATAAAGTTGAAGTGCCTGTCTGTGATTTCGAAATACCTAAGTAAGTTTTTAGAAGTGCATATACCTAGTTAGTTAGATCACACTGACCTACAAAAGCTTTTCCGTATTTTAACTCAAAACTCGAGTTACAATACCTACAAGCGTCGGCTCAGTACGCATTCAGTAGGTACCTACAGAATGTATACCGAAGCGCCTTGAGTTTGTTATGCAGTAGGTTAGGTGGGTACCGAGCCTGATGCTCGTAGGTATAAATCGCGTTCCGACCGTTTGTATAAAGATAAAATACAGTACCATAGTTTTCAATACCGTGGTTAGGTACACAATATCAAGTCATCCTCTGTGATCTTGCGGTAGTGTAAGCGGATCATGAGGTCTCGGGTTCGATTGTCGGGTTGAAACAAATGTGATATTGCCAGCAAAGTCCATACAATGTCGAGCTAAATTTCATAAAAAGATCTCAGCTAATGTCGTCTCGCTCCTGGTCTACACTGGTCGCGGCGACGAACGCGTGGCATGTTTTTCGCGTCGCGCGAATTGTCGCGTCGCCGGTCGTGTCGCAGGTCGCGTTGCCGGTCCCCGTGGCCAAGCCGTTATAGTAACAATATATTTATACTTTAAAGGTGCGTTTCCATGCTTGCCAAGGTTCTACAAGCGTCCACAAGCCCAAGCGTGTAAAGAGGGCGTTTAGCTTGGCTTGCGTGAGCTTGAGGACGCTTGTACAGGATCCGGTCTAGTGTCGGTTTTTGGACACAGATCAAAGGGCGCTTGCGGCAAGCGCTTGCGACGCGTTCACACGTTGGCGCGCGCTTAGTAGCCGCTGTGATCTCGCAACGAACGCACGTCTAGATCTGTCTCAAAATGCCAGCAAATGCAAAAAACCAGCCACTGCTGGTCGAACGAAGAGAGTTTACTTAATGTTTTTGGAATATTTCCAGACAGAAATGTGTATCTGGAACCCCAAAGACGTTAATCAGAAACGTGACGACCTGTCCGCCATGCTTGGATGTTCGTAGCACACCGACGTATTCACAAGCGTGTAAACGACTTCCAAATGGCAAGCGAGATTTGTGGACGCTTGGGGCTTGTAGATGCTGGTCGAGCCTTGGCAAGCATGGAAACGCTCCTTAAAATAATGGTAAACAATAGTCGCGCTTGCGCCCGTGTGAATTACAATACTCTCCATCCCGCTCACACCTATCAGACGCCTGCCCGGGGTCTGCTGTCAGTAGTCTCAGTCAGTCAACTCGTGATTCTCACGGTGTTAGCTGTGTGTTTTCGTGTATCCTCTCGGCACATACAATTTAATCCACCGGCAGGTCATCTAAACGATATTATTATTGATATTGATTGAAATTTAATAAAAATATTTTTGACTGTTAGCAGCTGTTTTATTTTTTATGTATTCCTTGCACCTGGAATTAAAACTAGTTAAAAATGTCAAACAACAAAAACTACAATGCCATAACAGCATTACTTTGCAGGATTATAGTTTATTTATGGTAGGAGATAAATATTTATAGCAAAATAACCCCATGGATTCTTCGCAAAAATAAGTTTATATATTTATATCTAGTGTTTTACAAGTATATTCAAAGTGATCTCATCTCTGTTGGTGGGTAAGCCCAGGCCTTAACAAGGGACGGAAGATATGAGGGAGATATTGAAAGGAGACTGACTGTGGGAAATCGTATAAATGGAGCACTTTGGGCGTTTATGAACGGTCAGACGGTGCCAAAAGAGGCGCGATTGGCGGTTCACAATGGAGTGCTTGTCCCACGTCGATGTATGGAAGTGCGAGCTGGGTATGGTAGAAAAAGCATGAAAGTAGAATTAACGCAGTTGAGATGCGATCAGTGCGTAGTATTTGTGGGGTAAGACTGATTGATAGAATTCCGAATGCAACTATACGAAAGAGCCGTGGACTGAAAGAAGACGTTGTGACAAGGATTGAGAAAGGAATGCTTAGGTGGTTTGGATACGTGCAGCGAATGAGTGAAGAAAGAATGGTGAATCAGATATATAAGGCAAATATGTGTGGGCTAGTCGGTCGCGGCAGACCTCGTCGGACATTCGTTGACCAAATCGGAAAGATCCAAAGTACCCGAAACCGGCGAGCATGTATGAAAAGAGTAGGTTTGTAAGGATAGAAGCAAGTGGCGTTCTGTTGTCTCTGCCTACCCCGACGGGGAAAAAGCGTGAGTATATGTAATTTTGATAAACTCTCGATATCGATAAATAAATTAAAATACGAACAGACACGTGTGTGATTTATTAAACCTGTTCAAATTAAAATCTACATTTTATTATTTAGAAACGTTATTTGTTTAGGTATCTTACTCTTGCTCTAGAAATAATTCATAAGTGAAACTGAAGTAAAGTTATTGGGTAAAACTGCTGTTGTATTGCGATTTCTATATTTTTTCTTTATTCTACGGACTAATTAAAATTAGAATGTTCGCTAGAATGATAGTGCAAATGTTCGGTCGACAAAACAGAAAACGGCGAATGCTCGCTGTTCTGTTACAAGTGAATGCTCAGGTGTATCAGCGCCATTATAATTACGAGAAAAATGTTTGTGCAATTAACCGTTCACACGGCTATTATACCAAACAATCAATACGCCTCATAACATAACGTGTAGACTTAGAAAACAATATGATATAACAAATACAATCAAGAGTACAAGAGTACAATCCCTACTAATATTATAAATTCGAAAGTGTGTATGTATGTATGTACTACTTAATATTTTAAATTCGAAAGTGTGTATGTATGTTCCGTTTGAACTATGTTTATATGCGAACAATTTATGCACAATATGACATTATGTTTGACGTGACAGTACTGACAGATATGCGATAGCACATGCGCAGCACTCAATTATTAGCGCATGCGTTTTTACTTCCTAGAGGAAAATTTGTGCCGTACAAACTTCCACCCTCCCTACAATGGAGGGATCCCAGTAAAATTTTTGCAACTTATAGTAGCCTATGTCCGTCTCCATGGTCCAATATATCTCTATATTAAATTTCAACAAAATTGGTTCATCCGTTTTAGCGTGAAAACGGAACATACATACATATCTACATACATACACACTTTCGAATTTATAATATTAGTAGGGAGTAGGGATGTATTAGAACATGGCTTTGACATGTCATACAGTCAACTGTATGCAAGGTGATCTTATTATGGTCCTTTCGGTAGATAACGGTAGATAATGTCATGAATACTGACCGAGTTACTTTGTATCCTATAGAGTTTCTGAAGTTTTTAGAATATCATACAATTTTTATATATGTCTTTAGAATAATCAAAAGTGTCTTCACATAACTTGAGACTGAAAGTAGATTTGTGTTACCCCGAATTTAACGCGCGCGAGGCGGCGGGCAAAAGCTAGTATCATATAACAAATAACATCGTAATTGGATGCTCTACATAATTATATCAATGCCATGATCCTATTTTTCACTGACGATAAATTACTTGTATGCTAAGAAAATAGTAAGATTAGAATATAAGCTGTTTAATCATTTCATCAATCCCCTGTGATTCAGATTATCGATTATGAATCTGTGTTTCACTGCTGCAAACTTCATAATTCCAGCCTGCAGACTTCAACTGTTAAACATGGGTCTCCCCAAGGCTCTCCACATTGACCGATCTTGAACCACCCGCATCCAACCGCTTACCGCGATGTTAACCAGATCTCGATCGGTACACCGGCCACTCCAAGACCTTACCCCCACACAGTTAAATCTTAATTGAATAAAAGATATTGGAATATCCATTTATTTTATACACGTTTGAGTTTATCTTAAGCTTGCCCTTTCAGACCATGATGCTATTTTATTTAATCTGCGATTTGAGGAATATTCGTAGCTGAATGCTACCTAAACTGAATAATAGTTCTACTATTGTAGAACTATTATTCAGTTTAAGTAGCCATGTTGAATATTTAAATAAACAAAAACGATAAGATTTGAATATAGCGAACTATTTTACACTCTGTGCTATACGAAAAAAGGCCTTTGTTTTAGTCGAAACTATCATTAGTTTTTTTTTATACATTTATATAGAATCAGCTCAAAATGATCATCACTCTGTTATTACAAAGCAATATTGTTTTTGTAAACGTCATGTTTTCTTACAGCACGACAATTCACCCGATCGATTAAAAACATTGTACGCGTGTGAGAATTTTATCGCAGAAAAATATTAAAGTATTCTGTCAGAAATAATCTGTCATTCGACGATTTTTCGTAACTACGATCTTTTGTACCATTATTTTCCGCACAATTCTTTCAATCCTCTCCAAATCCTATCATTCCATTGCCCATGCAGATTTGATTCTAATATTAAATTCAAGTAATTTGTCACTTTGCTTGTACCTAATATTGTAGAATAATACAGTGAATCCTACCGTATGGTTAAGTGACTTTGTAGCTGTAATGTGTAGTACTACAATACCAGATATAAACATGCAATTACTTTTAAACAGTTATTAATAAAGAGAATTAGAAACATTATAGTGAAAAAGCACACAGACCGCCGCGTAGCTTGTGGTAAACTAAATATGAGTGGCGACTGTGAAACGTAATACCTTAGAGAGACCGTCTTCAGCTCGCCTTTGTTCGATACAGCTCGAAGAACATTCACATTAGCCTCAATTCTAATTTGTCTAGATCGGTAGCTCAGTGGTCGGTCGTTAAAATTATGTGCGTTGGTCGTTTTAAAGCAATATACTTGATGGTCTACATCCAAATAAAAGTGCACACATATATACAAAACGCGCGATATACAGGGTTATTTGTAAAACACCGTTAACCTCTTAGAGGGTGGTTATATTCATCATTATGAACAACTATTGTTCTGGAACTTTTTGCGAAATCGCGAAAAAATATCAGCTGTTCCATACATTTTCTCGGGGTCAAAGTTCAACTTTGTATGAAACAGCAGCATGTTTTACAAATAACCCTGTATAATAACAACGTTCATAACGTTTGTATCCTTTATACTATATTTTCTTCTTATATTCTGCAGGTAAATAGATAATTAACTCAAACGATAAATTACACATTTTAATATGGATTACACGTTTTAATATGGATGATGTAGTTATACCATACTCAATAAGTATTGTATCAGTTGTAATTATTGTGGACTAAATCTGAAAGTGGTTCGGGACTGCCTAACGAGTCCCCGTATAGAGCAGCCTAGTCCGAATCTCGGGTGATGCACACCTCACTTGCGTAGCCTATTTCCTTACTCATCATGTAGAGCAGTAATTCCAGTCTAAAATAAAGTATTCTTTAGATTTTCCTCGCCAAAACAATGTGATTAAGACATTCTGAGAAAAAAATAATAACTGACATGAAAACTCTGCTTTGAATTTAACCGCAGCGTATATGCCTAAACACTATACCTATACTATACCAGACGACCGGTTGGCGCAGCGGGAGTGTAAGCGACTGCTACGCCGAAGGTCGCGGGTTCGATTCCCGCTCAAGTCAAACATTTGTGTGCATGAACATGGATGTTTGTCTTGGTCTGGGTGTTTCTATGTATAATATGTATGTATTTACAAAAAAAAAGTATATATGTATGTTTATCCATTGTCTAGTACCCATAGTACAAGCTCTGCTTAGTTTGGGACTAGATGGTGTTGTGTGAATGTGGTAGAATATTATATTATATTATATTACTATATTATTATAAGGAGGAACAATTTGTATTTTTGTTTGTTTGTAATGAATAAACTCAAAAACTACTGAACCGATTTTAAAAATTCTTTCACCATTAGAAAGTTACATTATCTGCGAGTAACATAGGCTATATTTTATTTTAGAAAAAATAGGGGTCCGTAAGATATTTGGGTTTTTCGGGTACGTGAAGTAGTTCCCTCAGGACGCGGGTGAAACCGCGGGAAACGGCCAATGCCTAAATAAATATATTTGTAGCTCGTTCAATAAATGCGAATGATTTAATATTACGATTCTGCAACGTGATCACACGTTTCTGTTACGAATAGTTTTTAATAAGTATAAAATTAAATATTTATTTATTTTTCGCGTAAGGCTCGTAAGTCGTCAGTCTGTTCTAACGTTCTCATGAACAATAAAACGTACACAAAATAAGTGAAATTTGGTTACCAACATTATTTATTCAACAAAATAAAAGATTAGGTGTCACGAAAATATTCGGGGGCACTTCTTGAAGCAGGAATTTGTGTGAGTTTATTTAAACTAAACGTATAAACGCTATCCACGTTTATATGTTCAATTTGAATCATTGACATATTTGGCTCGTTTTATCAACTTGTATTTGATTTTTACTGACATATAGAATAGTATTTTCCTAAGTTTGAAAAAAGTTAAGTTATGTTTTAAAAAACTTCCGTGCATATCTTTAATAGTCATCAATGACCTACGATCATCGCGTATAAATAGAAATCTTTGATGATCAAGCAGTCTACGGATATCAATGTTTTACTATTACCTACAATAACAATACTACCACCCCCTTCAGTAAATCCCAAAAGTACCTACACCAATATGAGATAATCTTTTTCTATCTCGCTGCTAGTCACCCTACCTCCGAAATTAGTGAAGATAACTCTAGCATAAAACAAAAAAGAAATAATATCTATCCTACACTTAAACATTCAGATAACATGGACCTGAAAATGTGCTTGCTTTAAAGTGATTAAAAGACCGTCTCCAGGTGTGTTTAAGTTTAAGATCTTTTAAAGGGGGCTTAAACTATAAAGCAAGAGTGTAGGAGTTTATCTAGGAGTAAACTGGAAAACTACAAGTTTAATTACGAAAATCCTTTGCCTCTCAGGAAGTTACTTTTTATAAAGTTACTGAGCTTTTATTTCTATTTTTTGTGTATACATGCGGCGAGCATAACGAGCTGTTGTGAGTAAATTGCTATACACTCTCATTATTTTTTTAACTTAGTTCATAATTTTGCAGTTAATGTTATATTTTTAAAACAATATTAACTGCAAAATTATGAACTAATAATATTATATTTTTGAGTTTATTTCGGATGTTTCTTCTTAGGGCTGTCAGATATGAAATACCGGCTTCATCTAGCTTTTAAACCAAAAAGATTATTATGAACTTAGGAACAATTAAATTATTTTTTGGTAAGCTGCTCTAGTTTACTTGTGATTATAGTCAGAGCGGCTAGGGTAAAACGTCAAGGTATGTGCCAAGTATTTTCGCTGTATAATGATATGCATGACAGTTCATGACTGACAATTATAGTGATGTAACCTAAGGAAATTTAAGCGATTATTTATAAATATTGATTTAATTGGCAAACGACATGGAATCGTACGTAGTTACCGATTTTACATCTTCGAAATAAAATTCATTTTAAAAAGTGTTTTGGCAAATATATTCACAAATAAAACGCATTAATTTTAAAATATTTTTTTTTTATTATTAGTCACTGTCACTCGAACTAAAACCTCATATCTGAATCTTCTCCAACAGAGATAATTATTTGCTGATCTTAAGTTCAGTCGAGGTGGACATATTTATCCCAGTCTGTAAATATTGTCGGGTTGGGTTTCGAAACGAGTCGCCCGAATTTGAGGGTATTGGTGGTGTAGGGTGCTTAAGGGAGTTAGTTACTTATCCCCTAAAAGTAATTTTGGCTACCGGAGTTGCGTCTAAATATTTTTAAACAATTTCCAACAATTCTTCATTCAAATATGCAAAACGGAACGTAACTTTAGGTTTTATGTGAAAGTAACAAAATAGGTTGTGTTCGGTTCTCTTTTGACCCTTATCCACAGTCAACCTCACTTTATTAAACTAGTGGAATCAATAAAAGCGATATTTAGGTTTTATGTGAAAAAATGTGATACGAAACGCAACCGCCATCTTGTGTGAATGATATTGACAGGTAACGTCAAATTTGTGCGTCATTATTTATTATTAAACTAGTGTGAATAATGTGGAAGTTGGCAGTGCCATACACACCGATGTTTGGAGTTTTTTTTTTTTCAGAGGAAACCAAGTATTTCCGGCAAGTGAAAATGGTGAGGGGGGTTGCGAGACCTATCCCCCTCCCCTCCCAATCACTCCCAACCCCTAAAAACGGCGACGTATTTCGAAACCTATACCATATTGTCGATTGTGTTATCTCTACGACTGATTAATTTTATCAATGTAGGGATTCCGTATTGCCACCACATCTGAACCATCTATGTCAGTTATTGAAGCTTTACGCTCGTGTTTCTTCGGAGTAGACAGGCTTCTTGTCTTCAAAACTAGTTTCTCCAAATTTTTCATTGGATATTCGAGAAACTGAAGCCTTGCCGATGTCCAGAGCAGAGCTGCCGCAACTCTGTAATCAACACTGTCGATTGGTATTACCGGGCCCCCGTTTGCACGCTCTCGTTCAAAGAAGGTCCTCAAACGAAGCACTAACTCACGGCTTTGAGAGTTTAAAACTATCTTTTTTATTATTTTTGGCATTGTACCTACCAAATAAAACACAACAAAAAAATAAAAAATAACACGCCAAACAGGCAGAATCATAAACCGCATACAAGGCGCTCGTACTGACGTATTCGATCACAATATGGCCGCTCCTATTCATCGATTTCATGGCGATTCAATGGTGTCAATCTCTACTGACAGAGGGTTCGTTTCATGCATCTAACATTTTGAGGATTATATTTTATTATATACTTTAAATAATTTATTTACAGTTAATAATAATTATAAAAATAGAGGGAGACATACTAGTATCAATTTACTTTGTAATTTTAATATATATTTTTTTAATAATTGTTTTCTTTTGCCAATTTATTTTCATAAGTTGAAAGTAGTATGCGTGATACGTAAAATGAGAACCTTCATGCATATCATCATACAGCGAAAATAATATAGTAAGTTATTAAGAATTTTGGTGATTTTGCGCTCGTTGCTATTTAGGTACGAGAGCTGAAAAACCAACGGACCATAATGTTTTCTGTACTTGTAAGAACTGCCCAAAACAATTACACGCCGTGTAGTCGTGTCATTTCTTATACCAACATTACAATATCAAGAATTTTCATAATAGTTAGACAAGTGGGCGGCTCCAGAGCATTGTTGTTACCGAATATAATATCAAACAAAAATAATGAGTAGAAAATGATTTTTAAACATTTCAATTTGTCACAACATTTCTTTAAATATAAGTAATAAATGGCCTTTTGTGCCGAGCTATATATTTATTCAGAAATGATTACGATTATACGTCTTCTAGCATGTAGGTACAAAAAAGACAAAAGTCTAGCCATTAGCCTTTTTTCGTTTAAATTGTTATTATACTCTAGAATGATTCAACGGAAACAACGCTTTCATGGAATGCACGTACAGAGGTGAGCCGTTGGGAAATAACTGAATAATGTTGGCGATGTCCCCGTCTGTTATGTTACCACCATACATGACTGTTACATAGTTTATAGGTTGGATATATTCGCGGAGGTATGTATACGGAACGTTGCCACCTATCTGTGAGACAGACGTGCATGCTCATGCTCTTGATAGCAGTAGGTACAAGAGATCTATTGTATCTATTCATTATATTTACTAATACTAATATAGCATCTCCTAAAATATCCAAGTCGGTCTACAGGGACATGCCGATAAGACGAACGACAACATTATCTTTTGATGTCATTCCCAGAATCCCAAATTATTTTCGTCGGTTATTTGACCCTCTTTTATTAGGTTTCAGACATTCCTTAACGCCATCTACTTGATTTTCGGGCCAAATAGTGGAATTGCGGCGCCCTGATTAATATATAATATGGAAAATATATTTATATATAACAGATTCCATTATCATATACTTTCGTATATAAAATCACTTGTTCTGACTGACACATCACAGCAGAGTCTGATTTACTGAAGCAACAAACTTTTTTTTTTTAATTGAATAGGGGGCAAACGAGCAGACGGATCGCCTGATGTTAAGCGATTACCGCCGCCCATGGACACCCGCAACACCAGAGGAGTCACAAGTGCGTTGACGGCCTTTTAAAAAGGAATACACTCTTTTCTTGAAGTTTTGAAGGTCGTATTGGTTCGGAAAAACCGCAGGTGACAGATCATTCCACAGTTTAGAGGTGCGAGGCAGAAAGTTTCTAGAGAAACGCACCGTTGTGGATTGCCAACCATCTAAATGATGGGGATGGAAATGCTGTCGCGTAAAACGATGGCGGAAAGAGGCGGCATGGATAAATCCGAATAATTCCTCGGAGCACTCCCCATAGTAGAAGCGATAATAGATGCATAGCGAGGCTACATCTCTACGCAGCGCCAAGGGGTCTAACCGATTGCAAATAGCTTGGCAGTCGACAATTCGAGTGGCTCTCCGTTGGATGCGGTCCAGAGGGCGAAGCTGGTAATGGGGTGCCCATGCCCAAAGATGAGAACAGTATTCCATATGCGGCCGGACCTGCGCCTTATAAAGGAGCAAGCGGTGGGCCGGAGTGAAATACCGTCTCGATCTATTTAGCACGCCAAGCTTCTTCGAGGCTAACTTAGCCTTACCCTCTAAGTGACCGCGGAACTGGACTTCGCTCGATATGTCGACACCAAGTATTCCAATACTGGAGGAGGCAGTTAAGGGGGTGCTCTCAAAACGAGGACATACGACCATCGGCAGTTTTTTTGCGGTGAAAACGCAGACTTGTGTCTTTGTGGGGTTAAATTGGAACAAATTAAGTCTTCCCCAATCTGAGACCATCTCCAAGGAGGTCTCAATTTCAGACACAAGTTTATGTCGGTATATAAAGCATTGCCTGTGCTGTCATCTGCATAACAATGAATGCCGCTATCTATTAACATATCATTGATATGCAGGAGGAACAGAGTAGGCGATAGCGTGCAGCCTTGAGGGACACCAGCATTTACAGACAAGGCGTCAGAGCATTCACCGTCAACTACGACCTTTATGCTTCTGTCTGTAAGAAAGCTGGTAACCCATTCGCATAATGTCTCGGGCAGCCCATAGGAAGGGAGCTTCGAAAGAAGCGCTTTGAGCCAGACCCGATCGAAGGCCTTCGCTATGTCCAAACTGACCGCCAAAGCCTCCCCCTTTGTCTCGATCGCCTGTGCCCAACGATGTGTCAGGTATACTAGAAGATCACCAGCCAACCGACCCTTACGAAAGCCGTATTGCTGGTCACTAAGCAGCTGATTATCCTCTAGAAACCGAAGGAGCTGGCAGTTAATAATGAACTCCATTATCTTCGAGAAGAGTGAGGTTATGGCTATCGGTCTGTAGTTGGACGAGTTAGAGCGATCGCCTTTTTTAGGGATCGGGTGGACCAATGCTGTCTTCCACGATGTTGGGACTACGCCAAAAGAGTAAGAGAGACGAAAAAGGCGTGTCAAAACTGGTGCCAACTCTGGAGCGCAGATCTTCAACACAATAGGGGGAATTCCATCAGGCCCACTCGACTTATGGATATCGATGGACAGAAGTGCCATACGGACTGCGCGTTGGTGGAACCGAATATCCGACATACAGCCCTTCAACAGCGGTATAGTAGGCGGTTCCTGTCCCCCGTCATCCAAGGTCGAGTTGGATGCAAAGAGTTTGCCCAGAAGATCGGCTTTCTGTTTTGCGTCGTGGGCCAAGGAGTCATTTCCCATGTGTAGCGGCGGTAAGGATGGCTTACAGAAGCTCCCTTCGATAGCTTTGGCAAGAGACCAGAATGCACGAGTTCCCGAAGGAAGGCGCTCAAGCCTCTCGCCAATTCTACCGATGTGCTTCGTCTTCGCACTAGAAATGTCTCTTCTGAAGGACCTGGAGGCAAAGTTATACTCCTTTTTTAATGCGCTGGTATTTTTATTCCCTGCCACCACCGCATCAGCCCAGGCTTGGTAAGCTTCCTGCTTCCTGCGAGAAGCCTTTTTGGAAGATGAACCAAACCAAGGCCGAAATTTGCCACCAATGGGGACCACAGAGGATGGAATGAAAAGTTCCATACCCTGTAGCACCACATCAGCAACAGAATCAACAGCGGCGTTGTGATCATCCGGCGAGAAGCATACCTGTCTCCAAGGATAGGACGCAAAGAAGTTCCGCATCCCATCCCAATCTGCTGACTTGTAGTGCCACACACGGCGACTGCGTGTAGCCCGCGATCGCAGCGAGCACGTGAGAGGCACCACACTCCGTACAAGGCAGTGGTCTGAGGAGCCAAGTGGGGCGGATACCTTGTAGCCGTCCGGATGAGAAGTCAGCAGAAGGTCCAGCAGTGAAGGATTCTGGCTTTCAACGTCTGGGATTCGCGTGGGCGTGGAAACCAGTTGTGTCAGGCTATAAGCCAGTGCGAAGTCGTGAACAGATCTCCCCGCATGATCAGTTTTACTGGAACTGAGCCAGTCGGCGTGATGGGCGTTAAAATCGCCAAGCAAGATGATCTCTGCTGACGGGATCTGCTGCTGCACAAAATCTGAAGCCATTTGGATGTGCTCAATGAGTCGGTCAGTTTCGGTATCACCGCTATGGGACCTATGAAGGCAAGCATAGATGCGGGGGTGGTCGTCGCTATCTATGCGTAGCTATAAGGTGGAAAGATCCTGTAGTGTAAACATCTTTCATTTCGCCTCACAAAGTCCCAACTCACAACATTGCATGGCGACCCTGCCATTGCTGCCTGTCGGCAGTACTGAGCTTGTGGTTTTGATAGAGAACTTATTTTCGGTAAATTGATATCGGTACGAGAAAAATTGGCATTACTGCAGTTTTTATACAAAGTTTTGATCGAAACACAACTGGCGTTATTGCGTTTTAACCCGGCGAGGATGTGGAGGGGTCATTCTGACCCTGTCAATTTTTAATCGTGTGTAGTTTTTTATTTTGCGATCGAAGAGTTTTGAACGTCACAATAGCTGTTGCTATAGGACCGGCCCACCCGCCCCGCGCCCCTGTTCAGTCGACCGCTGCCTGTGACGGGAGCAACAAGTGCGTGCAGTCAGAAAGGGTAAATATGACCCTGCGACAACCGCGATGTAACATTTTTATGTAAGGTTTCAATTATATTTTTACTTAATATTATTATAATTTTAGGTTTTTTCGTACACAATGAATAGCCAGGAGCTTGAAGATGAGCGCATACGTCTTGTTTTATTGCAGTTTGACAGTGAAGACGACTTGTTATCCGACGGTAGCTAAAAGGAAGATCATTTAACAGCTACGCAAGAGAATCAGAGAATTCATCGGAAAACCTGAACAAGAAGCACCTGTTAGGGTTCCAGGTGTACGAAAAAGGTGCTAAGTATGTCCTTATGCCCGCCATCGCAAGACAACCAATGTTTGTGAAGATTGCCATAAGTATATTTGTCCAGATAAGAACACACTATTTCATTGTGTCAAGATTGTGCTGCAATCACAGACAATAATGATTTGTAGTTCATAATTGATGATAAGACTGTAAGTGCAACTAATTGATCTCTACGTATGTACCAAATTAAAAGTTAATCGGCAAGAAGTTAGTTACTTTTTGTTGTTTTTAGTGTAAGTTTAGAAACTTTATGCAAAAGTTGATTATTTTCTAGTACTTTGCTAAAAGTGATTTAATTATAATATGATGTACTCTTATCAGCATTTTATTTCGATAGAACCGTAAAAATAACATGTAATATAAATAATATTGATTAATATTTGGTACATTGATATAAATTTAGATATTTTAAACCCAATTATATACAGGGTCAATAAGACCCTCCACAACCTCCACGTTACTATTTTCACCACATCCTCGCCGGGTTAATATAAAATATTAATTGTGCTCGTTAATACGGCATAAATGCGATACTATTGTGGATACCGACGGAGAAGGGAGCCATGGCGCTACAGCGCTTTCCAGGCGTTGGCCCGTGGCGAAGGACATGCATGTCCTTGTGCCAATAATCAGCAGGACAGCCACGACTTTGGACAGAGGTGTAAAGAGAAGTGACTGTGATGTGAGGTGACGTTCTTTCTTTTTATTTTTAATTATTGCAGCGGAGAATACACGTTTTAATAGGTACTTATATTTTAGTTATTAACTTTTCCATTTACCGATGATATGAAAATATTATATCTCTTTTTTATGTAACCTTGTAGATGAGATAAAACATATTTAATATGCCTGTTGACAATTTATGAAACGAGTAAAGCAATAAGACCCCTACTTATTTTTGTAAGATTAAAGTAGATTTTTGATTTATTTTTTCTATGTAAAGGTGTGTAATAAATTATGACCTTGTAAAAGTAACTACAATATCAATATTAAAATGGTTCTACATAAAGCTGCTAGGCAGTAGAAATTTTCAACCGTCGAGTTTTTGAACTAAGCGTTAACATAAAATATTATTTTATAATATTATTTCATTGTTTTATTGTTATTAACTGATTTATATATGACAATTTAATTGAGTTTGAGTTATGTTTGAGTTATTTTTATACAAGCATATCATTGGTAGGTACGTCGCCTAAGGTATCAAATTGTAGACGTGTTATATGAACCTTTACTAACACTATAAGTTGCGCGTGGCTTTGCTTTATGATTTTTTTTCTAATATTATGTACTTCAAGTAAAAACTGTAGTTATCTTTAAACTCATTATTTTTCAGTTTAATTATGTAGTTGTGTATGGCGATTCAATTGAATAAATTGATTACATTATCGTCTTTATGAAAAAGGTGAAAATGTTTGTTACATTTTTTTTGTCATAATTAGGATTTTAAAATTAAGTTCAAACTATTTATAATTATCATTACCTACTTGGCATATATGTAGGTCATAGCAACAATAGTGATATCTTGTTCTAAAACTTGACACCAACTCGAGAATGTATTCACGGTACAGTGATGTCACCTGCATTCATCTACATCAGCAATAAGTGCAGTAACTTGTGTGAACTTAATGTAATTTATAATGCAGTAGGTAATATTGCAAATGATACGACTGAATATTATTATTATGTATGTACCTAATGAGTGCTTTATATTATGTTATCAGATTTGTTAGTGAAAACGTAGAACTGTACATGTTTATTTAAACATCGTCGAAGTATTGAATTGAATTATTTTTTAATAGGTTTTTCTGGAAGGTCAAAGGAATGTATAAGTAATTAGGTACCGTCGTCGTCTTGAATATGATAAGATAACAATATTGAAAGGTTGCATATAATAGATAAGGTATGGTATTAGAATGAGTATTTTTTGTGATGGTTTTATTGTGTAGAGAGTTATAAGTATTAGATGGGAATAACTTGGTAAATATGTTTTTGATAGCAATATGGACTGATCACCCAAACGCGACGTTGAATTCATATATACCAGAATATTCATGTAGCATGTGGAAAGTTTAAATGCTTTGATATTGTTTGGAATTATATTTTAGTAAGTGATGAGATATTAGTAGGTACACCGAGGTAAAGATACATTGATGGGTTCTGTGCCTTCAATTTGATCATGGTGCCAACGAGATTTCTCTGTGAAAATTGTTGGTGACCAAAGTCTTAAAAGAAAGACCCTTATTATGAAAAATAATGAAAGTCGACTAAGAAGATAAATGTATCTTATGATGATGATGATAAATAAAATGATAAAATAAAGTCCGGCCGGACCGATGCGAAAAAATATGTGTACCTCGAACCAATGTGATGATTGTGATGAAAATATATGTGTACCTACGTTGTGAAATGTATGTTATATGGATAAAGAAAGATACTGTATTTGAAAGGAAATACGGTAAAATATTTTATAGTATAAAAATTATATGTACCCATATTTTTTTTTTTTTATAAAAGGGGAGGTGTAGTGTATGACGCGCCTTCCCTTTATATGTTTATGTAACCATGTATGTTAATGCATTACACCGTTGTATTTAGACAAAACAACATCTTTCATTTCGCCTCACAAAGTCCCAACTCACAACATTGCAGTCCCTACCTTCAAGCTTCCTAAGTCGACGAGAACTGATATCGTCTGTAACAGTCACGCACACTCCGGCCTTGGACAGAAACGAGTGTTCAAGTCCATACCCAGGGTAAGTAAGGTAGGAAGTGTCTGCTGGAGGCGATATCTGCGTCTCAAACAAGAAAAGCAAGGCCGGTTTTGTTGCTTCGAGGTGGTGGTGGACAGCATTAAGGTTGGTGTGTAATCCCCTGATATTGCAGAAGTCCACGGCCAGTGTGGCAGGGGGTGCCAGGATATTTTTGCTCCTTTTTATGGAATTTTCGAGCGCAGTTTTGCCCTAGCCCAGAGTACGAGGGGCGGCCTGGGCGTCCACGCTTAGATGCGTTGTGTCCTGAACGCGGACGTCCAGAGAGGGATTCTCCAACGCTAGCGCAGTTGGTACCCTCCTGGGGTAGCAAAAAATTTTTCAACTGCACCATCATAGGTGGGGGGGAGGGGTTGGGGGATTGGGCCTCCGGTATCCTCACTCACTCGGCGAAACACAACGCAAGCGTTCTTTCACGCCGGTATTCTGTGAGGCCGTGGTATCACTCCGGTCGAGCCTGATCCATTCGTGCCGAAGCATGGCTCTCCCACGGTTAGAAACATGACATTTTTATAACGAGTCTTTTTATGATGTGGCCCGATATATACTTTTTTAATATTTCACGTATATAGGTCAAAGAGGGATTTAAAGATTGTTTTTAAAGGTCTCTGATTTCTGTTGCTATATTAATGCTGTTTGTTCAAATATTCGAAATTGAGCAAATTTCCTTGAGACAAAGCAGCAGAATGCTTGCAGGTGACAATTCGTAATTTGTTACTACATGAATGCTCTCAAATAGCTCCATGTCCGACTAACAGGATTAATTCGTGCGATTTCTCTTAACAGATATTACATTGTATTTGATTGACTGTTTCACAGGTTAATAGTACTTTGCTTTTATACATATATTTATTAAAATATGCCGTTATTATACATGAACAGTGGTGATGCAGTTCCTAGTGTATTGTAAACTGCCTCTTCATAAAGCTATCTGCCAGTCTTGCGAAAATCTTGTATCTGATTAAAAATACTAAAGATATAAATATATCGATGTATATGTTAAGTTTAACCCTTTTATGTGGTTAATGTAAATATCAGAAATTATTATTCTATTATTAAAGTTTATCGTAGCGTCATACATCAGTAGAAGCACAAATGTTTCGCTTTTGTAGCATCAGTAGAGCGTCTACGCTACATTCGCGTCGTAGCCGTAGTGGCACCACAACACTGTAGCAACTACAACGTAACATGTTATGAACTTTGTTTTATGTAATATCACATTCAGTTTCCTAGCATAAGAGTGCTCGTCGTTAGCCACTAGGATTACACTTGGATTATTATAATAAGTATTAAACAGGGGAAATTTGACTGCACTTATGGAGTAACTAGTGGTTTAAGAGATACAGTGGACTCGTCGCTTAGAACCATGCCAAGTGTTGCAGCCTCGATAACCACACGAGACAACACTTTGTGTGCAACCTATTGCAAACTTTCGCGACTATACATCATACAAAATTATTTAAGTAAAAGTATTATGATGTCCACAGTTTGTGCCAGTTTTTTTGTAGAGAACTACGCGATGCAGAATTTGTCTAAATCATCTTAAAAAAATGTTTTTGAATGTTAGCGTTCATAAACATTCAAGTTTATGAACGCAAACATTCAAATAAATAGAAATTATTATTTTAATTTATTTGTAAATAGCCACTTACTTATAGTTAGTTCTAATGTAATGTAGGTACTGTAATACCCTTATAATTGTCTAATAAAAATAAATACAGTTTAAAAAAAAAGAAAGTTTAACGAAGGTCATAAAATATTTATAATAAGTTTATACTTTAGTAGGTAGTTATTTGTATGAGATAGACGAGGTATGGCAACATCGATGCTTGAAAAGAGTAAAAATTTCGAAGCAGTTACGGAAAAATCACGAATATAACTCTGAATAATGCTAGATACTTAATGCACAAAATATCTGTGTAAGCTCTCTGTTCAATTTGCCAGCTGACAAGATAAACGCCAGCGCAAATTGTTTTCAATGTGTCTGATACCATTCAAAAAGTAAGGGTGAACTAGGACTCGATAAAAGCAATATCGCTTATTACTTTCTGATATGATTCAAGTTTTCGTATGCATTTGTAACCAAAAATTGATTTAGTTGTCGGGTAGTATTTAACTCTCCCTCAATATTATCTCTGATTTCTACAAAAAATATCTTTGTTCCACCAAATATACTTATTTTGCACCACTAAAATATAACATAACAAACACATGTTGTAAACGCCAGATAAGGATCTCAGGTAATATTCTTGAGTAAAAATGAGTAGCCGATGTGGTTTAGAATTCAACGTTTTACTTGATCTTATTACAATGACGATACAAAAGTGATTATCGAATGACAGTAATGAACTTAAAGCTACGAGAACGGGAGCGAATGATACGAATGCGATTTCAATTTTAATCTGTGCTATGTAATGTGGACTTTTCTGAACATGCCCCCGGGCGTTGGGAGCTTGCCTTGCCACAGTCACGGTGAAGCTTCAGGCAGGGGACAAATCTTGCTAAAGGCTCTCCTCACAATGCCGCTGCTTGTTTTGACGTCAGCAACTCGGGCGATGCCGTCGGAACCAGGATAAACGGCAACAATGCGACCCATCCGCCATTTCAGAGGCGGTAAATTGTCCTCTTTCAGGGTGACGAGCGAATTTATCTTGAGCGGTTCAGTGCTGATCTGCCACTTGATTCGTTGCTGAAGTTGCGAGAGGTACTCTCTGCTCCACTCTTTCCAAAAATGTTCACGAAGCTGCTGAATGCGAAGAAACCGTCTGAGGTGATTGTAAGAACAGTCTTCGTAGCTACTCTCTGGCATTGCGGTGAGCGGCCTTCCGATCAGAAAATGGCCTGGGGTGATAGGGTTCAAGTCTTTAGGGTCTGAGGAAATTGGAGTTAGCGGACGCGAATTTAAAATGGCCTCGATTTGCACTAACGTTGTATTAAGTTCCTCATACGTGAGGTGACAATTTCCCAGCACTCGAATTAAATGGTGCTTGGTTGACTTGACACCTGCTTCCCAGAGTCCTCCAAAATGCGGTGCATATGTAGGAATGAAGTGAAAGTTTATTCCTTTATTAGCAACACTGTCTGCCAAGGAATTGCAATGACTTTTAAGAAATTGTGAAATATCATTACACGCGCCTACAAAAGTCGTCCCGTTATCGGAATAAATATTCTGCGGCTTACCTCGCCGCGCAATAAATCGACGTAATGCAGAAAGATAATATTGATTCGTCAAATCACCAACCAGCTACAGGTGCATTGCCTTTGTTGTGAAGCATATGAAAACCGCAATGTAGACCTTAATGACACGAGACCCACGGCCTTGTTTACTAACAGCTGCTATAGGCCCTGCGTAGTCTACTCCTACATTGATAAACGGATATCCTGGGGTAAGACGATCAAGGGGCAAGTTTCCCATTTTAGGTGCTACGACTTGCCTTTTCATGCGATTACATCGTATACATTTATGATAGCAAGATTTTGCCAAATTACGGCCTCCAATAGGCCAATACCTCTCCCGAATACTAGCCAACAATAATTGAGGACCGGCATGCATTAAATTAACATGTTCAAAATTAAATAACAATTGTGTGAAACGATGACTAAACGACTGTAGTAAAATAGGGTGCTTTTTATCAAAATTAAAATTAGCATTACATAAACGCCCGCCAACACGCATTTAATTATGTTCATCTAAGAACACGTTACATTTTATGAGCAGACTGTTTTTAGGCAAGGCTTGTTTATTGATAAGAAGCTTATATTCAGGAAACGATTCTGCCTGTGAAATTTTAATAATAACGTTTAATGCGTTTTGTAACTCAGCAGATGACAAATAGGTCGCAGCCACTGGTGAACCCTTGCATCTATTTACAAATCTTAAGATATATGCTACAGAGCGTTTTAAACGCGATAGATTTGAAAATCGATTAAAATGTATAAATGAGCCTTGCGTGTCATCGGCTAATTTAACACCAACCTGTAACGAAATATTTCTTATTTCTGGTAGCGTTTCTGTAATTTGAGGGCTTACAGGCCATTGAGACTCATCTTGCTTCAAAAATGGTGGCCCTGACCACCAAATGTCTAGGGACTGAAATAATTTAAAATCCACGCCGCGCGTTATATAGTCAGCGGGGTTAGTATCTGTGGGGACGTGCGTCCATGAATAATTTTGAGTTTTGTCTAAGATTTCTGCGACTCGATTGCGTACAAAAGGTTGTAACTTGCTAGGTAACATTCTTAGCCAACCTAATATAATAGTTGAATCGGTCCAGAATACAACCTTATTAATTGTAAGCCGAAGGGAGCTAACAGCCTTTTCAAAAAGCCGAACACCAACTAATGCTCCACATAGCTCCAGCCTTGAAAAGTCGTTGGTTTTATTGGAGCTACGCGACTCTTTGCAAATAGTAATCTAACTAAATAATTACCATAATTATCAATACTGCGCAAATAAACACAACTGCCATAGGCACGCTCAGAAGCGTCAGTAAAGATGTGCAGTTCTATCAGCCTGCTGCTATCACAAACAACACAACGTGGCACCCGAATGTCATTCAACACCGGTAAATTATTTATCATATCTGACCAGAGCTTACAAACTTCTGGCGACAATTGATCATCCCAAGATATTTTTTCCAACCATAACCTTTGCAAAAGAATTTTCATTCTAATGACACACGGTGCTAAGAGACCTAGGGGGTCAAATATTTGAGCGATTATTGAAAGTATACCTCGCTTAGAATTATTAATGGCGATATTATTTCCTATCGGAAAACACAATTGATCTGATGCTGTTAACCAATTAACACCTAAAGTTTTGCTAGGTTCAGCAGACCCTATGTTCAGGTCTAACGACGGCGACGGTTGTGTACACTCAGCAGTCAACCGCGGCTCATTGATTGAAGTCCACGGCCAGTGTGGCAGGGGTTGCCAGGATATTTTTGCTCCTTTTTATGGAATTTTCGAGCGCAGTTTTGCCCTAGCCCAGAGTACGAGGGGCGGCCTGGGCGTCCACGCTTAGATGCGTTGTGTCCTGAACGCGGACGTCCAGAGAGGGATTCTCCAACGCTAGCGCAGTTGGTACCCTCCTGGGGTAGCAAAAAGTTTTTCAACTGCACCATCATAGGTGGGGGGGAGGGGTTGGGGGATTGGGCCTCCGGTATCCTCACTCACTCGGCGAAACACAACGCAAGCGTTCTTTCACGCCGGTATTCTGTGAGGCCGTGGTATCACTCCGGTCGAGCCTGATCCATTCGTGCCGAAGCATGGCTCTCCCAAGGTTAGAAACATGACATTTTTATAACGAGTCTTTTTATGATGTGGCCCGATATATACTTTTTTAATATTTCACGTATATAGGTCAAAGAGGGATTTAAAGATTGTTTTTAAAGGTCTCTGATTTCTGTTGCTATATTAATGCTGTTTGTTCAAATATTCGAAATTGAGCAAATTTCCTTGAGACAAAGCAGCAGAATGCTTGCAGGTGACAATTCGTAATTTGTTACTACATGAATGCTCTCAAATAGCTCCATGTCCGACTAACAGGATTAATTCGTGCGATTTCTCTTAACAGATATTACATTGTATTTGATTGACTGTTTCACAGGTTAATAGTACTTTGCTTTTATACATATATTTATTAAAATATGCCGTTATTATACATGAACAGTGGTGATGCAGTTCCTAGTGTATTGTAAACTGCCTCTTCATAAAGCATTTACAAGCTATCTGCCAGTCTTGCGAAAATCTTGTATCTGATTAAAAATACTAAAGATATAAATATATCGATGTATATGTTAAGTTTAACCCTTTTATGTGGTTAATGTAAATATCAGAAATTATTATTCTATTATTAAAGTTTATCGTAGCGTCATACATCAGTAGAAGCACAAATGTTTCGCTTTCGTAGCATCAGTAGAGCGTCTACGCTACATTCGCGTCGTAGCCGTAGTGGCACCACAACACTGTAGCAACTACAACGTAACATGTTATGAACTTTGTTTTATGTAATATCACATTCAGTTTCCTAGCATAAGAGTGCTCGTCGTTAGTCACTAGGATTACACTTGGATTATTATAATAAGTATTAAACAGGGGAAATTTGACTGCACTTATGGAGTAACTAGTGGTTTAAGAGATACAGTGGACTCGTCGCTTAGAACCATGCCAAGTGTTGCAGCCTCGATAACCACACGAGACAACACTTTGTGTGCAACCTATTGCAAACTTTCGCGACTATACATCATACAAAATTATTTAAGTAAAAGTATTATGATGTCCACAGTTTGTGCCAGTTTTTTTGTAGAGAACTACGCGATGCAGAATTTGTCTAAATCATCCTAAAAAAATGTTTTTGAATGTTAGCGTTCATAAACATTCAAGTTTATGAACGCAAACATTCAAATAAATAGAAATTATTATTTTAATTTATTTGTAAATAGCCACTTACTTATAGTTAGTTCTAATGTAATGTAGGTACTGTAATACCCTTATAATTGTCTAATAAAAATAAATACAGTTTAAAAAAAAAGAAAGTTTAACGAAGGTCATAAAATATTTATAATAAGTTTATACTTTAGTAGGTAGTTATTTGTATGAGATAGACGAGGTATGGCAACATCGATGCTTGAAAAGAGTAAAAATTTCGAAGCAGTTACGGAAAAATCACGAATATAACTCTGAATAATGCTAGATACTTAATGCACAAAATATCTGTGTAAGCTCTCTGTTCAATTTGCCAGCTGACAAGATAAACGCCAGCGCAAATTGTTTTCAATGTGTCTGATACCATTCAAAAAGTAAGGGTGAACTAGGACTCGATAAAAGCAATATCGCTTATTACTTTCTGATATGATTCAAGTTTTCGTATGCATTTGTAACCAAAAATTGATTTAGTTGTCGGGTAGTATTTAACTCTCCCTCAATATTATCTCTGATTTCTACAAAAAATATCTTTGTTCCACCAAATATACTTATTTTGCACCACTAAAATATAACATAACAAACACATGTTGTAAACGCCAGATAAGGATCTCAGGTAATATTCTTGAGTAAAAATGAGTAGCCGATGTGGTTTAGAATTCAACGTTTTACTTGATCTTATTACAATGACGATACAAAAGTGATTATCGAATGACAGTAATGAACTTAAAGCTATGAGAACGGGAGCGAATGATACGAATGCGATTTCAATTTTAATCTGTGCTATGTAATGTGGACTTTTCTGAACATGCCCCCGGGCGTTGGGAGCTTGCCTTGCCACAGTCACGGTGAAGCTTCAGGCAGGGGACAAATCTTGCTAAAGGCTCTCCTCACAATGCCACTGCTTGTTTTGACGTCAGCAACTCGGGCGATACCGTCGGAACCAGGATAAACGGCAACAATGCGACCCATCCGCCATTTCAGAGGCGGTAAATTGTCCTCTTTCAGGGTGACGAGCGAATTTATCTTGAGCGGTTCAGTGCTGATCTGCCACTTGATTCGTTGCTGAAGTTGCGAGAGGTACTCTCTGCTCCACTCTTTCCAAAAATGTTCACGAAGCTGCTGAATGCGAAGAAACCGTCTGAGGTGATTGTAAGAACAGTCTTCGTAGCTACTCTCTGGCATTGCGGTGAGCGGCCTTCCGATCAGAAAATGGCCTGGGGTGATAGGGTTCAAGTCTTTAGGGTCTGAGGAAATTGGAGTTAGCGGACGCGAATTTAAAATGGCCTCGATTTGCACTAACGTTGTATTAAGTTCCTCATACGTGAGGTGACAATTTCCCAGCACTCGAATTAAATGGTGCTTGGTTGACTTGACACCTGCTTCCCAGAGTCCTCCAAAATGCGGTGCATATGTAGGAATGAAGTGAAAGTTTATTCCTTCATTAGCAACACTGTCTGCCAAGGAATTGCAATGATGAAACAAATAATTATGATGAAACTCCAGAGGTGCTTGGACTACTGGCATTAAAAACAGCTCTGAGCTTCGTCGTCGTACTGCTTTCGCGTAAAATACCATGTTGTGGAATAAAATTACAATTAACTGTATCTAAAACCGCACATTCGGACATATGACCGAGTGACTGATATTCTAACATAAATTCTTTATATAACTTATCTAATACAGGTTTTTGTTTATTTCTACGCTCCAATGAAAGAAAACAATGCTTTGCGCGTTGATAGGTATCACCTAAGACCCTAGAACTTTCCTTCAACGGTATCCTAACGCAGAATCGTCCGAATACAAAATGATCTTCACATTATTGCTCTTCCCTAGAATAATTAGATGATGACGGGCTAACTTCCTCAACTTACCAAAACCTCGTGAGCTGGGTTTGAAGGTCATCCTTATTAGAGAAGGCAGAAGAATTTTGTGAAAGATTACATTTTAAACGATTAGATGGCTCTGACATATAACTGTTAACAGGGCCGGAAACTAACCAACCTAGTTTAGTTTCGAACAATAATGGCTTACCATCGCCTAACCTTATCTTTTGAGTTTGTAAGATATCCCAGAACACATCAGCACCAATAAGTAAATCGACCTTACTGGGCGAGTGAAAGGTTGGGTCCGCTAAAATAAGATCTGACGGAATATCAATGTTTGTTAAGTCTATGTTTCCACTCGGAACAAAATCGGTAATAGTAGGTAAAATAAAACATTGAATATCGCTGTAAATTGCTCATTCAATGATTGAATGCGTAACTTACACGTGTGCTGTATCTGTGTGCATCCATTATTAATACCTAAAACCGATTCATTAATGCTTTTCGTGGGCAAACCTAATTTTTTAAACATTTGCTCGGTTAGTAAACACGCCGTACTGCCACTGTCTAACACTGCGCGTACGAGATGCTCACAGTTATTAGCATCATATAATTTAACCAACGCTGTTGATAACAGAACTTCACGGCGCACAATACCGCGACCGGTGTGAGTAGCGCATGCGCGATCCACACTCGCAGTCGCAGACAACGTCAGATTCGGTTGAGATGCACACGTCGATACAGTGCTACTATCAGCTGACGTTATAATGTTATTGTCACTTGGCTGCGTCGGCGCACTACAGCTGTCAACAGTGTTAACCGATTTTGGCTTAGACGTCATATCATTAACGTGAATAATAGTGTTATGTTTACGTTTACAAACCTTACAGCCTTGTCGTTTGCAACGATTCGCAAAGTGTCCACTATTAAAACAATTAAAACACACTTTAAATGATGGCATTAACTTGAATCGTGACTCATTATTCAAAGATAAAAATTGTGAGCAAGAACCAAGACCGTGTTCGTGGCTTTTACACATAGGACAGATTTTAGAATGTGGATTATTATCTTGCACAGAAACCATAGTTTTATGTTTAGCACTTTGTTTATTCGATGAATCATTGTGAACGTGATTTGAACTCCGCGATAATTCTATGGTCTCGAGCAAGTCAGCACGGTTCCTTAGAAAAGTATTGAAATATTCTAATGTAACGATTTCATTTTTCGCTAATCTATCCTTGTGCTCCTCCCACTCACGAAAGGTGCGTGAATCCAGTTTTTTTGTGACGATATAGATTAAAAGAGTGTCCCAATGTTTGACAGGTTCACCCAAGGATTCCAATGCAAGCAAATTTTTATAAAAATTATCGATTAGTCGCTTTAAATTAATAGACGATTCCTTGGTAATCTGTTCAAGATTAAATATTGATGAAACGTGATTGTGAACCAGCAACCGTTTACTATCAAATCGATCACATAGCAGTTTCCACGCAGCTTCGTAGTTTTTGGCACAAAACTGTAAAGACTGGATGACAACAGCAGCGGGTTTTTTAATTAATTCCTTTTCTTCGGACATTCTGGGAAATAGGTGTCAAATCAACCTGAAACGTTATACAAACCAAAAGTTATTCACTATATTTTACCTAAATTATAAGTAGGTAGGTACCTATCAGTTATTTGCAAAGTTAATAATTCTAATTTGCGTATAACAATGGCTACAATTTATACAATAGATCAATGCAAACTTTAATAAAAGGTCTAATTGAATAGGCACAATATACAAATTGTTATCTTTAAATATTTAACTGTGAACCTGAGGAATTTGCTGGCTTGTCGAGTCAATTTACAATAATTAAGTTGATAAAAAGTAACAAAATAACTACGTAATTACATAAATGGCAATAAAATAATCTCGCAAACCACAAAATACTTACACGTGTGCTGTCACGTCTTTTTTGAACTTCAGTTAGGTTGTCGGTCAAAATCAATGACAAATTAGACACCAAATAATGAAAATATGATTAATACTGACCTTTTTACATATCATTACCACTATAAGGCTTAATATTACCGGAGTGCTGGGTGAAATAAATAGGAGTTAGCAAAAATATAATTAAGTGCCCGCTATGAGACCGGGTCGTGTCCTTCATGTGACCCCTTCACCGTCCAGTGCAATTGCCAACGATATTTTTTTCTATGTAATTCCGTTTTCTGGTATTTGTAATTCCGCTAGTTCTTCATCATCCGGTAAGATAGGCCATGTAAACGCCAGATAAGGATCTCAGGTAATATTCTTGAGTAAAAACGAGTAGCCGATATGGTTTAGAATTCAACGTTTTACTTGATCTTGTTACAATGACGATACAAAAGTGATTATCGAATGACAGTAATGAGCTTAAAGCTACGAGAACGGGAGCGAACGATACGAATGCGATTTCAATTTTAATCTGTGCTATGTAATATGGACTTTTCTGAACACATGTTTATTGAACGTTGCAAATCTCTAATATTAAAATTAATCCTTTTAGTTAAATTTTACTTTTACTCAACAACTAAATAATTTGATAAACTAAGTTCACGGAGCCTTGCTTCAGGGTGCGGGATCACAAGAAAACCTAACATAACCTATTAAGTTTTCTGAGTGGATAAGTTTCCCAAGCGGATGAGACTTTTCATATTAAATGATATTATTTATGGAAAGATTGGCATACTTGTTGTGCAATTAGTATTTGATTATTATTTTAGTGTGCAATACGAATTTTAGTGAAAGTATAAAGTCCGTGTGGTGACGGATTAAGAATACGGAATGTCACCACCCCATATCGTCCCATGGGTGTCGTAAGAGCCGACAGAGGGAGCATATTATGCAGAGAACACCACTGTAAGAGAAGGAAAACTTGATACAAACCCTATACCAACCCGTTTGGCCAGCGTGGTATAGTAGGCCAATTCCTCCTTTCAAAGGAGAGACCTAGTCCAGCAGTGGATTGTTAAGGGCTGATGACGTAAAAAGTTTTTAGCGTAACGCACTCAGTGTGTTGCTTAACATTTTTGATACACAGTTAAAAATATCCCTTAGACGTCGCGCGTCGAAGAGACTAATGTACCTACTCTAATACTTTACTTTGTATGTAGTATTTGTTTTTTTTTGTAGTTTTGTCAGCATGTATGGCGTAGCGATTTAAGCTCCACCTCGCCAGCTAACACAGCACTGAGGCTTATTGGTGCATTGTCTTGTGTGGGCATACTGGGGGATCTTTATACATAATATATGTGTAATCCATAAATGGTTGATGTCAATGTTATCAGTTATTTGAATGTTTGTAAAAACTTGCAGAAATTGTCTTTTCAAATATAAAAAGAGCAAAAATAAGTATAAGGTTATTGATAATTAATTAATTAATTATCATTTTAATTAATATCATATTACGTTAAATACTTTATAAAAAGTTAACAATCAAATTTGTAGTAATATGTTTAAGCCAAATAACTTTTAACACAAGCCACCGCAAAAACAAGCCAAAGAATTCTACTTGTAACAGAAATTGGCAGCAATCTAAAAAAATTAGACTTCTGCCTATTTATAATGAACGAACGCTAGCAATAACAGATTACATGCTGTTACCTATTATATATTTTATACGGCCATCATTCATGATATATGTAGAGTCGTGGTCCAGCAATGAGTAATCACTGCACTCGCACAAAGGATAATAACCTATGCTACTTACAGCC
Organism: Euclidia mi; assembly: GCA_944739405.2. Classification (NCBI taxonomy): domain Eukaryota; kingdom Metazoa; phylum Arthropoda; class Insecta; order Lepidoptera; family Erebidae; genus Euclidia; species Euclidia mi. The sequence goes on along the minus strand of OX123188.2, from coordinate 48,219,966 downwards.
CAGTGACCACTTACACACAAATGTCACATACAAAGTTATTGTGTCGCCGTCTTGTTGTATTATCAACATAGTTTTCAGAGAGAATTTTGCTATATCCAAGGATATGAATAAAATCTTGCTAATATTATATTAAAATCGAGAAAGTTAGTGAGGATAGATGGATGCATGGATGTTTAGTAGATACTATCTTACGCAAAATCTTGACAACGGGCTTAGATGAAACCTAGCAGTAATAAAGCTTAAACTCCAAAATAATACATTTTAACCGTTCCCGAAGTGGGTGAAGCCTAAGGTAGAAGCTTGTCTTTAAATTTGTCAAAAGATATAAAATTGATAGATGCCGATGTATTTTTACTTTGCATCTTTTATACACTAAAGTAACTAAAATATGATGGCCTGGCAGTAGCTGTACAATGATGAACTAGACGCTCTATTAAAATATAAACCTAATAGTATCGCAAGATAAACTAAGAAAATGCCACAAGAGTCTAGCATCCAGCATGATTACCTACGGACTTATTGTAATATTATTACTCAATTAGTGTCTCACCCGACACTCAGTTCAATTATAATTCGAAGTCTAGATTTTGCTACATTTATCATGACTACCTACTTCACTAATAAGACAAAGGATAATAATTTGGGCGCTTTATAAATCACAATCCTGGCATTTTCTGAAAAAGAAATAACATTCTTCTTGAAAATAGTTTCTGCTATTATAGGTAATTTATGAAGATTTTAAAATATAGGTAGGCACGTTCGTACATTGGGGGTATCTATTCTATCAAATAATTTCGTATTATGATTTGCTTGTTCATGTATATGCGAAGGCATTCAGTGTTTTAATATTCAACGAAACAATCGAACTTCAATATACGGTGGAGCTATGGAGGTAAGATTATAATAATAATTTATTGAAGGAGAAAACGCCGGGTGCGGTGAGCTACGCACTTGGTCCCGTCTGCAACGACTTGGGTACGTATTTGGTTAGATATTTTTGACAATCTCAGGCAAATCCCCAATGATATATGAGTATGTTAGATCTATACACCTCACTGACCATTATTTCTATGTATCACACAATGTATATGCTTATATTGGTATTTGTGTGATCTTGTTATGTTCTCAACTTTTTAAAATAAACTTCGTGTTACATAGAATCAGTATTTCCCTATAAACATAGGTAATATTGCAGCATTTACGGTATAAGCGTCTGATATTGTTTTGATAACTACAATGAAAAATGCCGCCAACTTTATTATAACTCGAAGAAATAATCGAGTAAATATACCATCTACAGCTATCTTCGCAGTGCCTAAGCTTTGGTAAGCGACACCCATCCTTTACGGAAGGTGACCAAAGAGAAGATATTGCTTGGTGTTTGCGGGACTTGTATCTGTATTATTCACTGCGGTTTTCGAAGATCTGATCAAATAATTTGCAAATATAGCTGTATACAAAAGATACTGGTAAATTACTTGTGTAAAGCAACGCTCGTCAGCACACTGCATAGTAGACACTGCCTAATTAGGGCTGCTGCAAATATAACCACATTTATTTACTTTTAAAAAATAGACTACTATTAATGCCTCGTCACAAAAGCTCCTAAAAGCCATAAAGCCATCTCAATAATGACATGCTATTCTACTTCGCAAGAGTAGCTTTTTTACTTTAAGAACCGTCGATTTAACATTCTTAATGACTGTTAAGGTGATGAGGTGGAAAGAAAATTGTGTCAATTTGTTTGGTGATGTCAATTTATAACACGGTAAGCGGACGTGTCGGATTGAGAACGTTACGTGCCACCTGTTTCTATCTGTTCTCTTTGGCGTCCTTCACCTTAGAGATTGACGCGATTTACATAGAAAACGATAAAAACACTGACAAATACGTTAGTTGTATGTTTGTAAAGTCCCCCGCGACACAGAATTTAGTCCTAATGCGGGAGTTGTCTTTTAAATTAAAAAAGAAAAAAAAATACGTCGCATATTGCATACTCGTATGAAAATAAATAACTCGACTCTTCAATTCATAACGTGCTTAGTAAAATTTACTCAAAAGTCAAGTAGTCTAATATTTGGATTAAAATAAACTTAAGGTAGAGAGATTTCATACAGTACATACATATGTACATACATGTAGTTGTGTACTTAATGCTCGGAACCTGAGAAACATTTGTAAGCTTCAAATCACCACTTCAACCTTTACCTAATTAGGTAATCATACCGAATTTTGGTATAGGTTCATAACATAAACAGAACTAGCAACAAAATAGCTTAATAAAAATATCGTCCTGTCGCATATATGTAGAATACATTCTGACATGATAGATAACTGTTATTTCACCGCAGAGAGGGCAAAGTGAAGAAATGTTCTCGTCATAACAATGTTATAGTCATGCCATGTGACACGGGCCGCCGCGTCGCGCTCATTCTACTCATGGCGTCACTCCGTCAGGCTTCTTGCCCCAAATCCCGTCGCATTAACCCATACTTCCCTATATGAGAACTACATATTTTTGTACAATAAGCATACCTACCTAAACACGCTTACTTTGTAGGACGTTAAAACATATACTAGACTACAGTTTAAGTTCTCAGTGGATAATCTAACTAAATACTAAATTGACGTTTGGATCTTGTATCATAAGTTAATATCATGGTAAATATTCTTACTTGATTGAAGAAGTAAAATTTACAGTAAGATATTGTGCTAATGTGACATAGTTCTCAATTTACCAACTAGATGTAATCGTAAAGTTAAGACATTTGAAATCGACTTTAATAATAAGTATTTAAGAGGCCGTTCCCAAATTCATGGACTGCGTGAATAGGTATTTTACGCCAAGCGCGCGGGCAACGCGATCGAGGTGTCAATGTGTGCGTCTGTATAGCCCAACAAAATCTACCTTGCAGTGAACTTACGGAGACAAAACAAATTGATACTTTGACCAATACATTTTATGATCGTAATACAGATTTATTTTGACTAACGTATTTTGATGTTTGAATGTAATAATTCCAGGTAGATTCCATTGTTGTTGTTAAAAAAAAACCGACTTCAAACAGTCGTAGAAACATGCAATCTCATTTACTTACCTACTTAGATTACAATAAATACAAATTCTAGTTATTCTGTTCATCATCATCATCCTCAGCTTTTAACAGTCCACTGCTGGACTAGGCCTCTCCTATGAAAGGAGGAATTGGCCTACTATACCACGCTGGCCAAGCGGGTTGGTATAGGGTTTGTATCAAGTTTTCCTTCTCTTACAGTGCTTTTCTCTGCATAATATGCTCCCTCTGTCGACTCTTACGACACCCATGGGATGATATGGTGTGGTGACAATCCGTATTCTTTATCCGTCACCACACGGACATTCATTCTGTTATAAAATCCAAAATACAGAACCGATTTCGGAAAACTTTCTATGAGACCAAGCTGGAAGTAATATCATTAAACCCTATGAAATAAAAATAAACCCAAATCGTTCCATAAATGATGCATTAGTGAGGTAACAAACATTAAAAAATATGAAAAAATAATACAACTGAATTGTGAACCGCCTCCGTGTTGAAGTCGGTTGAAAATATTAATATACAATATAAATGAGATGTTACTTGAGCTGAAAAAGTAGCCGAAATTTTTCTGGGGTATCCATCTCCTCATTTATTGTACTATTACAAATCAACTGATAGCCATCATCGCCGCTATGTACTGTTTGCAAAAATAAAAAATAAAAATTGGGCAAGTGCGAGTCGGACTCGCGCACGAAGGTTTCCGTACCAACATTTATAAAAGAAAATCACCTTTGTTGTTTGTATACTTAAATACTTTTTAAGTTTCTACCTGTTTATTAAGATCGAGTAACAAATTGTTTAAAAATTACGTTTGTTGTATGGGAGCCCCCCTTTTTTATTTACTTTTTTTTTAATTTAATCATTTATTTTGAAAGGTAAAATAAAACTAAATATTCTGTGAAAATTAAAAGCGTCTACCTGTTACAGTTAGTAATTTTGAGCAAAAAATACGAAAAAAAAACACGTTTTTAGGGTTCCGTACCTCACAAGGTAAAAAAAGGAACCCTTATAAGATCACTTTCTTGTCCGTCTGTCTGTCTGTCTGTCTGTCTATCTGTGTGTCACCACCGATTTTCTCAGGAACGGGTGGACTTAGCTAATTGAAATTTATACCAGATACTGAAGTCTATGGTTCCTATTAGGTGTATACAAATCAGGGTCCTGGGACGACCCGATAAAAAGATATGGTCAAAATTAGATTATTGCGAAAACTTGTAAGTACCAAAATTAACCTTTATTTTCAACTTTTTTTAATTTTAGGAATTTTTCCTTTACTTGTGCTGTAAGACCTTAGTTTTCACCAAAATTGACAATTCTAAGTCAACCGTAAGTACCCTATAGGTTTTGGGTTGAAAACCTATATGGTAGTTCCTGTTGAACTAGAATCACGAAATTTGGCCAAAAGCAGGGTCTTACAGCACAAATAAAGGAAAAATTACAAAAAAAAATAAAAAAGTGGAAAATTTAAGGGTGTCCCCATACATACATAGTAGACTCCATTTAAGATAGTCATCTAAGTTGTATGGGCGCTCATACAGATTTAGAGGACTAGCGTAATTAGCACCAACCTCAAAGAAGGTAAAATGCGTACGGAACCCTCGGTGCGCGGGTCAGACTCGCACTTGCCCGAATTTTTTTTGTATGGGACCCCCCTTAATATTTTCATTATTTTTATTTTTAGTATTTGTTGTTATAGCGGCAACTAAAATACATAATTTGTAAAAAATTCAGCTTTCTAGCTATCACGGTTTATGAGATACAGCCTGGTGACAGACAGACAGACAGACAGACAGACGGACGGACATACAGACAGCGGAGGCTTAGTAATAGGGTGCCGATTTTTACCTTTTAGGTACGGAACCCTAAAAAGTAACGTCTTAATGTTTTGTCACATGTTGTTTTCAATACCATGCTGTCACCATTTATAACTAGTGATTAGTGATCGATGTTTATAACACAAGAATCATATACCTACATACCAACATTTCAATATTTTCTGGCAGGAAGTATTTAATAATCAAACCTTATAGAACAAACCGCTTAGACGGTGATTGAGTCATTATTAAAAAATAATTTTTTGCTGGAACTTTATAAAAATGTTGCAAAGGAAAACAGCTGTTCCATACAAAATTGAACTTTGACATTGACAAAATGAATGGAACAGCTGCATTTTGCCGCGATTTCAGCTGTCTGTGCTATATATTCCTAATAGGTTTAAGGATGATTCTAGTTACACCGTGCCGGGGCCGGGCCCGGCCGGACCACGGCCGGGACACGGTAACGATGATTCACGTTACACCGTGTCGTGTCCGGGCCGGGCCCCGTCCGGGGCACGGCCGTGGCACAGTCAGATATTCATTGTATTGATTTGTATGAAGTAATTCACGTTAGGCCGTGGCCGGGCCGTGCCCCGGCCGTGCCACGGCCGGGCCACGGCCGGGCCACGGCGTCGTAACGTCGATGGGTATTGTTTCTCTTTCGTTTGTCGCAATCCCTACTTGAACGGTGTAACGTGAATCATCGAGCATTGATTGCACGGCCGTGTCTGTCTGTTCAAGTAGGGATTGCGACAAACGAAAGAGAAACAATACCCATCGACATTACGACGCCGTGGCCCGGCCGTGGCACGGCCGGGGCACGGCCCGGCCACGGCCTAACGTGAATTACTTCATACAAATCAATACAATGAATATCTGACTGTGCCACGGCCGTGCCCCGGACGGGGCCCGGCCCGGACACGACACGGTGTAACGCGAATCATCGTTACCGTGTCCCGGCCGTGGTCCGGCCGGGCCCGGCCCCGGCACGGTGTAACTAGAATCATCCTTAAACCTATTAGGAATATATAGCACAGACAGCTGAAATCGCGGCAAAATGCAGCTGTTCCATTCATTTTGTCAATGTCAAAGTTCAATTTTGTATGGAACAGCTGTTTTCCTTTGCAACATTTTTATAAAGTTCCAGCAAAAAATTATTTTTTAATAATGACTCAATCACCGTCTAAGCGGTTTGTTCTATAAGGTTTGATTATTAAATACTTCCTGCCAGAAAATATTGAAATGTTGGTATGTAGGTATATGATTCTTGTGTTATAAACATCGATCACTAATCACTAGTTATAAATGGTGACAGCATGGTATTGAAAACAACATGTGACAAAACATTAAGACGTTACTTTTTAGGGTTCCGTACCTAAAAGGTAAAAATCAGCACCCTATTACTAAGCCTCCGCTGTCTGTATGTCCGTCCGTCTGTCTGTCTGTCTGTCTGTCTGTCTGTCACCAGGCTGTATCTCATAAACCGTGATAGCTAGAAAGCTGAATTTTTTACAAATTATGTATTTTAGTTGCCGCTATAACAACAAATACTAAAAATAAAATAATGAAAATATTAAGGGGGGTCCCATACAAAAAAAAATCGGGCAAGTGCGAGTCTGACCCGCGCACCGAGGGTTCCGTACGCATTTTACCTTCTTTGGGTTGGTGCTAATTACGCCAGTCCTCTAAATCTGTATGAGCGCCCATACAACTTAGATGACTATCTTAAATGGAGTCTACTATGTATGTATGGGGACACCCTTAAATTTTCCACTTTTTTATTTTTTTTTGTAATTTTTCCTTTATTTGTGCTGTAAGACCCTGCTTTTGGCCAAATTTCGTGATTCTAGTTCAACAGGAACTACCATATAGGTTTTCAACCCAAAACCTATAGGGTACTTACGGTTGACTTAGAATTGTCAATTTTGGTGAAAACTAAGGTCTTACAGCACAAGTAAAGGAAAAATTCCTAAAATTAAAAAAAGTTGAAAATAAAGGTTAATTTTGGTACTTACAAGTTTTCGCAAAAATCTAATTTTGTCCATATCTTTTTATCGGGTTGTCCCAGGACCCTGATTTGTATACACCTAATAGGTACCATAGACTTCAGTATCTGGTATAAATTTCAATTAGCTAAGTCCACCCGTTCCTGAGAAAATCGGTGTTGACACACGGACAGACAGACAGACAGACAGACGGACAAGAAAGTGATCTTATAAGGGTTCCTTTTTTTACCTTGTGAGGTACGGAACCCTAAAAACGTGTTTTTTTTCGTATTTTTTGCTCAAAATTACTTTTAATTTTCACAGAATATGTAGTTTTATATTACCTTTCAAAATAAATGATTAAATTAAAAAAAAAGTAAATAAAACAGTGGGGCTCCCATACAACAAACGTAATTTTTAAACAATTTGTTACTCGATCTTAATAAACAGGTAGAAACTTAAAAAGTATTTAAGTATACAAACAACAAAGGTGATTTTCTTTTATAAATGTTGGTACGGAAACCTTCGTGCGCGAGTCCGACTCGCACTTGCCCAATTTTTATTTTTTATTTTTGCAAACAGTACATAGCGGCGATGATGGCTATCAGTTGATTTGTAATAGTACAATAAATGAGGAGATGGATACCCCAGAAAAATTTCGGCTACTTTTTCAGCTCAAGTAACATCTCATTTATATTGTATATTAATATTTTCAACCGACTTCAACACGGAGGCGGTTCACAATTCAGTTGTATTATTTTTTCATATTTTTTAATGTTTGTTACCTCACTAATGCATCATTTATGGAACGATTTGGGTTTATTTTTATTTCATAGGGTTTAATGATATTACTTACAGCTTGGTCTCATAGAAAGTTTTCCGAAATCGGTTCTGTATTTTGGATTTTATAACAGAATGAATGTCCGTGTGGTGACGGATAAAGAATACGGATTGTCACCACACCATATCATCCCATGGGTGTCGTAAGAGTCGACAGAGGGAGCATATTATGCAGAGAAAAGCACTGTAAGAGAAGGAAAACTTGATACAAACCCTATACCAACCCGCTTGGCCAGCGTGGTATAGTAGGCCAATTCCTCCTTTCATAGGAGAGGCCTAGTCCAGCAGTGGACTGTTAAAAGCTGAGGATGATGATGATGAACAGAATAACTAGAATTTGTATTTATTGTAATCTAAGTAGGTAAGTAAATGAGATTGCATGTTTCTACGACTGTTTGAAGTCGGTTTTTTTTTAACAACAACAATGGAATCTACCTGGAATTATTACATTCAAACATCAAAATACGTTAGTCAAAATAAATCTGTATTACGATCATAAAATGTATTGGTCAAAGTATCAATTTGTTTTGTCTCCGTGAGTTCACTGCAAGGTAGATTTTGTTGGGCTATACAGACGCACACATTGACACCTCGATCGCGTTGCCCGCGCGCTTGGCGTAAAATACCTATTCACGCAGTCCATGAATTTGGGAACGGCCTCTTAAATACTTATTATTAAAGTCGATTTCAAATGTCTTAACTTTACGATTACATCTAGTTGGTAAATTGAGAACTATGTCACATTAGCACAATATCTTACTGTAAATTTTACTTCTTCAATCAAGTAAGAATATTTACCATGATATTAACTTATGATACAAGATCCAAACGTCAATTTAGTATTTAGTTAGATTATCCACTGAGAACTTAAACTGTAGTCTAGTATATGTTTTAACGTCCTACAAAGTAAGCGTGTTTAGGTAGGTATGCTTATTGTACAAAAATATGTAGTTCTCATATAGGGAAGTATGGGTTAATGCGACGGGATTTGGGGCAAGAAGCCTGACGGAGTGACGCCATGAGTAGAATGAGCGCGACGCGGCGGCCCGTGACACATGGCATGACTATAACATTGTTATGACGAGAACATTTCTTCACTTTGCCCTCTCTGCGGTGAAATAACAGTTATCTATCATGTCAGAATGTATTCTACATATATGCGACAGGACGACATTTTTATTAAGCTATTTTGTTGCTAGTTCTGTTTATGTTATGAACCTATACCTAATTAGGTATGATTACCTAATTAGGTAAAGGTTGAAGTGGTGATTTGAAGCTTACAAGTGTTTCTCAGGTTCCGAGCATTAAGTACACAACTACATGTATGTACATATGTATGTACTGTATGAAATCTCTCTACCTTAAGTTTATTTTAATCCAAATATTAGACTACTTGACTTTTGAGTAAATTTTACTAAGCACGTTATGAATTGAAGAGTCCAGTTATTTATTTTCATACGAGTATGCAATATGCGACGTATTTTTTTTTCTTTTTTAATTTAAAAGACAACTCCCGCATTAGGACTAAATTCTGTGTCGCGGGGGACTTTACAAACATACAACTAACGTATTTGTCAGTGTTTTTATCGTTTTCTATGTAAATCGCGTCAATCTCTAAGGGGAAGGACGCCAAAGAGAACAGATAGAAACAGGTGGCATGTAACGTTCTCAATCCGACACGTCCGCTTACCGTGTTATAAATTGACATCACCAAACAAATTGACACAATTTTCTTTCCACCTCATCACCTTAACAGTCATTAAGAATGTTAAATCGACGGTTCTTAAAGTAAAAAAGCTACTCTTGCGAAGTAGAATAGCATGTCATTACTGAGATGGCTTTATGGCTTTTAGGAGCTTTTGTGACGAGGCATTAATAGTAGTCTATTTTTTAAAAGTAAATAAATGTGGTTATATTTGCAGCAGCCCTAATTAGGCAGTGTCTACTATGCAGTGTGCTGACGAGCGTTGCTTTACACAAGTAATTTACCAGTATCTTTTGTATACAGCTATATTTGCAAATTATTTGATCAGATCTTCGAAAACCGCAGTGAATAATACAGATACAAGTCCCGCAAACACCAAGCAATATCTTCTCTTTGGTCACCTTCCGTAAAGGATGGGTGTCGCTTACCAAAGCTTAGGCACTGCGAAGATAGCTGTAGATGGTATATTTACTCGATTATTTCTTCGAGTTATAATAAAGTTGGCGGCATTTTTCATTGTAGTTATCAAAACAATATCAGACGCTTATACCGTAAATGCTGCAATATTACCTATGTTTATAGGGAAATACTGATTCTATGTAACACGAAGTTTATTTTAAAAAGTTGAGAACATAACAAGATCACACAAATACCAATATAAGCATATACATTGTGTGATACATAGAAATAATGGTCAGTGAGGTGTATAGATCTAACATACTCATATATCATTGGGGATTTGCCTGAGATTGTCAAAAATATCTAACCAAATACGTACCCAAGTCGTTGCAGACGGGACCAAGTGCGTAGCTCACGGCACCCGGCGTTTTCTCCTTCAATAAATTATTATTATAATCTTACCTCCATAGCTCCACCGTATATTGAAGTTCGATTGTTTCGTTGAATATTAAAACACTGAATGCCTTCGCATATACATGAACAAGCAAATCATAATACGAAATTATTTGATAGAATAGATACCCCCAATGTACGAACGTGCCTACCTATATTTTAAAATCTTCATAAATTACCTATAATAGCAGAAACTATTTTCAAGAAGAATGTTATTTCTTTTTCAGAAAATGCCAGGATTGTGATTTATAAAGCGCCCAAATTATTATCCTTTGTCTTATTAGTGAAGTAGGTAGTCATGATAAATGTAGCAAAATCTAGTCTTCGAATTATAATTGAACTGAGTGTCGGGTGAGACACTAATTGAGTAATAATATTACAATAAGTCCGTAGGTAATCATGCTGGATGCTAGACTCTTGTGGCATTTTCTTAGTTTATCTTGCGATACTATTAGGTTTATATTTTAATAGAGCGTCTAGTTCATCATTGTACAGCTACTGCCAGGCCATCATATTTTAGTTACTTTAGTGTATAAAAGATGCAAAGTAAAAATACATCGGCATCTATCAATTTTATATCTTTTGACGAATTTAAAGACAAGCTTCTACCTTAGGCTTCACCTACTTCGGGAACGGTTAAAATGTATTATTTTGGAGTTTAAGCTTTATTACTGCTAGGTTTCATCTAAGCCCGTTGTCAAGATTTTGCGTAAGATAGTATCTACTAAACATCCATGCATCCATCTATCCTCACTAACTTTCTCGATTTTAATATAATATTAGCAAGATTTTATTCATATCCTTGGATATAGCAAAATTCTCTCTGAAAACTATGTTGATAATACAACAAGACGGCGACACAATATCTTTGTGTGTGACATTTGTGTGTAAGTGGTCACTGGGCTGTAAGTAGCATAGGTTATTATCCTTTGTGCGAGTGCAGTGATTACTCATTGCTGGACCACGACTCTACATATATCATGAATGATGGCCGTATAAAATATATAATAGGTAACAGCATGTAATCTGTTATTGCTAGCGTTCGTTCATTATAAATAGGCAGAAGTCTAATTTTTTTAGATTGCTGCCAATTTCTGTTACAAGTAGAATTCTTTGGCTTGTTTTTGCGGTGGCTTGTGTTAAAAGTTATTTGGCTTAAACATATTACTACAAATTTGATTGTTAACTTTTTATAAAGTATTTAACGTAATATGATATTAATTAAAATGATAATTAATTAATTAATTATCAATAACCTTATACTTATTTTTGCTCTTTTTATATTTGAAAAGACAATTTCTGCAAGTTTTTACAAACATTCAAATAACTGATAACATTGACATCAACCATTTATGGATTACACATATATTATGTATAAAGATCCCCCAGTATGCCTACACAAGACAATGCACCAATAAGCCTCAGTGCTGTGTTAGCTGGCGAGGTGGAGCTTAAATCACTACGCCATACATGCTGACAAAACTACAAAAAAAAACAAATACTACATACAAAGTAAAGTATTAGAGTAGGTACATTAGTCTCTTCGACGCGCGACGTCTAAGGGATATTTTTAACTGTGTATCAAAAATGTTAAGCAACACACTGAGTGCGTTACGCTAAAAACTTTTTACGTCATCAGCCCTTAACAATCCACTGCTGGACTAGGTCTCTCCTTTGAAAGGAGGAATTGGCCTACTATACCACGCTGGCCGAACGGGTTGGTATAGGGTTTGTATCAAGTTTTCCTTCTCTTACAGTGGTGTTCTCTGCATAATATGCTCCCTCTGTCGGCTCTTACGACACCCATGGGACGATATGGGGTGGTGACATTCCGTATTCTTAATCCGTCACCACACGGACTTTATACTTTCACTAAAATTCGTATTGCACACTAAAATAATAATCAAATACTAATTGCACAACAAGTATGCCAATCTTTCCATAAATAATATCATTTAATATGAAAAGTCTCATCCGCTTGGGAAACTTATCCACTCAGAAAACTTAATAGGTTATGTTAGGTTTTCTTGTGATCCCGCACCCTGAAGCAAGGCTCCGTGAACTTAGTTTATCAAATTATTTAGTTGTTGAGTAAAAGTAAAATTTAACTAAAAGGATTAATTTTAATATTAGAGATTTGCAACGTTCAATAAACATGTGTTCAGAAAAGTCCATATTACATAGCACAGATTAAAATTGAAATCGCATTCGTATCGTTCGCTCCCGTTCTCGTAGCTTTAAGCTCATTACTGTCATTCGATAATCACTTTTGTATCGTCATTGTAACAAGATCAAGTAAAACGTTGAATTCTAAACCATATCGGCTACTCGTTTTTACTCAAGAATATTACCTGAGATCCTTATCTGGCGTTTACATGGCCTATCTTACCGGATGATGAAGAACTAGCGGAATTACAAATACCAGAAAACGGAATTACTGAGAAAAAAATATCGTTGGCAATTGCACTGGACGGTGAAGGGGTCACATGAAGGACACGACCCGGTCTCATAGCGGGCACTTAATTATATTTTTACTAACTCCTATTTATTTCACCCAGCACTCCGGTAATATTAAGCCTTATAGTGGTAATGATATGTAAAAAGGTCAGTATTAATCATATTTTCATTATTTGGTGTCTAATTTGTCATTGATTTTGACCGACAACCTAACTGAAGTTCAAAAAAGACGTGACAGCACACGTGTAAGTATTTTGTGGTTTGCGAGATTATTTTATTTCCATTTATGTAATTGTGTCGAATCCAGCATGTGTAAACAGTGTCGAATCCAGCATGCTCCGGCCGGGCTAGGCATTCATGCTACAACGGGCTGTTTCCGAGCATTCATTGCACGGCCGTGCCTGTCAGTACTTGTTGGAATAGCGTCACACGAGGTGATCGTTTGTAATTATTACTAATTAAAATGCAATTCTCACAAATTGAGTTGGCAGCTATCGCCATTGCCATTTACGACGGGAAACGGACAGAGGGCGCACAGAGTACCTTTACTACAAGGGGGCGTCAAGGCTGAGTCGCGGGCGCAGAGGATATTACTGTATTCAACATGCACACAAATAACAGATGAAAAATAACACCCTGTGTTCTAAAAATATATCAAAATATGCGTTAATATGTCTTACTATACGAACATGTATCGTGCTATACCAAAATATATTGTCCGATATCTGTCGACATACTTTGGTGACGTAGTAAAAATATAAGTTATAGCTGCGTACGTGTGGTCACTCGCCGATTTCTAAAAAAACATACCGTAATATACCGACCTTTGATTAATATTAATTTATAATTATGGACCCGTGTGTTCCGGCCTAAATCATCAACTGCCCTCCGGCCGGGAAACAATACCCACGGCCAGAGCACAGGCGTGGCCCGGCCGTGCTCCGGACGTGGCACGGCCGTGCCACGGCCTAATTTGAATTACTTCATACAAATCAATACTATGAATATTTGACCGTGCCACGGCCGTGCCCCGGCCGGAGTCCGGCCTGGACACGGCCCGGTGTAACGTGAATCATCCTTTACACTAAGTATACAAATAAGTAACGTTGTATACAGTATGTAAAAAGACCCTTAACGAAAACTGAAATCCCATGTTGTACCAATCACTACGAACATTTTTACTTCGGCACCAAGCCTGGGAAATTACTGGTTCAGGAAATATTGAGGCTCAAAGTTAGTATGGAATTTTTATAATTAGGTACAAAATCTATGCATTTACTCCACCAATATGTTCTTTAGACGACTTATGACCCCATATGGATAAGTAGGTATTTCGAGCACAGCACGAACGCGCTTTTAATTACGGTTTAGAAAATGTGAAAACTTAGAAACATTCGTTTCCCAGGTTGAGGTACCATTCTTTGTAAGTATGACTTGGCAGTCATGTACACAACCAGTAGACTTCGGCTTGGTATTTACACAATATTCTTAACTAATCTTAATATATAAAATCCTTGCGTTACTGACTGACTGACAGACACGCTACAGCCGAAACTATTGGGCGCAGGAAGCTGAAATTTGGCATGTATGTTCCTTGGGGACCGTAGGGGTGCACTAAGAAGGGATTTCCCAAAAATCCCACGGGATCGGCCAAAACGGGTAAATTTAAAAAAAAAAAAAAGGCGTAGCTTCTAGCTTCCTCTAGTCTGCCATAAGGCGCTAAAACTATCAAGCCATTGGGTGAATAGTGGGTCGTAATTGAAAACTTGCTCCAGTCATTAACCACATATGTGACAATGTCTGAACGCACCATCGCTCTATCTTGTGTTCCGTACATTAAATAAGAGAGAGCACGAAACAAACATGCACCGTCACCAACAATAGGGACCACGTCTCCATTAACGTTCAGAATTTCTTTAGCCATTTTAAAAAAGTCTAATCGACAAAACCTACGCTCAAACTAAACGAAAACAAAATAAATACCAAATACAAAGCTGAGTCTATAACCAAAACTACTTAAACGAAACAAAGCAAATGCAATCCAATACATTCCAAGAAAAGAATAGCCAGAATCGTCAAATATAATCCGCTAGAAATATTTAGGTATGGTATGTGCTATACAGCAACCAAAATGATTTAACGACCAACAACATCCAACCAACTGCGTACATTGTACAACTAACCTACCTGACGATAAACGTTAAGTAATAACTGGAGAGGGTCATTAATCCGCAAAAAATCTTAACACCTCGATTAAAAAAATGACGTAACTGCACAACGCTGTATATTGTCAACATTTATAACTAAAATTATTTTGTTCGTCTTAATTTATTCGTTCCACTAGGTACTGATAGTTCAAACTAATACATTTACATCCTCCATCATCCCTTAGTATATCCCCATGGGGGATGAATTTATCAAAATCATATTTAAGCGGACGTCTTCATCATAGTAGCTCCAATCTTTAATTTCAGTTCAATCAGTCGAAAATTTATGAAAATGTATACAAACTTTCATCCCCTATTTTATCCCCTTAGGGGTGGAATGTATCAAAATCCTTTTTTAGGGGATGCCTACGTCATAATAGCTATATGCATGCAAAGTCTCAGCCCGATCAGTTTAAAATTGACAAAGTTTGATACAAACTTTCATCCCCTATTTTATCCCCTTGGCGGTAGAATTGTCCCTTTCTTAGCGGATGCCTACGTCATAACATCTACCTGCATGCCAAATTTCAGTCCGATCCCTCCAGTGGTTTGGGCTGTTTGATGATAGATCACTATGTCAGTCAGTCACTTTTGAGTTTTATATATATTTAGATACAATTTCTGACATTCATAAGAGTCACCTTGTGACCTAAGTGAATGTAGTATTTTTGAATTTTGCGGTATTTATTTTATTAGAGCATCGATTTCGTTACCATTATTTTATTATACATATTCAACAATAATAACTCACATCAAGAAGGGTTTGTCGCGCTATAAATACAGTGGTGTTTACAAGGCACGCACACAGACGCAGTAACAATGGCAAAGGGCACACGTCCTACCTCGATGAGCGCTCAGCGCGGTCTAAAGTTCTGTAGACTCGTACAGGATTTATGTATCGATTTCTAGCTTCGTTTAAAAATTAATTTAAAATATTTGTAATCACATTCAGAAGCTGTTTTCTTTTCCTAGCAAGGTATTATATCAAATCTTATTAGAGACTATTTGTTTTTTTATTTCTTAGTGTATTTTATGCGATAAAAATAATCCATTTAGACGTAAACTGACAATTTAATGACATTTTACGTAACATTTTTTGGTTTATTTCTGAATGAAATCTAACATTCTGGCACACTCATACCAAGGGGCAGGATCTTGTTATGTCATAGATGCATTTAAAAGTTAATTACTCATATTATTTTCGATGTCATGGACCATCGCGTAATGCTCATAAAATGATTTCTTCAAAACATGCTTTGCGGAAATTTGATTTTTCTGTTGTAGATAATTAAACACTTATTTTTACTACAGTCATACAATAGTAAACGAAGTGATCTAATAGTATCATCGTTAATTTCTTAATTTGTTGATATATCTGAGTCACAATCACGTATCTCCGCGCGTGTTAATCGCCAAAATGGCTTAAAAAACGGGAACGGCCTCTTAACACTTCCGCGTTTACTGAAATAATTTAAACATCATATTGCTAAAAGCGACAATGGGTATAAAAAAATATCGTGGTCTTAATGACTCCAAATATATTTGTTACTGTTTAAATTATTATTCGAATTGAACAAAAATATACTTCCTCCATTTTCTATAAATATTCTTATCAAAATCACAAACTCAAAAATAGTAAGGGTTAATAAAATTGTGTAAATATTTTAAGAGTAAAAATAAGATGATCTTTGTAAGATCAAAATTTATGATACCTAATGATGTTAGTGACGCCGTCCCTTTAAAAGGTTAGTTAACAGTTTGCGTAGGTGTATTACTTAACCTTTTTATAAGAATATTTTTTTGAAATGAATTATCTATTTACTTATCTACCTACCTACCTACTTACTTCCTGCCATCAATTATTCAAACTTAGGTAGCACAGTTTCCAAAATCCCATGAAAGATACCGACCTAAATATAGACAAGTTATTAATCATTTTCACGTAATTTCGAATATAAATACAAATCTAAAAATAACGCCTATACTTATTCAGACAAAATGCTTACTCACATCAGAGAAGACGGTTTGGGGTCGGCGCACTTGACTACCTAGGTAATCTTTACCGTTTCTAAATTGTGTGATGTAAACTTATCCAGACTCTTTATTTGACCAATACTCAATGCCTACTTGAGAAGCCTAAATGAATAAAAATTAGACAAAGTTCAATATTGTCATCCCTAAAACAATACTATCTGTGTCTTCCCTTGAGCTTATTAGATATCACACATATCTATTATAGATAATAAATATTTTATTAAATTGTGGCTAGAAGTAGTTAATTCCAATAACGTCATTCGTAATAATGGACTCTAAATTACTATGTTATCATTAGGGTACGAATATCGGTATAACGTATAGCGAAAATATCGGAATATCGGATAAAATATTGTGCCAGAAAATATCGATATTACATTTGTAAAAACCGGGATTTTAGATATTTTCGACATGGCATCAAATCATTTTACCAATGAATTTCATTTATATTACATATTATTATATTTGTAATGATGATGTTTGTCTTGGTCTGGGTGTTTCTATGTATAATATATATGTACATATTTACAAAAAAGAAGTATATTATTATTGATATACGGCCATTTTCAATATTCGATCCATACATTTTGAGATTCGAGATTCGTGTTTGACATATTTTGTATGGAGCTTATGTCAAAAACGAATCTAAAATCTATAGATCGAATATTGAATTCCGTAGATAGGTGTTGCCCGATAAGGGCGCATATTTTTGTAAACATTTGCTTAAAGATTATTTATTTACGAATTATATGTATAGGTATGTCTCCAATATGTGGTTGTTGTTCTTTTTTTTTCAAATCTTGTTTGAACACCAACACCTTTAGTTCGAAAAATGATTTTTGTATTCAGTAATGCGTAAAATACAAAAAGATTATTAGTTCAGTGTATAGAATAAATACCTATATAGAATTCTCTCAAACATAGTGAAAAAGTCTGTAGGTACTCAAATCTCTTATTTCAAAGCCCGCCCGATACTTTTACTACAATATGACAAAAAATGGGGTCTCCCTTGTTTGACCGAAAGGAATTTGTCAAATTTTCACATCCCAAAATTTTTTTCGCATAATTTCATTTGCCAAATTATTACTTACTTACTTACTCCGATGGCTCAGCGACCCAAAGTGTGTCTTGGCCTCCGATATGAGAGCTCGCCACTTCACCCGATCCTTCGCAGTTTCTTGCCAGTTAATGGCTTGAAGCTGCCGAAGGTCCTCCTTAACTACATCACTCCAGCGATATCTCGGTCGACCAACCGGGCGACGTCCAGTTGGTCGGCCGAGATATGCTCTCTTTACGCTGCGAGCCTCTCCCATTCTTTCTAGGTGGCCTAGCCATCGAAGTCTTTGCGCTTTCGCTTCTCCAATCACATTGGGTTCAGCCACCAGTTCTTCAATTTCGGCGTTCCTTCTAATTCTCCAACTCCCATCAGGTCTTTGCACAGGTCCTAGGATCTTTCGAAAGATCCTCCTCTCCGCTATCAGAAGTTTTCTTTCCTCTTTTAGTGTTAGCGTCCAAGCTTCACATCCGTACATTAGTATTGGTCGAATGACGGTTTTGTAGATTCGGATCTTGGTGCTTCTGCTGAGGAGCTTGGACGCTAGCACTTTATGTAGCGCGGCACTGCATCGAAGCGCGTTTTGGATGCGAATATCTACTTCCTCTTCTCTTGTGTTCGTGTCTGTCACAGTACACCCTAGATATTTAAATTTAGCAACGCCTTTGTACACGGTATCTCCTACGCGTAGGTTGTTGCGTTGGACGCGCGTGTTTTTGTACCGTTTCACAAGGAGATATTCTGTTTTGGCATAGTTTGTTTTGAGTCCTACTTTTCCAGCTTCCGTTTCAAGAACCTCTGCGGATCGCCGAACTTCGTCCTTGGTTTCTCCCAGTAAGGCAAGGTCATCAGCGTACCCTATCACCCTATGCCTTCCATTCAGTTTCAGTCTAACATCTAGTGTTTGCACTCTTTTGAGGACATATTCTAGAACTAAATTGGGTCGCTCCGCCATTGCATAGGAGGTCACAGTTCTAAGCTAACCATTTTTTTAATAATTAACCTACTCTAACTACTTCCATAAATAAACTAATATCACCAAACGTTTATTGTCTGAAGATTGTTTGCTGTAATAAATCATTTGATTAAAGACCAAATGCCATAATGACATTATACTCGGTAATATTTTGCCAAGTCAAAATTTGACCAAATCAAAATATGCGTGCTAAAATCATTCGAAATATTGCAATGGTATAATAAAAGGTTGCTAAAACTTGTTTGGGTAATGAAATTTTGTCAAAATCTTTTCGGCAAAACGGCAGGATCCCCAAAAACATTTTTTTAAAGGAAAAGACATTGTGCGATAAATTTACTGGCAGAGTATTATATTATGTACTCGTGTAATATTCTGTCGACCTTACGGTGGAAACACAGTTACCTATATTCAAGCGTACATCTGTTGGTACGTAGATATTTATGTCGTCAATTTGTGAACATTTGTAATTTTGACAAGTTTTTCGTGATGTGAAAAACGTCGAGTATTGTTCCGCAATTTGGTATGGAAATACTTGCGAAATACCTGCAAGAATATTTATGGGGAGGTTTTGGAAGTGTACTCGATTGACAACCGCCTAGAGAGAGCCTTGTTTATGGCTGGGACCTATATAATTTATAACCTCTTGGTCCGCTCTGGTAATAAACTAGATAACTCAATTTATGGCACTAAAACTGCTGGTGTGAGTGTCGTATTCCATGATTTTGATGTTATATTAAATTGAGTTACGATGATCACCTTGGGTGTGGTTCATTGCTCTTGCCCTCAGCGCACAATGTACATACACGATGAGTTATTGTCGGGTATAATTATTGCTCGAGTAACCGTCGCACAATATTCCCGTGTACAGATTGAGGACTACCTACGTAACTATCACGCAGACATATACTTCTGTATTAACGTAATGTGTAACCGCGCTTGTACCTTCCTCAAGTAATGCGTAGCGGAACGTCTTTTCAGGTACATTTCTTTGCTAAAGGAGCTTCGAGATATTTGATATTTCTTTGGGGCCAGTAGCACTCACATTGTCACTATTTTATCATCTGTGCATTTAGGTTCAGCAGCAGTGACCATTGAAGTCAAGGAGTTTTGACACTTGTGAAGTCTCGGAAAAAGTTAAACTGTTTGTGAACCCGCTACGAATTCAATTAGAAGTATATTGAAGGTGTTGAAAAAATACAAAACCTTCTTTCCTCTTTAGCAAAGCGTATGAGAAAAGTGTGAGTACTTATCTACAGATCAATTTATATATGAGAGACGCGATATTGAATTATAATGGTGGCATTTGAAATGATTTCTACGAAATAATCGTAGATATTAAATTCTGTTTCATCTGAAACAGGAAATCAGCTGCTTAAATATATGCATAAAGATATACATATATTACGCATGCTTGTTCTGTATGCCAATTATGGATTGATTATCATCTTCTCATGTTTGAAATGATAATAGCCATGTAGTTTCCTTGTGGCATCCGTGAACGTGACTTTAAAGCGTATTCCTGTCCCATTATTTAAGTGCCAACAAATGTTTTGCTCCGTTCCTGTTTGTTATTCGACTTGTGCCGATGGTGTATAGGTACTTTGAAGATAAAATACACTTTAAATTTTATTAGATGCCTTTGTCCCGAGTGAAAGAATGTAGTTACAAGCATGAGAGCAGTGTAGCTCGACTCAAGTAGCTATGCTCTACAAGTAACTTTATGAAACAAAAAGCCAGCGTGTGGCCTGATAAGCTGTGAGGAGGTGGCATGCAATTCCAATGTTTGTGCTTGTAGTGATTACTTTTTAATCAGCTGGAATTGCTTTGTTGTATATGTAATCTCTGCGGCATTACTTAAACGCTTACAAGTATCTATATACCGCAGAAACTGTTTGCTAAACTGGTTTATGCTCCTAGTAACTTTATAGGTAGCATAAACTTGCTTTCTAAACGATTTCCTCGAGAGAGATAGGTATACTAATATAGTTTCGGCGGGATGAAATAATGGATGGAACATTTTGGCGAAGAATATTGACAAGGTTTTGCGTAGTAAGGTAAAACCTTGGCAAAGTATCTTCGAATGTACGTGGTAAATATTATATATATGGTAAGAAATAGATAAAAAAGCTAAGATAAATATAAATTATGACCCTAATGGTCTCAAGAACAACCAACGCATTATGAAACTGGACGTACTACAATTCAGATTACCAAATTTTAAAACTGCTGCGATTCTTGTAGACCATAAAGCAGTCGTGGCAGGTCTATGATTACATAGATAATTTTGTGATCACAAGTCTAAGATATTGCGGTAATAAAGTAGTGTATATCAAAAGTAAATTATCCATAGTATTTTCTTGGGTTTACACGAATTATCCAATAAGAACAACAATAGAACACGACGTAGAAATATCACCGGCTCACGTCTCCACGGACGCCGATATCGAATTGGAAACTGGATAAACGAGGTAATAGTAAATAAAATATATCAGAAACAATTTCACTTATTGCACCGCCACAGTATATAGCTAGATGGGTGGACCAACTCAAGGAGGTGACTGGTGGCCAGATTCGGGGAGCGGTACATATGGCGCAGAACCGGACCGAGTGGAGAAGATTAACATACAGTCACGATCCTCAGCATTGAGGGAACGACCCGAAAGAAAAACAGTATATCAAATATTACACTTAATATTTTCGCTTGATTGTTAGTTGAAAGTTTAGTAAATAGAAAACAGAGCCGAAATAAACGCTACAAAACATTTTCATAGCGCACGTTATCTACAAAGTATGAATAAACTGTCAGAAATGTTAGGATAACAAAGAGTAACAATGGCAAACATATGTTTCCACGCAAATAATAGAAATACGCATTGAAGTTAAATTCTCGTTGGAACGAGACATTGTTCGAATCCAAAATAATAAGATCTGGTCTACATATTCATACTTGAATACCTACTGACCTTTCTGTAGACTATTCTGCTATTAAAAGCTAAATGCCAGGTAAAAGCCACGGTGGAGCTGACAAAATAGGAACTATAAATAAGTGCAGACATCGAACGCCTGGTAGCGTAGATGATTGCACTACTTCGGGAATGCGCAGCTAAATTTGCTGCAGTGTACTCTTCTATGTAATTCCCCTTGGTCTCTGGTCTCTATTTCGTAAGAGTTCTGTTCATTTACGGACATTTTTGGGTAGGTTTCTGTCTTGATATCGACGAAGCGGCGACGGGCTAGTTTAAAATGTATTGTACCCACATTTTTTTTGGATTCCACGGTACATCCGTCGAATTATGTATGTACGTTACCGGTCATTAAATTTAGAACTCACGCAGGAGGACAATCTGTTTTAAGGACTATACCTATAAGTACATATAATTAACCCTAATGCCAATAAGTAATTAAAAGACATCGCTCTGATAATGGTAATGCCGTTGCACACATTTTTATCCGAAGATTGAAGTCATCAACACCCATTACAATAGCTAATTAATAACAAAGTACCACTTATACACCATGTATTTTAAGTCTGTGTTTTTCGGAAGAGTATGTGCTCAGCCCATTGTTTAAATAAGGCAAAAAATAAAAAAGCGAAAAAGAGTCGTCTTTCGGGACGAAATTATTTATATCCTTAAATTATTACATTGCTTACCCCGAAACCAGTTAAGTTTCGTGAGTAGGATTCAAGACGACAGCGATAAAACTTACAAATTGACTGATATTACTTTTGAAGTTTCAGCGGCTCATATCTGTAGAAATATAACAAAGTCATTGAAGTACTTTCTCTTTTCCGAGGACGTCGTACAACAAAATTGTAACTCTACCAAGATCATACTGTTGAGGAAAAATAAATTGTTTCTAGTCGTGAAAATATTATTTTCCTGTATTAAATATGAATAAAAGGCGAGTTAATTATTCCTCTTGGAATAGAAGAATAGTTCACGTGATTTTTAGAGTTCTTCAAGACAGTTGAAACAAATTTTATATTCACGAGTTTGACGAACAATACGATTTGTTAAAAAAGGATAATGAAAAACCACATTGGTACATAGACTGATGGGAAGTAATTACATTATTTAAATGTTCGTGCCACTTAACAGGTATGGTGTACTTCAAGGTTTCCTTACAATACCGTACACCGCAAGAAGCTCTGTAATATTGGATTACTGCAATGTTGCATTGTGTCAAAACTTTGAAAGCAAAGAAGATATAGCATTAGACTTATAAATACATAACAAACAAAATGCTTATGATCCTCCCAGAAATTACAACATTTTTGTTTCTTTTCGTTATGGTGCGCAAGATTTAAAAGCGCAATACGGAACTCTCATCTGGATATAAGAGATGAAATCGCAATTGTTTGGTGGTTAGAACGACGCGTTTCAAAAGCGTCTGAATTTCTTTTAAGCGAGTTTATTTCAAGTGGCACTCGAGAATTTTCGAGGTGCTCTCAAATGAAGCACTTATAAGAAAATCTCACAATTAAATTATGATCTCGTAAATTAAATATACAAATAAGGGTTTATATTTAGAAGGCAACGTTTGACATTTGAATAGGTACCTTTTAAGTCTAGTGTAATATTTAAAATTTGGACACAGCATTAGCTTTCTCCTTAATTCGAAAAGTCGAAGAACCGATACTTGAAATTCAATCAAGTTTAACTATGACTATGAATCCTAGTGATTTTTAAGTATTTGCTCTTGTAAACTGAAAACAAAAAAAAAAACAAATATCGCCCATTTCAGATAATGCTAACCAGAAGGATATGGAAGGATAATTATGTGTAACAATCCAAATAGATTTTATTACATTTGTGTCAAATATTCATCTAGAAGGATATGTGTAACAATCCAAATAGATTTTGTTACATTTGTGTCAAATATTCATTTAAAAAAAATCTGTTTAAATGTGTCAGACTTCGTAAAAAATGCCCGCATGGAATACTTTCAATGTCCATTGGAAACAAACAACAAGCCCTGGATACCAAATATAGTGTGAAAAACGTGTGTGGAGTCTTTACGGTTATGGAAAAATAACATGAGATCCTTTGAACCTCATCAGTCCTATGATTTGTGAACCGGCGAACAACCACGACGACTGTTATTTCTGCGTTGTAAAATAACAGGGCTTAACCACCAAAATCGGTCCAAATGGGTTTATCTTACTGTGCCGTCAGTTACTTAAACCTGTCTTGAGTTCAACTGATAAATTAGAACTCCAACCAAGTACATCTTGGGTACGTCCGCACGAAATTGTTCAACGAATGGAGGAAAGTGACACAAGCTGCAAAGATCGGTCTCAAAATTAAGTACTATTAGTACTACCAGTTAAAAACTGGAATTTTTGATGGACCACAAATCAGAAAATTAATAAACGATGTAGATTTTACTGAAAGTATGACAACCCCTGAAAAAATGCCGGTGAAAAACTTTTAGGGAAATAACTATAATATTTACACGCCATAATGGCAGAATATGCTGTACCTCAAATTGATAACATCTATGTAATACCATATTCTTGAAAATAAAATATATTATTATTATTCTCTTTATTTTTCATTATCACACAAATCACATTTTATATACTTAAAATAACTTTATAAATTAAAATCAAATATATAAAATGGGACCACGGAGACCCACCGGCATCGGGCAGTTAGGGCTCCAGAGAGAGGAACCTCCTAACGATGCGTGTCGTGTCCAGCAATACTGCCTGTATGGAGGACTTGATCCAGCCGTCTAACGAGAGCCTCTTGAGTTGGTGGTCGAGGCTCTTGGCAATGAGTTCATTGACTGTCACGACTATCGGTACAATGATCGCCGAGTCAACGTCCCACATGTCGACAACCTCGTGAGCCAGGTCCAAATACTTAATTTGTTTATCTTTTTCGGCTTTCACGAGATTCTCGTCATGGGTATGGTGACGTCGATGATCATTGCAAGGCGCTCTAATCGGTCTATCACCACTATGTCCGGCTTCTTAGCCACAATAGTTCTGTCAGTAATGATAGACCGATCCCAGTACAGAGTAGCACGACCATTTTCAAGAACTGGGTCGGGCACATACCTGTAGTACGGTACTTCGGAGTTGACAAGTTGGTACTTTAAGGCAAGTTGCTGGTGGACAATCCTGGCTACTTGGTTATGTCTATGCAAATACTCGCCGTTGGCAAGACGAGAACAACCGGATACTATATGTCTGAGTGATTCACCAGGCTGGTGACATGCCCGACATATGTCAACCGTCCCATCCCTCAGAATATACTGCCGGTAGTTGTTCGTCATGACAACTTCGTCCATAATTGCAAATACAAAACCTTCTGTTTCGGCGAAAAGATTGCCAAAACGTAGCCAGGACACCGAAGCTGTAAAATCTACGTCGGGTCCATGTAAGGCCCGGTAAAATCGTCCATGCAGCTCTTTGCCTTTCCATACCTCCTTGTGCTCCTCTACACCAAGTACGGCAGGTTTGCGCCAGTTCTCTTTGGCCAGACCCAGCGGTGTAAGTCCGTTGTCCACAGCGACCACATCTCGGTGCACATCCGCGGTAGTGTGGAGAAAGTATTCTCTGAGATTGCACACCTCGCGATTGTGGAGGGTCTTGGCACTTAAGAAGCCACGACCCCCGCACTTCCGCGGGATGTACAATCTCATAACCGACGAACGCGGGTGATGCATCCGGTATGTCGTGAGTAGACAACGAACTTTCCTATCCAAGGCGTCCAATTCCGTCTGAGTCCATCTGAGTATGCCGAAGGAGTACATTAAGACTGGCATGGCCCAACCGTTACAGGCACGCACCTTGTTTCCGCCCGAAAGAAAGCTTTTTAAAACTTTCTTCAGGCGGCCAAAGAAACGCGCCTGCAACGTCTGTTTCATGCCAGCCTCATCGATGCCCAATGCCTGCGACATACCCAGATATTTATAGGTTTCGGTTGCAGAGAGAGATCTGTGTGAAATCTGAAAGTTCTATATCATCAGATTCCACACTCCTGCCTCGCCTTACATGCATGACTGCACATTTATCCACACCGAACCCCATCTTAATTGAATTACTAAAGCTTTCAGTTATCTTTAGTAACTCAGTCAATTGGGGGTCAGTGGGGGCAAATATTTTGAGGTCATCCATGAAGAGGAGGTGAGAAATAACTTGACCTCTACTCTGCAATCTATAGCCTAGCCCTGAACTTTCGAGCAAAGTGCTCAGTGGGTTCAGTGCTAGGCAAAACCATAGTGGACTCAAACTGTCGCCTTGGAAAATACCCCGCTTGATCCTTATAGGTACGCCATACCCGCAAGGCTGTCGACATCCTGGATAGCGAAGCACCGTACTCCACTGCCCCATACATGCCTTCAAGAGGGCGCATAGAGTTGCATCAACTTTGTACAACTCCAGCACCCTCAAGAGCCACGTATGTGGCACAGAGTCATAGGCCTTCTTATAGTCTATCCAGCATGTCGCCAGATTCTTTCGACTACGGCGAACCTGTTGGCTTATGGTCATGTCAATAAGGAGTAGCTCTTCAGTACCACGGGCCCCGCTAATACATCCATTTTGAGCTACAGATAAGATGTTATTTCTAAATATATGTGCTTCCAATTTTGTTCTCAAAATGGATGAAAAAACTTTATAGACTGTAGGCAGGCAAGTTATAGGCCTATAGTTTGTAGGGTCCGTGGTACTACCAGCCTTAAAGAGTAGATGAGTTACGCCAGTTGTCATAAAAATTGGCAGCGATCCTGAATCCAGAGATGACTGAAATTGAGAAGCCAAACGAGCATGTGCACTGCGTAGCCATTTTAACCAGAAATTGTGCAGTCCGTCCGGTCCTGCCGATTTCCAGTTGGCTAACTGACGGACTGCACAATACACATCTGTGGTGTCAATGGCTACGGGCTCTATGTGAGGTATTGCCTCACATGACCGTTTAACATCTCTAATCCAGTCATCTTCCGTATGGCTGATGGGAGTCGACCATATGCTGCGCCAAAATTCAATCGTATTCGCATCATCTGGCCGACGTCCATCATCCACACGTGGGTCAGGTCGCTCCCAATTTCTATAAACCAACTTCTCATCTCGTTGGAATGCGCGATTTTGGGAATATCGAGCTACCCTTTTCTTGTATCGTTTGATACGATTTGCCCACGCATAAACCTTCTGCTTCAGGAGGTCGATGCGTTCTGTGACCCGTGACGCGTATTCTTGAGGACGGAGTCCCGTTCCTTTAAACGCCCGGTTCACAAAACGCATCACTCTCGGGCGGGTATTGCCCAACCTGAAGCAGATAAGCTTGCCTATGAGTGCCCTGGTCTCAGCAATACGCCGCTCAATTCTACGCTGCCAAGCCGGGACGGCATCTCGAGGAGCAATATCAAAACTGTTTTGAATTTTAATATTAGCTACTCGACATGCCGCTACAGCAGTGCAATACAGAATTGAGTGCGTATCGCTAAGATTTTCACTATTGTCTAAGTAAATAGGCAATAGTGAATCCAGGGCACACACATTCTTTTTATGCGTGGGCAAACGCGGCAGCCGAGGTCTGTCTTGCAATGCAACGTACCGATATTCCCCAATGGCACACTCCAAAGCACTCCTTATTTTATCAATGCACTGGGTACTTACTTGTGTATCCCTGTCTACCACCTCTTCACCTCCTTCATGTTGTATGTGAAATATGTTTGGCACTGACGCCACATTGCGTGTAGGAGGTTGGTAGGCAGGAATAACTGGCAAGTCTGAGCGTAGCCTCTCAAGTGCGTCGTCATCAAGCAGGCGGCAGCGCTGGATGGCTCGCACTTGATCCGACAGTCGCTGAGCCGAAACGTTGACAGCCGGTTCCAAGTCCTGAAACAGACGCAGCATGCGATCACGGTACGCCGTAAGGTTGGTACCTCCCTCTGTAGCCACAAAATATGCCCGCATGACATTTTCGTTCATGGATTGTGTCCATCTCATGAGGTGCACATTACCACCGGTAGCGGGGGCCCTGTTCGAAACTGGTGGGTCTCGGGGTCCCAAGCGTAAGGCTGGCCGGCCTCTTCCCCGGCGACGTACTGGTGTTGGCGACGACGGCGGGGAAAAATACTCGTCGCTCGATGAGCTCGACGCCTCAACACTCGGCGATGCTGACGCTGGTGCCGGCGGCTGTGAGGCGGAGCTGAGCGACAAGTCCGGGGTTGTAAGGCGTGCAGCTGCTCTGGATCTTGTCAACATTGATTTTTCTTGATTTCATTATTTATTATTGTTTACAATTTTCCATTTGACACTAGGTGTCATTTTCGCTATGTTTTTATAAATACTATTTCTTCTGCTTTTATGGTTTTCATAAATTATGTCTGTATATTTATCTGATATTGTAACTTCTTTTAGTTGTTTAATTATATAAAATGTACCGCAAAACTGTTATAGAAAATAAGTTGTAAATATGCAAGAAAATTCATGTTGATTCCAAGGTGTTGCCATCCAGTTATTATGATTATTATTATAAGAAGTCTGTCGACTTTCTGGCCACGTCAAGCAGTACTATTACACTTTCAGCAGCTTGGATGCAACATGAGCATTAAAATGCATTTCTTTCACAGCTACCTTGATCGATTTCCTGAAAATCT
The DNA here is from genome assembly GCA_944739405.2 of Euclidia mi. Classification (NCBI taxonomy): domain Eukaryota; kingdom Metazoa; phylum Arthropoda; class Insecta; order Lepidoptera; family Erebidae; genus Euclidia; species Euclidia mi. The sequence goes on along the minus strand of OX123188.2, from coordinate 48,191,344 downwards.
TGAACATTTAAGCGAGGAGCAGAGAGGACGCATCCATGAGGATATTAGCACTATGGAGGAGCGCTACCAGGGCTATTAGAGTGAAAGTATGATGACTGACTACTGTTGGATTATCCAGAAACTCCAACTCATTTAAGAAAGTCACATAAAAGAAAGTTTCGTTCTAATTAGATGGTTAAATAAATTGTAATATGACGGGAATCCATGATTTTCTTTCAAAAATAGCTACCCTTCATCCTCTTAGCGTTATCCCAGTTTCAATCTAGGGTCCGCTTTCTAGTCTAACCGGATTTGGCTGAATATTAGCTTTTCCACAGAGCGACTGCCCGTCTGACCTCCGCAACCCGAAGGGATAGCGATATTCCATGATTTAGACTAGTGTCAGTTTGTTTAGAAGGTACTGACCCCCTGTAACGACTGTCAAAGATCTTCATGACAACCGGCTTAACGTGCTCTCCGAGGCACGGGACAAGCGATAATTAACCATTCAATGCGTACATAACTCCGAAAAGTCATTGGTGCGCGCCGTGGATTCGAACCTAATACCCTCTGCATGGCAGTCTGTTGGTATATCCACTCGGCTATCGCCGCCTTAAAAAAAAGCTACCCTTCGTATCCCAAAAAAAAGGGGTGCTGGCAAAAATCTGAGTACAGATTTGGAATCAGGGTAAAAAATATAGCTAGATCCATTAAAAACATTCCATAAAACAAAAATTCTGTTGTGCAGTAAAGAACAATGGCAGAATTTGGTCTTGGTTTGTTGTGGCGACCTTAAACTTCATATGAACAAAACAAATGGTTTTTTTTCTACGATTTTTAATATTTTCACTTCGTCTCGTTAAAGCTGAGGGTCTAGTACCAGTTGCACTCGATCGTCACGATGGACGATAGCCTAGTGGACGGGAACAATTTTCCATACATTTTCTAAAAGCGCCCCAGCGCCCCTAGGAGTGAGTAGCAAGAACGTCACCCGATGGAGCGACTTTCAAATCGCGAGTATAAGTGTCATTTTGATCGACGAGTCGACGACGATGATGGACGACGATAACAAAATAGGCAAATCGGTAGTCTAGGATGCACTTTTGACAAGTCAAATAAAGCATATCGAGTCCATTTCCGAAGCAAACGAGCATTCTATTGTCACTGAAAAAATTTCGGTGAGCCCGTGTTGTGAGTAGTGTAATAAATGAAGGAAAATCATTATCTTATGTTACTTTGCTTGAAAACTTATTGTAATCGCTCAGGAAGATGATGTGGCTGAAGTGTGACTCTGAGAAAGAGCGAGAATCGAAGATAACGTACAAAATTGTCTTCAACCAACCGTTTGTTAATACCAATATTATTTTGGGTTCTACAAAGGAATGTTAATGAAGGTTGAGTCATAGAGTGTTATTAGAGGCTCATAACATTCCCAGAAATAACGCAGGTGAGTAAAAATTGTTTTAATATGTATATTAAAAGTTACTTCTGAAGTGATCAAACCTTAACATTTTCTGTTACACAGGCTCTCTAAACATATCATTGTCATGTCTACTTTGCTAGCAACGTAAATGTATACCTAAATATGTAATGGATTTAATTAAAATAACGGGGTGGTTCACAACAAGTTAATTACAACAATAGATCCTTTGTTTCGCAAACTTGTAAGTAGATATTAATTGTTTAGAGGTAGGAATGTAGGTATCGTTGTGTTAGTTCCATAAACTTAAGAAGGAAATACGAGAAAAACGATACATACAGTAGGTACCTATTATCTAAAGATGATAGATAACTATAGGTGTGGACCTTGAACTGCGATTATAATTATTATTTCATAGTAGGTAGTATTTGACTAACCTAATAATAGAACCTACAAATTATGGACCTATCTAACCTAACTAACATTGATCACGCACCAAAGTTCAATGTAATTGTTTATTTTTTTATGTTGAAAAACGTTTTCTAAATTGTCAACAGGGAACGGTTATTTTTATTAAGATGATAGCTACAGCAATTCAACACATCCCTATACTCAAACCATTCAATCATTGATGTGATGGCACACAATTGAAAATAATATTTTCATGTTCTTGTTATGTAATACTCGTATATATTATGAGGCATCAAATGTACCTATTGTCGTAATTGCACTACATCAAATTTACATGTACTATGCACTTTGACTCATTAACATTTACTCCTTTTTACTAAATTTCAAAAGTTAGTTCACCTAACTGTAAATAATAATTGCTGATTATAGGGAGTATAGCTACCATTGTCAATTAAATTATATCATTAAATTTGAATATTGTTTGTTACAGAAGAATTATCAAATCAGAAGAAGAGAAATATCATCTAATGGGAACAGGCAAATTGGAATTTGCATCAAGATTGATGAGCCGTTGATGGCTGTTTACATGATATGACAATTCATGTCTCTATAATCATGTTATGTATATGGCAGTATAGACAGAGTTACAGAAAGGCAGTAAATGAGTGGACCAAACTGCCACAAGCAATTACTTCATCTCACTGCTTGAGGCAACTTATGTTTTGTTGCAGGGAAAAATGAAATGATGTAATCTTGACAAAAATATGTATATTTTGATAAAGAAAGAACAACATACAATGTTATATTCTGTATATGTGTTATGCATTCACTAAATATATATATGTAACAATATTATGCTTTTCCTTTATTTGAAATACAATAATATTTTATAAATACAAAACAATCCATGTAAGAAGTAAGATCTTGGAAATATTTTACATAAATTGAGTATATTTATGAAAACACTATTAGACAGTCCTAATTAATTATGTCTCTTAATAATAAAATTCGTTTTTACATTCACGCAAACTATACTTGCTGCATATTAAGTCCAGTGATTAAACATAAAACTGGTTTTTGTGAAAAAATAACTACAATACAATACACAGGTACATTCAATACCTAATAAACTTGTAAAGCTAATCTCTGCTACTATAAATTAAACTCAAGTGTTCCATAACATGCTACACCGAGACATGTTCAATTTGTAAACTCCTTATTTCAGTACTAATATTGCCTCAGACTTCATATTCTTGCTGCACCAAGACATGTCCAATTTGTGAACTCATTATTTCAGTACTAATATTGCCACAGACTTCATATTGTTGCTACACCGAGACATGTCCAATTTGTAAACTCATTATTTCCGTACTAATATTGCCGCAGACTTCATATTCTTGCTACACAGAGACATGTCCAATTTGTCAACTCATTATTTTAGTACTAATATTGCCACAGACTTCATATTCTTGCTACGCCAAGACATGTCCAATTGGTGGACTCATTATTTCAGTCGGTACTAATATTGTTGCACACTTCATATTCTTGCTATTCTTGCCTAGTCTCGGTTCTTGAAGTCTGCCGTAGTTAGCTAAAAACAAGAAATTATTAAACATTGAAATAAGTAAAAAAGACATGACTTTATTTAATGATATTTTTTATTACTCCTGTATTTATCAAAATAATAATATATCATTTCAGTTTGCCAACAAATTATATATTTATTAAGACTATGACAGACTTAGAGGTTACCTATCATTTTTTTATGAATTTCAGAACAATATTCAGAAAATTTTTAGTTATTCTATAAATTTTATATTCTAAAAATTTTCTGAATATTGTTTATTTTTAAACTGACTGACTTTAAAACCACATGCATTTAGTAATTTGAAATACTGGCTTGGGAAAATATCACAAAGTAACTATATTTACTAACCATTGGTATAAATACAGATAAAAATAACATCCTAATCTTTAGAATACATACCTAGTGGTTTGTATAGCACTGCAATTTTTTTATTGCGCGACATCTTTCAACATTTGTCAATTTATTCAAAACTGCTTAGTGTTGAAGTCCTTTTATCCACATGTCTTATGATCGACTTGCTTCTTACTCTTGAGACGTTTCAAACTCGATCTGCGCACTATTTCAGCTAAACTGAACACGAAAGATCTGAAAGAGTAAGTTTAAGAGAATTAAAGACAAATAATAGGATTGGTTTACTATGTATCTCGTTGACAATGAATAGGTAAACGATGATAGAATAATACTTACTCAGCATAATGTAGGCGAAATAATTAAGTTTGAAAGAAAACAACAAAGGTAATAATTCAACTGACTTCAACTTCAACTTTGGTTTATAATGGCTCCATCGTTCACCGATGATTTTGCCAATGTCAGGGTGGAACAAGAGATCAAAATAAATTAACTAAAAATGTTAAAAAATGACTATTGACCGGTACTATTAGCTATGGTTTCTCTTTGGAGGCCTAAATCTCTGAAAAGGGACAACACAGATATTAGTAATATACATATATGTCTAGACAAACTTAAATAATAAGATATATTCTTGTTAATAGGGAGACAAAGGGAAGGAGACGTGAAGGAGCAGGGGCCTAGATTTTAATTTTGTTTAAGGAAATGAATTTGTATAAAATTTTAATAAGGGGAGTGTGAGCTAATGACAAAAGGAAAGATATGTTTACGGGTCTGGGAAAGTTTTTAGGGAGGAGGTCATACAGAGGAGTCACTAATCTTGGACATGAGAAAAACATATGTTCTAGTGTGCCCTCGTCTAAGCCGCATTCGCAAATGGAGTGATCTCTAACGCGGATTTTGGCCAGGAATACTGGAGAACAAACAAATCCCAAGCGCATACGTATAATAACAGATGTGGCCAATTTATTTATATATTTATGTCTATTAAACCAAGGTTTTGAGGGGATGGTAGGTTGGATGGAACCATAAAATTTACCTTTGACTAGTTTGGAAGTCTGCCATAAGTCATTCCAAGATCTAACCAACGAAAGGTGAGTCTCAGAGCGTAGGTCGCGTGAGAAGCAGAGGTTATATGATAGGCTGCCAGATTCGGCCGCTGCTTTGGCACAGATTCAACTGACTTATCTGACTTAATCTGACTGACATTTATAATGTCATTTTAGTGATGCCAGATGCAATTTCTAAATTAGTATTATAATGCTGAAGAGTTTGTTTGATTGGACACGCTAATCTCAGGCACTATATTAGTTGCCATTTATATTCCGTGAGAGCGTAGTATTTCCTTTGATGGGTGGATCACGGCACAGAAAATCACTGTTTTGTCTGTTCCGTGGGGTCGATCCACTCGTGATGAAATCAGTGTCATCCGTATAAATCCGATAGAATACCTCAACCGATAAACTGCATAAGTATATAAAATAGATGAGCGTAGCTGCGGCATCCGCTATTATTTGTATATCTATATTCTTTTTATAGGCTCACGCACACCTGTATCCCTGGCGGGGTAGGCAGAGATGTAATATTACACCCACATTTCGCCATGAATTTTTAGGTCCCAGTGGTCCCACGTAATAGGAGGCGAGCCTTGCCTTTACCGGGCACATCACTAGACTCCGTTACTCTCTACTGTGTTATTATATTTATATTTCATACATATAATAAAACACAAAAAAAAAAATATATTTTTGTACATTGAATATGTTTAGAAAAAAAAAACTCTGTTAGGCTAAGAATCAGTAAAGGAGTATGAATCTAGAAAATAAATTCTGTCTGTTTGTCCGTTTGTCTATTTGTACACGCTAATCTCCGAAGTTACTGGATGGATTTGAAACTTTTTTTGTAATATTGCTATTAGGTCTGGGTCAACATAATTATAGTCTATATTAATTGATTTTGGAAAGTGGAACACCTGATGCAGAACCAAAACAGCCCAAAGTGTCCGCCCTAGAACAAGCTATGTGGACAGAAGTCACTATCAAATTCCCGGAATTAGTTACTTTCTACCTGTAAACAACACCCCTAAACCCCTGATTCCAAGAATTGTTTACGTGTAACATTCCATACTGATGAGTCATCGTTTATTAAAGTAAGCTAATGAGGTAAATGCAATTAAAGAAATAGGTCAGTGGCATTTTGCTACACTTGTGCTAACAGTGACAGTTCTTATTTTGTTTAAAGTTTTAGTGATGGATTTTACTTCTGGAGGTACCTATGTAGGTATAATATTTTTTCTTGTAAGAATCCTTTTAATGCGAAAAATGATGTTTTATCTTTGTTTTCGAACTTATCAAGCTTGGAAAAGCCATGTATCCTCTTGTATCTAGGCTGAAGTTTTGATATGTTTTAGCTGCATGACTATGGATGATTATGGCATATATTTTACGTAACACACTTGAGTACAACTATTTTTTTTTCTTATTTTTCAGAAAAGCTTTACTCTATTAGTAAAATAGAGCTTTTCGAAAAATGGCTGAAGCTCGAAAAAAGCGATAGAAATAATCGTTTATTTGAGTTTATTTCATCTAAGTTTGATTTCTTTGACATTACTGAAGAATGTCAAAGGGAAATTAAGATGAAATTAGCTAGTATTTCTTAGAAAATTTCTAGAAAATGGGTTTCTTCAGGAAAGTCAAAAGAGCGTTTCCTTAATAAGAATAAGATGTGGCTGGAAGGCGATGAGATAGAATTTTGTATGCGATCGACTCAACCACAGCCTTCTCCGCTGACCTTTTTCGGCCTGGCAGGCCTAAAAAAGTCTTCGAAGATTCGTCTTTTAAAACTAAAAAAACGTAGAGTTGAAGATCTAGTTCAATCGCGAAGTGTTGGAGAATTAATGACTGCAGCAGAGGTAACTGCATGGTCAACTGGACATAAGAACGTTGCCAGAGTTATAAAGAAGCTTCAGCTTCCGTAAGTGTATGTATTAGCCTTCAACAACCAAGTGCTGTGCAAAGTAATAGACCGCTGAGTAGTGACGAGGCATTAACGTATTATATTGATTCAAAATCAACAAGTCACTCATACAAGCAGTCTAGGACATGGACTATGAAAGTCGGACATCACGTGTTTCCATCATATGAATGAATTGTTAAATAAAAAAGCGTGTTATCCTTCCGAGAATCACGTTGTTGTGACACAATCTCGAGCAGAAATTGAGCTACAAGCTATTTTAAATAAAACTGCAGAACGGTTAGTTAGAAGCTCAGAGAGAAGTTGTCACAAGCGTGCTCCACAATTCCTCGTTTACTCTTAAATAAGTAAATGGGTGGTCTATCATCATAGTGGTTATAAACAGAGATTTGACAATAGCGAAGACACTGATGAGTTCCTTTTCATTTTTTCATTTGTTTCTCTTAGGTTAATCGACGAAGGTAACAACATTATCTGGCAAAAGCCTCATCCATCGTCGACGAAGTTTTGCCGTTCAATTAAATTCATTTTTGCCAAAGAAACTACGGAATTAACAAAAATCGAGAGTAATAATGTTTTGGAACAAATAAACAACTTGGAGCCTACATCTTGTGATCTTGGTGGTTCTTTTTATATTTATTATTTGATTTGAATTGACTATTATTTTTTATAAATATGTCAGTTAATAATTTTTGTATAAATATGTCAGTTTGTAATTTTTGTATAATATATGTCAGTTTATAATTTTTGTATACATACATAACGTCACGCCTTTTATGCCCGAAGGGGTAGGCAGAGGTGTATTTCTACACCCACTTTTCGCCAGATATACTTTAGTCCCACGTAATAAGGGGCGAGCCTATTGCCGTACCGGGCACATTTCCAGACTCCGTGCTGCTACTGAGAATTTCGTGACAGAAAAACCCAATAACACTCCCCGACCCAGGAATCGAACCCGGGACCTCCCGATCCCACGCGCACATTTATGCCGCGAGACCAACGAGGCAGTCGTATAGGGTTTGATGTCAAGTTTTCCGTCTCTACGCAAAGATGGTATTTGCATCGTGTTATTCCTTAGTCACCTCTTACGACACCCACGGGAAGATAGGGGGTGGTGACACTTGTATTCTATGCCGTCAACCACACGGCATAATTTATTTAATAATATAGTATTATATATTATAATGACTGAAAATATATTTTTGTCCACCTGGCTTGTTCTACGCCGAACACTGTGCAGCCCGGCGAAACTATAAAACATAAAAATGCGGTTTGGCAAAAAACATTATGCCTGATGAGCATTTTCTGATGAGAGATTATTTGAAGATCTCGAACATCTGATGCGGAGAGCCCAGCTACGCTAAAACATATAGCCATGACGTGTTAGATAAAGTTATTTAGTCTGATGAGCTTTTCTGTTGCCTTATAAAAATCAGAGATCTGAAACATCTGGTGAGGAGTTATAAGATCAGTTCATCAGTTATAATATTAAGAGGATTTCTTGTTGAGAGATCCATATTCATAATTCTTCGAGCAATTAAAGACCCGAGGAAGGACATCGTTTTTATCGCGATAACCGACATCCACGCGGGCGGAGCCGTTAGCGACAGCTAGTATTGATATATGTATTTTGTATGGATCTGTTGTCAAATATGCCTCTCTAATCTTCAAATACATGGGTAGATTGTATATATAATATAAGAGAGACAGAAACTTATATTAGAGAGACTTGAGTTCGAAACCATAGCGTTTTTTTTTTATTTTGTGGTTATTGTGTGCTGCAATGTGACCGTAGAGTACGTTAATTCGTTGGTTCCTTCTTTCATAAAGATCTTTGACCGTCTTTGTAAGGAGTAAGTAGCGGCAGTAGCTTGAAATATCCTGATTCTGGTCAAAACCATATTATCATTTTAAGTTGCGGAGGTCAGATGACATAAGAAATAGGTACTTAATCGAGTCGTATATACAATCGGGATAACTAGAATAAGTAACTTTAATACTCAACTTTTCTATTCTTCAATCAGATGATTCTATTGTTCAATGATAGCAAATAATGAAGATTTTTGTTGTTTAGTCCAATGAATAACACAAACGGCTTAAGTTACTAATCTATTACCAGAATATACAATATTAACACAGTAATAGATTCGCAATTAGCCTATTAACAATTTCACATGAGGCTACGAATACGTTGGTTCTACTATTTCACTAATTCTGTTCTTATATTATGAACACGACTTCATGGCCATTGCATCAGTATATCCGAGTGAAATTATTCGTCTCATACATCCACTCGCGCGGAGCCACGTGTGACAGCTAGTTCATAATATTATATTTATAATATATAATTTATAATTAGACGTTGTTTTTTACAATATGTGACGCGGAGTAAGTAGTGACTTGGAGTTCTAATTAAAATTAATAAGAAAATTTTCGACGTATCATTTCAGATATAGTCATGTATATCTCAAAGCATATTGGTTCTACCATCCATGTGGTACACATTATTTGCATTAAATTGTGAATCAAAACCATTCTCAAGTCCTCTTGAACACACACAAAAAATTTCATCATAATCGGTCCAGTCGTTTAGGAGGAGTTCAGTGACATACACACGAACACAATAAATATATATAATATATATATAATAATAAATAAAATAATTTAATAAAGATAAAGATGTACCTAATTAAAAGTTAAATTCCCAAAAATAGTTGCCTTTGGTAACATTAATTAAGACTTCTAATTTTTACAGTGTTGTTACATACAACACAACGTTTAAATCAAATAAAATCGTCACAGCATCGTTTTAATGTCGTATCGATTTCACATAAAATCGATTTAAAATGTGCAGCCCTGCTTTTGTCTTTGGCTGTGACAGTTCATCATCATCATCACTCATTTTCAAACGTATCTACCTACATTGTTTAACTTTCATACCATAACTTTCCTTTTACCTACATTGTTCATTCTTAACTAAAAATTCAAACACCGATATCTTCTTTTTTCCACCTTTCCTGAGTGAAAATAGAATCATTAATAGACTTTGTTACTTACGCCAATTTTTTTATATATTTTTTATTACTGTTCGCTTCAATTTAATTTCAGACATTTTGATGTATGGAGATCTGCCATTGTCCTTTATTAAATGTATTCAAATATTTTCACACTTTAATATTAAGATGTATATAATTAATATAACCCCCTATTTACAGTCCATGAAAATTCCTTTGTTTGCTGTCTACGAATATAAGCTCGATTTAAAAAAGCTTGTATGTCTGCAATACTCGTCTAGAACAGGGTACTTATATTAACATTTTTGTGTTTCATTATTGCCGAAGCAGTAAACAAACCCAAGACCGCAAAATTAGGTACTCGCTATTATTTACGTTCGCACTACTAAACCAATTGGGCAGTACAAGTAACACGTAGACTGCCGAACCAACGACATAAATTTCGTGTGTAATTGACATCAAATAACTTATTTATATATATTGCTCGAACAAATGAAATATTTATTTACAGATTACATAGTACCTTCTATTTTTCATGTAATGACATACCGCTACATACTTAACAGTAGGTAAAAAAGTAAAATTTGTTAAAACCGGCGCCACCGTTTCTGTGTTACATGTATCGTGAAGCCCAGAATAGTAAAAATATGAAAGACGAACAGCGAGAGAGACATAAAAGGAATCGCAGGTAACGAGAGGACAGTAAGACGAGTTGGTTACGCCACGTTACGCCCCATTATTTCATCGTGCAGACTCATGAAGTTATTACGGGTAATGTAGTGGTGGTCGGCACGCGCCGCTTTTTGTTATACGGACAAAAGAACTCGCTACTAGATAGTTTCATACTAACAAAAAACAAAAGCGCGCCGCTTCACGCAAAACGAAATAATAATGAAGTAGGTACTTTGGTTTGTTATTTGCGACAAAAGCCACTGTCTAATAAGGGTTGTATCGTAACTAGCAGACCTTGAAATATGAAGTCCTTGTGGCCGCACTACACGTTGCGTATAGCCCACATAATAGTAGAGCCTCTTTGTAACTTGTGTGTATTAATATTTGCACTCCACCAAAACTTAGCCTGTCTCAGCTCTTTCCTTTTTTACTTTATTGAGGCGGTAACGTACTGTTGTGAGCCTCAAGGTAAATGGGTTTTTAAAAAATAAAATACTTAGTTAAGGCTAAGGCAACCGTCTGGTTTGGATATTGGACAGAGACTGAGGAGCATCTTAGGGCTTTCTATGGCTACTACTGATAAATGTTGAGTAAGCAGAAAGGAATGTATGGTGTGCGAGAAAGGGTACAATATGTATCTATAACACCTCCCAGGGGTAGACTAAACATCGGGGTAGAAATTTCGATGTTTAGGGAAGCAGATACTGGTAAATTTACACATTTGTCCTAATACTAGGAGAAGGAAGGTTTTCTGTTTCGGGATGGTGTTTGCCCATATTTGCGGGAATCACAGGTTCGGGTTCCAAGGTCTGACTGGAAGGTAAGTTAACTGGAACTGGTTGAGAAAGTGTAGGGAAATGTAGGATGAGACGGTTGCGCGATTTAATACACAAAAACAACTTAAAAATAAAGAAAATAGACAGGATACAAATTATAAAGATGATTATAATCGAGTAATGGGCCTCGTACTTTATTATTGGATGTTGGTTTAAAATACTGTCCGTCGCATCAGATACGGATTTTAGCCTTGATTTCGTTTCTATTGTCAAAACGTCTAAGTCAATGTTTTGTAATTTCAAAGGAGGCTCATTATTTACACTATTAAACTTATGTATATTGCAACAGGAATCGTTCAAAATGTTAAAGTTGGTATGGATGACAGAAACATTAATACTTAAGTTTTTAAATTTGGGTATTAATTTTGTAGTTTTACAATACGCGATACAGTTGTTCGGAATACTAAGAATTCCTGTGCCAATGATGTCTACATCAGGTATTTTCCTATCTGAACATTCGATGTACAGTTTATTACTACGGGATTGTACATAAATCCACTCATTACTGTGTAACGGTTTCCATAAGTCTATGAGTCCGTGTAGGAAGTCTGTTTGACACTGCACTGGTAAAACACTTATCACATTCGATAATAGCTCACTTTCGCAACTGGGATTCGCACTGGTTGGGAACACGGTCATGACGTCACAAACATACTCGCGGGCGCTTATCGCTATGCATTCCTTCAATGAGTCGAGGCTACAGTATTCTGTTTTATCTTTGGTCATTGCTATGTATTTACTACTAGGTATTATAAAGCTAAAAGAGTTCGGGTTTACACTATTGTGTGGCATTGGTAATGCAATGTTGTGAAACAAATTGTATACCTTAGGCGATACTAAAGGTATCTTCAAAACGAAGACAATTTTGTTGTTTAAACTATAGCAAACTATACTAGATATATTTATTAAACTATGAATATTATCTAATGCTAAGCTTACAGGTAACTTAAGGTCTACAGGTAAGTATCTATAGTTATCGACGATTTCTTGGTATAACTGTGTGGGCAATATAACGGCCGGGTGTAGGATGTTTCGACTGCATGATAATATAGCGTTTGTTATGTCTTCTAACCGAAAAGATAAAGTTAGTAAGGAGGCTTCTATTCTGTTAATAATGGAATTAATGTTCGTTTTAATATTTAATTCGTTTGATATAGCTGTTATATTTTTAAGTTTCAAAGAGAAATTGTCGATAGCTTGATTAAGGCTGGCCTCGTTGAGTTTTACAATACGTAATGTATCGTTAAATTGCGATAAGACAGTAGTAGTTATTAAAATATTTTCTTTCATTAACGAGGCCAATCTTTTTTCGTTATCTTATACATTTCGGATGGCGGTGTCGTATTTGACAGCGTCATTTTCGTCCAGAGTACCAAATATGGTTTTGGACAAAGTGCCAATGCCACCTATCCACGCCCCTCGTTTGAACCTCTTGCTTAACAGATGAGTAATAGTCGAATATTCAGTAACGATATATTATCGTCATAACGAACTGTTAACGGTTGTAATATATCGTGACATTCGAAACTATGGGATATTTCTGATTGAATCTGGTTACACATAAATCGCATTGTACCTAGGACCGAATTTATATTTTGTATATGGGGTTCAATATACGAGATATCATATGGTGTTACTATGTCTAGATGGCTAATACGAATTTTGAGTTCGCCAATTGGGTCAAAGTATATACCGGAACTTGCGTTGATTGGATGTAGCAATTCGGGGTGACATTGGGCCAGTATGCTGTAATGAAAAGAAACATTCTAATAATTCTTTAAGAAATGTTTAAGTTTTTCGTATAAAATTTTTATATTACCTACGCGTGTATCTAAAAATAATAAAAAGTAAAAAAGGTGTATATACAAATTTAATCCTACGACAAAGGCAAATGGTTTCAGGTCACAGTACCTGATTCTTGGACGTTCACGTGCTTAACTTCATCGAAGTGATGCTTCACATGGCGTCTATTTATTAGTAGGGATAGTGTATGGTTACCATGTAACTTAACAACCTTGTACGGGCCTTTCCATACGGGCGACAAGGCTTTACGGAGTCTAAGGTGATTCTTTAACAAGACATAATCGCCAACCTTGTATGTTACAGGGCGAGTATGAGAATCATAATACGCTTTAGAATTCGTTTTAGATTTTTGTATATATTCCAGGGCTTTATCACGTGTATGTTTCATGCGGTGTTGCAACATTTTAACATATTCAGGGTAAGTAGTGTTGGAGCTGTCGTCATAGACAGAGTCTGGAATATGAGGTTTGTGTCCGAACAGGAGTTCGTATGGTGAGTAGTGTGTGGTTGTATGTACCGTTGTGTTATATGCCAACATGGCTGTGTACACATATCGCGGCCAGTTATCTTGGTTTTCATTTATATAAGGTCTAAGGTATTCTTTAAGAGTTGAATGAGATCTCTCCAATGCGCCTTGCGTTTGTGGATGGTAAGGCGTGGACCATAACTGTTTGATCTTTAAGAACTCGCAGGTCTTTTTAAACAAATCAGCGGTAAAATTTGTGCCCTGGTCGGTAAGTATGTGCTTAGGAATGCCAAACAGGGAAATAAAATGGAGAAGACATTCGCAGGATTCTTCGGCGGTATTACTACGGAGAGGATAGGCTAGAGAAAACTTGGTTAGGTCATCTTGCATGGTTAAAATGAACCGAAGCTTGGCTGAGCCGGATTCAGGAAGAGGTCCGACAATGTCAATGGCTAATCTTTCGAAGGGAGACGTCGATGTAGAAGTTATAATCATTGGGGCTCTCATTGGTTAATTTGGCGTAAGGATTTGTTGATTTGACATGATGAACACTTTTTTATATAATTTTCTATATCACTCCTCATATTTTTCCAATAAAATCTTTCCTTAATACGACTTAACATTCTGATTGCGCCTAAATGTCCCGCTATAGGGATATCGTGGTTTTCCTTTAAGATTTGCGGTATCTCGCTAAGTGAAGGGTATATAACATTGTTATGGTATACATGAATTTTTATTTTAGTGCCGTTGAATAGATAGGTAAGCATGTTGTATATTTTTGCGAAGGAGTGTTTGTCAAATGGATTTTTAAAGTCGGACGTACTTATTTCATTTATTGTCGGATAGGATATTATAATCTGGTCACGTGCATATTTAAGGGATTTGAAAATATCTTGATATGAGTAATCATCGAAATGATGCACTTTTGTAAACAGGAAAAGATATGTTTTATTTTGAATTGAGAGAGGTAAGAATGCGCATAAAGTTCTTTCTTGTTTCAGGAATTCGTTACGTTCAGTTTCAGGGCAGTTATTAAGAACTTCTTGGACGTAAGGCATAGATTCATCCATGTCTATTGAGGTGGGTATAATAAGTAGACGTTGAGTGGCCTTAAGCAAGTTTTCATTATGTTCAGAAATAGAAGTATCCAGGGATTCAGCACGTGCCTTTAAAAATTTACTATAGGTGTCTTCAGATGAAGGTAAGTGGTCAGGTGCCGGGGGAGTTTCTGGAGAAGACTGCTGAGGAACAGGTAAGGTTTCAGGATGTTGCCAGCTAGTCGAAGGTTGCGGTTCTGGATTGACTTCAGCATGGCGTGGTTCATTATCAATAGAACTCAGGTAATCCATTACTTCGTTTTCGATTTCAGGATTTATAAGATTAGCATCGAGGCTAGACGGTGGAGATGCAAGAAGGCTCTGCAGGTCACTGCCGGCTTCATTAGGTGAACCCGAAGGTTGTGATGTTTGTAGTGGAATTTCGTTGTCGGGGTTTAGCGAATTTTCGTTCTCGGGATATATAGGATTTACTGGGTATCTAGAGAGAGCATCAGCGGCGGAGTTTAATTTACCCTTGCGGTAAACTATCTCATAATCGTATTCCTCCAGTTTTAACCTCCATCTCTGGAGTTTACTGCTGGGGTCTTTATGATTAAATAGCCATCTCAAAGGTCTATGGTCGGTGATTATCTGGAATTTTCGTCCGTAAAGGTAAGGACGGAACGTTTTGCAACCGAAGAGTATGGCTAACAGCTCCTTCTCGGTCGTGCTGTAATTGGATTCGCTCTTGTTGAGCGTGCGTGAGGCAAAGGCTACAGGCTGATCTCTACCCACAGCTCCTTGGCATAGTACAGCTCCTACAGCATAATTTGAAGCGTCGCAAGTGAGGACGAAGGGTTGAGTAAAATCGGGATAAATTAGGAGTGGAGCTGTGGTTAGTTTATGTTTCAAGGTATCGAAAGCGAGTTGCTGTTGATTTTCCCATTTAAAAGTAACATCCTTTTTGAGAAGGTGCGTGAGAGCTTTAGCAGTCTTAGAGAAGTCTGGTATAAAACGGCGATAATACGCGACAAGTCCGAGAAACGATTTTATGTCTTTAGGCGTCTTGGGGACTGGAAATTCGGTTACGGCTTTAACTTTGGAAGGATTGGGTTTGACGCCCTGTTCAGTTATTATATGCCCGAGGTAACAGACTTCACGTCGAAGGAACTCGCACTTATCGGGCTGTAGTTTTAGATTGAATTCTCGAAGTCTCTGGAAAATTGCTGACAGGTTACTTATGCTTGTTTTCAGGTCGAATCCATAGCAGACTACGTCATCGAGATACACGAAGCACCGAATACCTTGAAGGCCTGAGACGACGGAGTTCATAAGTCTCTGAAAAGTCGATGGGGCGTTTTTAAGCCCGAATGGCATTCTGGAAAATTGGAAATGTCCTTCGGGGACGTTGAACGCGGTTTTGGCTTTGTCAGCTTCTTTTAATTTGATCTGGTGGAACCCAGAGGCAAGGTCTAGGGTTGAGAAGTACCTGCTGTTACCCAGTTGATCGAGGATTTCGGTTATCTGTGGAATAGGATATGTGTCACCAATCGTGACATCATTAAGCTTGCGGTAGTCGATTACCACTCGCCATTTCTGAACGTTAGATGCATCCAGCTTTTTGGGGACCACCCAAATAGGTGATGACCAAGGGGAGTCGGAAGGTTCGATTATATTCTGTTGTAACATTTTATCAATTTGATTCCGAACTTCGGCTTTATGTATTTCGGGGAATCTATAAGATTTGGTATGTATAGGCGTATCAGTTGTAGTTTTGATTTCATGTTCAATGGCATTTGTATGAGTAAGGTTCTCCCCGGGAAGGTGGAATATATCAGAAAAGTCAGAGCATAATTGTATAAGGGCATCCCTCTCTTCTTGATTTAGATGGGAGACGCGTAAGTGTTTTAAGACTTCATTAGTGCGTGTAACGCTGTTAGGTATAACTTCAGTATGCTTTTTCGGATTTGGAGGTCGCTGCTTAAACTCCGAAGGTTCAATTGAGTCTAGTTTCAGATTCAGGTTCGATTTTAAGGTTACAGGTTCTTCAGAGGTATTGACTACAGATAAATTGATTCTGTTATTGTCTTTAACGCGGACCAAACAGTTTGCAATTAGTAGGTCCTTGGAGATTTTTTGATCGAGAACCAAACCTTCTTTTACCTCGGGGTTTGAAACTGAGCATTCGATAATAGTTTCGGTTCTGGGAGGAATGATGTAGGCTGGATCGTGGAAGTACAATTTTAAGGATGAGTTAGAAAAGCGGAGAATGTTATCATTATAATTAATATTACAATTATGGGCATTAAGCATATCGGAACCTATAATGCCATCATAGGGCAGGTGTATGACATCAATGACGTGAAATTGATGTGATATTACGGATTTTGGAAGATGTAATTTTAATTGGAAGTGGCCTCGGGTACGGACAGGTTCTTCCGCGGAGTCAATGCCCTTCAGTTGGATGATCTCTTTTACGAGCTTAGTGTGCTTCTTTATACAGGTTATTTTTAATAAAGATACGGAGGATCCTGAATCGACCAGCAAGGAAAGTGGAGTGTCCGAGATGGATGATTTAACAAGGACGTGAGGTAGTAGGGTTTTAGCAGGATTGTTTGTTATTTCAAATACGTTGGATTTGGAAGATTTCGGCAGATCAACGTTACGTTGCTGCACGGATACTGAGGACTTTGGCAGATCAACACTACGTTGCTGCACGGATATAGAGGACTTTGGCAGATCAACGTCACGTTGCTGCGCGGATACAGTGGACTTTGGCAGTCCATTATGCGGAGCTGCCTGAAATGATTTAATAATTTTGATAGAGTGACTTCCTTGTAGCGGAGTCACTCTGGATATAGAAATCGGATGGGTGATGCCGGTTTTTGTAACGCCCGGTCCCGCACGACACCGGGACGAGACGGTTATTCGTTTTTTGGCTCGGCATCAACAGTGTCGTACCCCTCTACGAAAGCTATTGGGTATTCGTCATTATTAGTTGCCGATGCTTCGTCGGAAACGAAATTGACGTGTTGGGGCGTCTTGGGAACCTGGTCGGTGTTTTTGAAACGGTTGTTGTTATACTCCCGTTTACGACACTGTTCCAATGTGTGTCCTGGGGTTTTACAATATCTACAAAATGGAGTAGAAGAATTATTATTATTGGGACGATTGGGATTTAGGTTAGGCTTCCTTTCGGGTTGGTTTAGTCGGTAAGAATTGAAGGGTGATTTATTATTCGACCTTGAGGTGTTAGGCTTATCTTGTTTTGATTGTTGAAAACCAGACGGACCTGGACTTTGTTTAGATAAGGATTGTTGTATCTTCTCTTCTGAGATAGCCATGTTAATGGCTTCATTCAATGTTTTAACCGCTTTGCATCTGACTATGTTGGAGATACGGGGCGTAAGTCCCATTTGAAAATGATGGAGGGCTAGTTCCTCCATGGCTGCTGTTCGTCCTATCATCTCTCGACTCTTATGGCCATGTGAGATGGATATCTCTGTTAACAAATGAGAAAGACATGCTTCGATTCTTAAAGCATACTGACTGACGTTTTCATTTAGTTGTTGTTTGCATTCTTGCATTTCGGTTAAGAGATGAGCGTAATGCTTCCTTTCACTAAATTGGGTTTTTAGGAATTCCTTCAGTTGCTGCCAATTGGCAAACTCTTTAATGGAGCAAGCGGTTTCCGCCTTGCCCTGCAGTTGGCAAAGGATGTATTTAAAAAGGATATCTTTTTGGGTATCTGAGGCCAACTCATATGCGTTACTACAATTTACCAAAAAGGAGTTTAATTTTTCTCGACAACCGTCATACGGTTTTATAAACTTTAATAGGGTCGAAAGTTCGATTTCGGGTTTGGTCGTTACAGCTTTCTTTTTAGAAATAGACCTCGTCGAAGGTCCTGGAGGCGGAGGGCAGTGGCCTTGACCTTCCTCCTCTGTGTCAGTTATAGTGACTTCGGGTTTTTCATATTTGGGACTGTGAGACCTCTCAGCCATTATAATAGGTTACGATGTGATGGTTTACAATAAACAATATAAGTATTTACCGTTTACAAACGTGTATAAATTGCGACACAAGATTATTTATATATTATAACACAAAGGTTTAAAATAAGATTTAGCAATGACCAAGTAGTTACATAAAATCACTTACAGGAATGCAGACAGCGCGATAAGGATGATCATAGTACTTATCTTCGGAGAACTCGACGGGATGTGCGGCGCGATAAGCCGCGGGTCGTTGCGTCGTCGGCGCGGAGATTATACCGGTCGCAGCACAGAATTGTGCGCGACAGTGGGGTATAAGTTGCAGGTTCGAGACCGGCTGCGGCACGAGCAGTGCGCAGCAATGGGCCTTTACACTTCACCAACACTGATGTTCAAGGGTCCGGGCCGGGTCAAAACTCGGTGCAATATTCGTAATGCACTATGGAGTCGGCACGGTTAAATGCACACGCGTCGCGTCGTGTTTATTTAATTTACAGAGACGTACCGGGGATTATTTGAAATCCCTTTACGCTGCCACCAAATGTTGTGAGCCTCAAGGTAAATGGGTTTTAAAAAAATAAAATACTTAGTTAAGGCTAAGGCAACCGTCTGGTTTGGATATTGGACAGAGACTGAGGAGCATCTTAGGGCTTTCTATGGCTACTACTGATAAATGTTGAGTAAGCAGAAAGGAATGTATGGTGTGCGAGAAAGGGTACAATATGTATCTATAACAGTACGCATGAACAGACAATGCCTTATCAAATTTTTACCTCTCTCAGTGGTACATTGAATTTGTTTTCTTGTTTTCAATCTTCTTTTCAGGAGAATAGAATATATTAGGTAACTCTTATTTTTTCCGCGTGTTCTTTGGGTGAACTGAGGAATATATATAGGTCGGGTTGGCGCTTAGTAAGCAATAGCCTAGAAGCCTCCATGTACCTATAGATATACACAAAAGTTTCGAACGGCGGTAACTCCTAGCGTTGTGACAGCATTTATGCCAGGTGTTTTAGTATAAATAGGTTTTTGTTGCTTTCATGGGAAATATTAGGGATAATACCCAAGGGCGATATTTGTATTGTTTCGAGAAAAAATAGACTAATATTGTATGACTGAATCCGACCTTTGTCAAACATAATTAAAGTGGACTGGAGTGAAAGATTGGATTATGAGGATATTGTAGATACGTGACGATAAATATACGTCTTTTCATGCATTACATCAAACTTTTTATAACGTAATCCATATAACGATCATAAACCTAGATACTGACTTTACATTCTCTTTTTACAAATACCACGCAAGCTTGAAAAAGCAACAAATACCTATATTGGAAATGGCAAAGTACAAGATGAAGGAATGTATGCGCTGTGTTGTAATTGTGTATTCCAAAAATTGTGTTATCAACCTAATTTTTCGACTATGACTACGCTAAGAATCTATTGAAAACCAACTGAATATAATATTCAATTTCATTTTATGTCAAGTTTAGTTTATAAGAATGTTGTGTGGACCAATTTTACTACTTCCTTTAGAATGTTTGTTAAAACTGTCAAGATTGTGATTTTCATACTTTGCATAAAATATTGCCTGTATGCAGTGATCATAAATTTCGATGTATAATGAACTCATCAATCCTTTGCGTCATTCGATGCGTGTTTTATGACGTAACCTAGTATTTTAACATTCATATTGTTACGAGCTGGGGTTCGGTGATTAATTAAATTCCTATGCCACTAAAACTGCACTTTATTTTACACACTTATACACACTTAATTTCCAACACTAATAAAACACTAGCCTCGGAACTCGAGCTAATGCTTAAAGACCTCAGCTCTGCAAGTCTTCAAGTTGGACTTCAGATGAACCGGGCCAAAACTCAAGTAATGACCAACAGCACGAAACGTAGGGTCACGGTAGACGGGCAGACTATACATTATGTCGACGAGTATATATACTTGGGCCAGATTGTCTCTTTCAGCAACAGGCAAGACAAAGAAGTAGGACGGCGAGTCGAAAATGCCTGGAAGAGCTTCTGGTCAATGAAAGAGCTACTGAAGGGCAACCTTCCACTGACACTCAAGCGAAAGCTCGTCGATATGTGAATATTGCCCGTCCTAACCTACGGCCCAAACATGGTCCTTGACGGAATTCCAGAAGTCCAAACTGAAGATTTGCCAAAGGGCTATGGAACGTAGCATTCTCGGGGTAAAAAGGACCGACCGTGTCCGGAACACCACGCTACGTTCCCAAACACGCATAGCCGATGTTGGTTTAAAATCTGCCAGGCTGAAGTGGGACTGGGCTGGTCACCTCTGCCGTATGCACCCAGAAAGGTGGGCTTATTTAATAACCAGTTGGGTGCCTCATGATAGTCGACGACGACGCGGCAGACCTAAACGGAGATGGCGAGACGACTTAGATGCATTCGACAGCGACTGGCCGAACATAGCACAGGACAGGGATGAATGGCGGTCTAAGGGAGAGGCCTTTGCCCAGCAGTGGGACACATGTACAGGCTAAATAAAAAAAAAAAAAACACTATTTCACACTACTAGAAAACACTTCCGACTCACTTCTCTTCGCTCGATGATTATCGCTTCGATTATTCAAATGAACTGTCTCGATTCGCTCGTCTATGCGGTATTTATACCGGCCGGGTAATAAACTAGTAATTACCAGACTTCCCGAGAATGTTGAAACATTCTAGAATTGTGGCATTGTTCTAGTAATCAACAGCAACGCCATCTATTAGAGGATAGATGAAACACTGATATATCCATTATCTTCTAGTCTCTCATTCACCGATAGATGGCGTTATTTTCAAATATCGCCATTCGTAACAATATTTACATATTTGTTTACATATAAATACTTAAGCAACTAGTTCGATGGATTAATTCGTGTGTACTAACTTTCAAACGGTCTGTATGCAAAGCATGCTTGTAAACTATATACTGACTTGACAGGATATCGTGTGAAAACTGGGAGCCCAGACATAAGATAGGTACCTAAAGTGACTTTTTCAAGAACTCTTTACAAACATTGGGTATCTAAACGTTCTCTACTAATCTAAACGTTTTATAAATATTTTAGGCATCCCATCTATTAGCAGAGAGTCACGCACTGACTGTATGACTCTCAGCTAAGGGGGTTTGAGGCTTACCTACTATCGTTATAGTTGGTGGAGCCAGACCGTACTCAGCTTAAAATATGTATTATTTCTGAATCATTATAGCTAAATAAACAAATTCATACTAATAGCTCTTTAATAATAGCTGAAAATTTTTTTATTTTTTATTTATAGACTGACGCCTGTATCCCCGAAGGGATAGGCAGAGGTGTCAAAGTCAAAGTCAAAAGTCAAAGTAAAAAATCATTTATTCATCTAGGTCACAACGTGACGCTTATGAACGTCAAATTTTCAAAGTAAATTAATAATGCTTCTACATTTACATTTACTGCCCATTCGCAAAGCAATAGGTAGAACCACGAGAAAGAACGGGCAATAAAACTCGTGGCCACTCTTTTTAATCGCCAGTGTTATGGTACATATTTTGTTTTTGTAAGGAGCTGCAACTGTTTCACATTGTTATTAATTACTTGTAAATAGTAAATACGAACATACATATTATATACAAAATATGTAGTTATTAAATTAAGTGCTGTAGTAGTCTTCAAATGTGAATCTTGTGTAACAGGAGCATCCACTTACGCTTTATAATGTAGGCTACTCGCGATCATGTTCAGAACTATGGTGGAAAAGTATGTTACAGAAAGTGACGGTATATGAATACACGAAAATTACAAAAACGTTAGTATCCAGCCCATGATAACGAGTTACCTTCATGTAACACTGTAGCAAATTTTAATAAAATTTGTGGAACAACAATGTAAATGTAAATGTAGTAAGTTCAATGACCTAATAATGCATGAACATTAAATTAATAGAACTAGAGATATTATATAAAAAAAAACCTGAAAAGTAAGGCATCTATATAAATTAAAAAAATCAAGAGTTGGCTAGTGTAAGTGACCATCTATCCTTATCACTGAAATAATCATTAATGGTATAATAACCTTTCCTAATAAGGCAGGCTTTTATTTTACTTTTGAACGTACTAAATGGCAATTCTAAAAGACTAATTGGTATTTTATTGTATTTACGAATACCTAGCCCTACAAAAGAATTATTAACTTTATGTAAACGATGATAAGGGGCATATAACTTATGCCTGTTTCGAGTATTTATGTTATGTACATCACTTTTTGTAGTAAATAAACCTATATTTTGCCTAATATACAATATATTAGCTAATAAAAATTGCGAGGCTACTGTAAGAATCCCTATAGACTTAAAGCGTTCCCTAAGAGTATCTTTTGCACCTAACATGTATATTGCTCGTACCGCTCGTTTCTGTGGAACGAAGATATTCTGAATATCCGCAGCTTTGCCCCATAACAAAATACCGTAGGACATGACACTATGAAAATAGCTAAAATAAACTAGACGAGCTGTGTCAACATCAGTAAGTTGTCTAACTTTTTTGACAGCATACGCAGCAGAGCTAAGCTTACCTGCAAGACATGCTATATGTGCACCCCATTGTAACTTATTATCTAGTGTAATGCCTAGAAACACTGTCGAGTCAACTGTGTCAAGTTCCTCCCTATCTAGCCTTATATTAGGTCCCAGTTGTCTAACGTTAGGTAAAGCAAATTTAACGCATTTAGTCTTTTTAGAATTAAGCACTAGGTTGTTTGCTGTAAACCATTGTGTAACCTGTATAAGTGCATTATTTACATCATCAAATTGATTCCTATTCCTATCTACTTTAAAAATAAGTGACGTATCTTCTGCAAAAAGTACGACATCCTGTCATATTTTTTAAATAAAAAGGTAAGTCAATAATATATACAAGGAATAGAAAAGGACCTAAAATAGAGCCTTGTGGAACGCCTAACTGTATAGGTAATTTAGAGGATGTAGTCCCATTTACATCGACGCACTGAAATCTTTGCCGCAGGTACGACTCGACAACACAAAGTGCGGGTTCCTCTACGCCGTAGTGGCGGAGCTTATGCAATAGTGTGTCGTGATGAACGCAATCAAATGCTTTTGAGAGGTCACAGAATACTCCGATAGCATTTTTAGATGACTCCCAAGCATTATAAACGTGTTTTATGAGAGCAACACCCGCATCAGTAGTGGATCTACCTTTAGTAAATCCGTATTGATCTTTATGAAGCAGACTATTTAAATTAAAGTGTCTTAGTAGCTGCTTTAATAAAATCTTTTCAAATATTTTACTAAATGCCGGCAAGATAGAGATGGGCCTGAAGTTATTTACGTCATTTTTACTGCCAGATTTGAATAAAGGTATGATTTTACTTAATTTCATCAAATCCGGAAATACGCCTAAGTCAAAACATTGGTTAAAAATTACAGAGAGGTAAGGCGCAACAGTCTCAACTATAGTACCTAAAATTTTAATTGAAATGCCCCAAAAGTCGCCGGTATTTCTAATATTAATTGAATTATATGCGATCAATATATCTCGCGGGGTAACGTGCTCGAATCTAAACACGCTCTTGCATTCAGTTACACTGCTTAGCAAAAAAATTCCAGCGTCTAAAGATGATGATTGTAAAGAGCTAGTAGTTGTTAAAGGTATGCTCGCAAAGAAACTATTGAACATATGCGCTACTTGAGTTTGATTGGTGACTAATAAATTGTTTTCTTTTAGTTCAAATTGGTTTTCCCGTGGTCGTGCTCTTCCTGTTTCATTATTTATAATTCTCCAAGTTTCCTTAATTACATTTGTTGAATGCCTAATTTTGCTACTAATAAATTTAGATTTTGCCATAACACAAACTTGTTTAAAAATTTTTGTGTAGTTTTTTACATAATTTAGAAAAGGTGTGTCAAATCTATGTTGTTTCATACCATATAATTCAAACAATTTGGCTCTACTTCTGTATATACCTATAGTGGCCCACTGGTTAAAAGATCCGGTAGTACCCTTTAATGTGACCGTTTTACTCTTGAAAGTATCTTGAAACT
Organism: Euclidia mi; assembly: GCA_944739405.2. Lineage (NCBI taxonomy): Eukaryota > Metazoa > Arthropoda > Insecta > Lepidoptera > Erebidae > Euclidia > Euclidia mi. The sequence continues at coordinate 48,166,735 of OX123188.2, read as the reverse complement.
CATTATTTACTATTCCAAAAAGTGAATAATAAATTGTATTTGGATTTTCTGAGTTCAAAATTGAGGGATTGAGTTTAGCGATAATATTGTTTTTAAAACGTATAAGACGATTGGTAGTTTGAGGCCTACATTCTACTGTATGTGATTTATCATATGTTGTACATGAAAAACTAGCTATCTGTCCACGGTGATCAGAAGGAAGAGAACTAATAACTACTAGGTTTTTAGCAACACAAGAACTAAATATTTTATCCAAACAAGTAGAAGATATTTCAGAGACTCTAGTAGGTTCACAGAATAAATTACTTAAATTAAATGACTTAAAAAGATTCAGAAATCTAGTACACTGTGAAGAATTCTCTAAAATATTAATATTAAAATCACCACATATTATAATATTCTTATGACTACCTATAATTTTATTAAGAGCATCTTCCATAACAGTCTCAAATAGATTATAATCACCAGAAGGGGGTCGATATACACAAATTATAATATATACCTTAGGGTCCCAAGCCAACCTCACCTGCAAATGGTGCACCTGCCGATCAACGGACGAGGCTCTGGCAAACAAAATGTCCCAATAAGCGGCAATAGGCTCGTCACCTATTACGTGGGATCAAAACACTGGCGAAAAGTGGGCGTTTAATATGCCTCTGCCTACCCCTTCGGGAAAACAGGCGTGAGTCTATGTATGTATGTTTAATATATAAGTCTAGTTCCATACAGGATAACTCAATAGTGCGCTCAATAGATAAATTTACAATATCCTTACGTTCTTTGCATTTTAATAAATTTGAAGTCATTATGAGAGAACCGCCTCTAATAGCCTGCTTTCTTATATACGAACTCTGCACTGTGTAATATTCATTTATAACAATAACCTCATGGGTGCTTAACCAATGTTCAGTTAAGCACAAAACCTTAACGTCATATTTTTCTAGAAATAAACTTAACTCTAACTCTTTGCCAGATAGGCCCTGCATGTTTTGATGTACTATATTCAAATACTGCAGCCTAACTGTTGTCCTATCTTGGAGTTTAAATCACAAGATGTGTCAATAAAAACGTTGTTAGTACATGTACTAACCCTATCAAATAAATTGTCAACACAAGGCTCACTGCCTTGCTGTAAATTGTATGCTAATAACTTAGCAATTTGTCGCTTAATATAAAATGGCAGATACATTGTATCTTTAGTTAAAATAAATTTACTAATAAATTTATTAGCGTCAAAAAACAATATTGCGTCACTATGACGACAAGTTATGTTATACAATAACATGTTTAATGAGTGTATGTGCATATTTTGTGTGTGTGTTAAGTTGTTTGAGTAAGGTAAAGCACCTAAAATAAATTTACAACTAAATTTTGAATTAAGTTCTATCAACAATTCAACACATTCTATGATATCCTGTCTCTTTACAGTTAAACTGTTACCAAACAATAATATTGCAGTACTACTCTCATCTAAGGGGTGTAACTTAATCTGATTAACTAAACTACAATAACTATCCCCTGGCCTACAATAATTTATAACACACTGATTTGTATATTCACTGAGAAAACTACCAAAATTGTGACCTAGCCTATCAGAAAAAATAAAAGTTTTATTAATAGATGTTGGAAGCCTAGATTTATTTAAATTTGATTGTAATGAGTGTGAGTTTTGTGGATTGTTAGAAAAATTCTCAGGTAGTACGGTACTCAATGGCTCTGCTGGTACAAGAGTATGAGTACAAGAACTCGAGAGCTTATTGGTCAGAGACTCATATCACTCATCGTAATATTACACCCACATTTTGCCATGATTTTTTAGGTCCCACGTAATAGGGGGCGAGCCTATTGCCGTACCGGGCACATTACCAGAATCCATGCTGCTACTGAGAATTTCTTAACGAAAAATCCCAATAACACTTTGCCCGACCCGGGAATCGAACCCGAGGCCCCCCAATCCCACGCGCACATTTATGCCGCGAGACCAACGAGGCAGTAGTTGAAATTACTAACCATATTTAAGCTAGATAAGTACATAAGTTAAGAGAAAGCCCGATTATATCAAACAAACTAATTTCATAGGAAACTATAACTTTGTATGTGCGATATAATATACGTTATTTAATATTCTTGTTGCCAACGTAGCGCAGATTTTGAGCAGGGTAACGGACTAGTTTGCTAGAGGCGAGGATCCGTTTTTTGACTCACAGAGACTTTCCTAATCTTGTCATAATAAATTGAAATAAATGTAACAAAATATTATGACAAGGGAATGGAACAATTTATTACGAGAAGCCAGAGATTTGGTTTGAGAGAAAAGCTTATCTAGATTCACTGAAGTCACTTATATTATAAAGCGGAATAATTTGTTTGGGCGAAATGTCAGAATCTACCAAGAAGTTCAAGGGTACGTACAAAAATATAATATCAAATTACGACCTTAAGAAGCCTAGCAAACAGCGAAATTAAGGCCATTTGTCCGTATTCACTGCACTAAAACTATATTGTATTGTCATCTAATCTACCTACTTATAAAGTTTTGATTTGATCCAAGAACTACAAGTAGACGGAATTTGGCTTCATAACTTACATTTTATTACATTGTTACCAACAACCAAATAAAAGCGTGCTAATAAAAAATATACTAAGAAAGAAAATCGTGAAGTACCTAGGGTAAGAAATAAATTCAATAAATAATTTCGCTCATACATGTTAAAAATCGTATTTTTGTTCACTTGTCAGGACTCCGAGTGATGATATCTATCGGTTGTCGAGTGCACTACGAATGCAATCCTATTTTTGAAATGGCAAAATTGTTTGAATGTGCAGACCACGTCGATATGAAATTTACAGAATTTCCACACACATTGACTGCCTCGTTGGTCTCGCGGCATAAATTTGCGTTTCGGGTTTGATTCCCGGGTCGGGCAAAGTGTTATTGGGTTTTTCCGTTAGGAAATTCTCAGTAACAGCACGGAGTCTGGTAATGTGCCCGGTACGGCAATAGGCTCGCCCCCTATTACGTGGGACCTAAAAATTCATGGCGAAATGTGGGTATAATATTATACCTCTGCCTACCCCTTCGGGGATACAGGCGTGAGTCCATAAAAAGAAAATCCACACCGGTGTCCGTTACCGCAAGCCTGATAATAAATTTCTAGCGAAAATTGCACAAACAGGAATGGTACTTATTTCGTGAATTTATTATAACTATTTAGACTTAGACTCTAAAACACATTTCCAGTTGGAGCCAGAATAATTTGCAAATGTGAGAATTAATTTAATTATAGGGCTACATATTGAAATATATTTGAGTGTGATAGGAGTATCATTTCAACGAAATACGTTGCAGGTTACATCTATTTAATTATTCTACATTTAGAAACCTTACCTCATAAACTGATATTAATGGAAGTTTTAGTGATACTCTCCGCTTTTGATATTTGTTTACCCGTGATTCATACTAATGAGATCCGGTGAAACTCGGTTAAAGTTAACGTATAATTATTTTAAAGTTAGTGGACTCACAGCAATCTTAGAGTAAAAGTACTGGATCTCACATTAAATTTGCTTTTGCTTGATAAACGACGAGTTCCTATCACCAACATTTTTATCTGTTTTTAGAAGTTTTTATTTAACTAGCAATATTGGTAACTATGTGTTGACCAATCTTAGAGGCTGAATTAGACACAATTACCGTCAATACTGAGCTGAAATATTTAAGGCCGGTTCAGTTTCACTACTTATATGGGAATGTGTTTTTATGCAGCCATTAAATAGTGTGTTTACATACTTTAGAAGCGTTCCATAGTAAACTACATGGAACCGTTATAGTTTCACCATGACCGTTCCTCCGTTCGCGGGTTTACTCTTAAACTATAAGCATTAAAGGGCTGTTTACTTTGTACATGTGGTGTATGAAAATTAGAAAAGTTATTTTTATGGCTAGATCCCATACATGAAAATACCTATTCCAACATTCGAATTATATAACATACATTATGTGAGATATCCGTTTATAGGACATTTAAATAATAATAAGAAAAGTTTTACGAAATATAAATTGTTATTCTATCTATGAAATATAGATGTTAGTACATTGTTCATAATGGTGACACATATAATCAACTTCAATGCCAATAAGTACTATTTTAGCATAATAATTATGCTCTATCGAAAAGCTAACGAACGAGTAAAAATACGGCAAACAATTTTATTGCGCAGTCGATCGGATTTTTCATATAACTACCATAACCCGATCTCCCTTTAAGATCTCATCACCGCAGCATACTTGCAGACAGCACTCACTAACGATGTTATGTCAACAAATGCCTACCTGATCAGAAGGTCTAAGTAGCTAAATGTCCAACAGGGTGAAACGTCCAATGAGCACTACGTCTAATTAGCAAAATGTCTATGTAGCAAAAAGTCCAACTATCAGATGGCCTGTATAGCAGAACATCCATTTAGCAAAAAGTCCGTTTTTAAACGTGTACACTCGTGATAGAAAGTGAAAGTCATTTGTAAATAAATATAAATATATTTGAAAATAAAAATTATTTTTAAAAGCTAGTAGCCTCTTAAATATTATAGGATACTAGTTGACCCGGCAAACGTTGTTTTGCAAAATTTTTTTTTTTTTTTTGAAAAATAGATGTTGGCCGATTCTCATAGATACCGGATAAGCACAAAAAATTTCATCAAAATCCGTCAAGCCGTTTCGGAGGAGTATGGGAACGAAAACTGTGACACGAGAATTTTATATATAGGATATTCGATGCACAATTCCCCAGCATTTATTCACCTAATATCCTTTTGATATGGCCAACGTTTATCAAAAATTCAAAGGGACTGACTTTTTGATTCTCAAGCTTTTGTAGCTCTCTTTTGTATTTGGCATTAAACATAATATCGATCTTCCTTCTTTTATTTCCTTCAAACAATATATTCTTGTATTTGCGATCTTGCCAAAGCGCTTCTTTTCTAAGAGCTTTAAGGAATAGCAGCAGAGTCGGCTTTGATTTTATATTCGTGTTTAGCCGCCTGTGCCAACAAATGCACTCGAAGCATTATTTGTACGAAAATTATAAGTGCTAGGACAGTTTATTATATCTGCGAGAGACTCTAGCCATTGTCTTTTAAAGTAATTCAAAAAAGCCACCATTTCTTCGCTTTTCGTAGCCTTTTCAACAATGCTATTCCAACATTCAGTAATGTACGGAGAAGGTAGCAGTGGTAAATTGGAACACACTCTAATAATGTTTCTGCACTCTCTGTTTTCAGGAAGCCCAATGTTGACGCTTTTTTTCAAACGGCCTTATTAAGATGATCATAACAGCCCGTTATTTGAGTGTTCGGAAAAGCTTCTTTAATTCCATTGATAAGCGCCAGCTGGTAAAATGGCTTGGGTGCAGCTTTAAATGTTCCATCAATAAAATAAATTTTATTTTTGAATGATTTAATGCATTGTCTACTAACGGGCGTTAAAAATATTATGATTTTATTATTATCACATCCATCTTCGCAAACAAGGAAATTGTCGGCCATTATTTCTGGAATAATAACATCGTTCAAGTTTCCGAATTCAGTTTTACAAACATTTAAATATTTGCGACGAGCCCTGAATAGTGTGTCTTTTTTTGAGCTAAAATCTGGTATCTGTTGAATACTATCCGCTTTTCCGAATTCTTTCTCAAAGATTTTCTGGACTGGTGTTGCTTTTTGGTGAACTAATTTCTTGCATTTGTCCATCACTATGTCAGTCCGGTTTTTATCGAAATTGGCTTTACAAGTATTCTCCTTTAATTGACGAATTATATCGTTTTCATCTTTATTAATTGTTACAGATGCACTACACTAATTGCGCTGGGAGCATCTCCATAGAGTTGACCCCTCCTTATTCGTTATATTTAAATTGTACCTGTGACCATTCAGCAGCAGCACACGCTTCTTTTTTTGACTTTCGATGAATGTAAATGTTTGTTCTTCATACATTTTTAGAATCAAGAACACAGAACTATTGTATTTGTAAGGAATAGCAATCAATACAGGAAAAACAAATGAGTAATGCTAATCAAATAGTATGACAATAACAGTCACTCACCATTTAAAAGGATATGATATACATTACGACATAGACCAAAGAGTCTGTATGCACATATTATAATGCCGTGTCATTTTACCTCTCGATGCAAGGTGTGTGATGAATTTTGTGCCTGTGTATCCAGTCATTTTGAGAAACGGACTTTTTGTTAAATGGATGTTCTGCTATACAGGCCATCTGATAGTTGGACGTTTTGCTACATAGACATTTTGCTAATTAGACGTAGTGCTCATTGGACGTTTCGCCCTGTTGGACCTTTAGCTACTTAGACCTTCTGATCAGGTAGGAATAAATGTGTATAAATGTGACGACGTCGTACAGTTCATTGATTCATTGTAAGGAGCATGCTCATTTCGAGCTCTGACTTCGAACGCTAGATTAATTTCGCTTTGTTGATGGCCAAGTGGAGGTATTATATTATGATCGAGTTCAGCTTATTTATTGATATTATAGATGCCAAGAGCCAAGTCATAAAAAGATGACAACAAGGATAACTAATATCATAAATGTGAAAGTGAGTTTGGTTATTAATTTAATTTTATTACCTAATTATATTATCTTAAAATTTAGCAGCACTTTGCGAGCCTGAGGGAATGAACTACTTATTGAAGATTTATTGTACCTATTCGTAGCCATAGTATCTACGAATGTTAACTAAATGACTGAAAACGTTAAAATACGTAATTACATAGTGTACTCTTGAACACTGGCAGTTAACCCATCTGATTTACTCCACTAAACATGGGTGAAACTAAATACTACCACAAATAAACCACTGTGGTAACAAACATAAACGTTTGGAACGTCTTTACGCGTGAAGCCCTACTAATGATTTAAATTTCACTCTGTACGCCAAAACATTGAACACGAGGCGTATAACCTTAACATAAAATATTAAGGAGTGGGTCGATCCATTTGTGAGTTTGGTGCGTACTTCGTTATAACTGGATCTATCTTTTCGCAGAGCTATCAAAAGTGAAAGTGGCTTGGGTTAAATCCGAGGTGGATGTGTTCGGGCCGAGTTTAGACTTTGAATAAATCAGGAGGTAGAGGTCGCGATGTGAGCGCCCGTCCCGTCTGCCGTCTGCCGGCCGGCGCTCGTCACCCTTCGGCCGGCACTACACCGCCCTTTACAGCGCCCCAGCACCCCATCGCGGCCAATATTGCATTTGTATTAGTTCGTTATATGTCCGGCCCAAATTTGCTATCCTGTTATCGGACACCACACGCCACCAATGCAAGTAATTTGGATTTAGCGAATTCTTTGGCGTTTACGAACCTTCGTCGCTTACATTTTCGTGAATTTTGTTAATCGAAAAAGATCTTCGAAATATTATTATGCTACCAAAACGTTTTTTTCTGTGAAGTTTAAGTAAGCTTACAAACGTTAACAGAAATTAAGATAACTCAGTAACGATCGCTAAAGGAAAAGGAAATGTAATAAACAACGGTAAAATTATGGAATTAGACAAAGTCCTTTATTCCTCTCGGCAGTCCTCATCATATCCCCGTGATTAGGTACTTTGTATTGTTGATAAAGTATAATTTAGACGGTTAAACATTTGATCATAGCAAGTAATTATACGTTCAATATATGTTTCCTGTGATTGTGGTACATACCTAATGAATAATTAGCAATCAAATATTTGGGTACTCTCATCTAGAGATGCGGAAAGTTAACGTGTTGGTGTCGTAAGATGCGACCAAGGCAAACACAAGAAGCAAATAGTAATTTTTCGAAGAGACGAAAACCTCGACATCAAACCATATGCCAACCCATCTGGCCAGTGTGGTATAGTAGGCCAATTCCTCCTATTGACGCACAAAGTTTGTGAGCAACATGGTCTAATAAGTTAATTTGGTTCGTAATAATATGTTTCCTATTGATCTCAAAGATCAGTAAATACAGGATACATAATATGATAAACATCTTAAGATTTATAAAAAATGTCACAATATTACACAAAGGTTTAATCTGTTTAGCAGAAGGTATAAATAGATAAGATTTCGTAGAATATCTAGCGCCACATGATTGTGATCATATTTACTTCATATTATCAGACGACAACTTTGTGCCCGTGTTGTTCGAAGCGCTACAGGGGATTAGGTAATTAGGTCTTTGTCTAGATTCTATAAATTTGCGACTGAAACTCTTGTAATAGTACAATATTTTTGACCCAAAATTTAAGACTGTACGATACTAAGTTACAAACGAAACACAGGTATGCTAATTAGCCAACTTGGTAAACACTTATAAAACCGATTGCATAATCGGTTTATATTTATTGGTTTTATTTTATTTGTTAGCTTTAGACATACTTACATGTGCGTCATTTATATTTTATTATGAAACAAATGAACACATGGAAACTGTCCTTATGAACATCTCCCATACTATAGTTGGTGCCACGAGAAGATAGACTTTTTGTAAACACACATTCAGGGCTTCTCAACCTTTGTTTGAAACAGTTGTGTTTTTATGCTTTAGTGCATTTTTATATGTTTTGAACAGTCGTTTTTTTCCAATGCTCAAGTATGCTCGTGCTGTATTTGAATTTATATTTGATTATCTATGACTTCCCGTCGTGACCAAAAATTTTCTATTTTTACAAATATAAACCTATTACATTTTGTGTTTGAGTGGACGAATTTCCCGGAAATATTTTCATGAATTAGCTGTTTTTTTACAGCGACGTCACACACTCCCCCCATTAGGCCACAGTGGCTGGTAGGCGGCAACTGCATTCCGGGACCCTGAAACAGATGAGTGGTGGTGTCAGTAAGCTAAGTACAAGCAACTATTGAACGTTCCTATTACCTGACATTCATCACATTCAAAAGGCCTACACACAATCATACGTACATAGCAAGCCACCATTCATTCCCGATGCGAGTCGTATTAATTATAATACAAGACGCGAGAAGAGGTATTACACGTGAGGCTTAAAGTAATTAGTTACCCAGTCTAGGTTGAGAGGCACCACATGACAACCCGTGTTCGATAAATAAAACTAAATTGAAAATGTATAAGTCGTAAACTAATATTACGCTCTTACGATATTACGATACTAACAATATTACGATCAGTTGGCAATATCACAAGCAAATTGCTCATTAACACGTTCGATGCGAATTGCAAGGACAAATGGTATTCATTTAAAATAAACAATGACTACGGCGATGGAAAGTTTGAGCTCTAGTAGACACGTGAGTCATCACTGACTGCGCGCTTGGCGCCGACCGCATTCCATTGCCGTAAGTAATTATTTAGTTTCTGAACAAGATACAAATTCATTAACGGCAACTACACAATTCGGAGTAAGATGTAATGAATAATATATCACCGCAGGAGACGATTGATGATATAGTATACACAACCATAGCTAAAAAATACACAAGACGAACCACAGACCGATCCAACAACAACCTTTTTAACCACTGAGCCATAATGGAAAAAAAAATTACATTACGATCAGTCATTACTAAAGCTATATGTAACAAGATATTTGGGTAAATAATTTAGCTGTAATTAAGAATTAAAGATTTTTATACTACGAGTATTTGTAACAAAGTGTTAAGTTATTTTTGTGATTAGATCATTAGTGATGAGCATCAATCATTACATTCTTAAACTTTGTAGTGAGTTTATTTAAGATCTTTTATATGTAAATCACCAAGACACACATATCTGATATTAGATATTTGGTTAGATAAATAACAGATTGTGCTACAATATTAAGTTTAATAAACTTCTTCGACAATTTATAACAGTAATATTTATTCATGTTTTATGTTAGCATGTTTATATAAATCGATAACACAACACAATGTGTTATCTTGCGAGCTCCAACTCGGAAACAATAGCACCATTGTTGGCCTTTAAAAATAATTATGTAGGTAATTATAGCTTCGCATACATATGCGTCTTACATTGTTGTTAATGACACTGTACCCAATCGTTTATAAACTTATTTATGCTGTAATAGAATAAGGTTTAATTATTTTAATCAGCTTTTAGGTTTAAAATAGTTGGTTGTGAAATACGAAAGGGTATTCTTAAACTTGTACATCAATTAATTTGCTTTAGTTATTAAAGTATATAAATTTTTGATTTATGTATAATTACCAACTTTAGTTATTTAAGTATTGAAATTATTTATTTAATTTGTGTGTAAACAACCACTTTTTCAATGAGGTTTAAACATTATTTATTTGATTTATATGTAAATAGCTACTTAGTTATTCAATTCAACTGTACATAAACGTTTCCAATGATTGAGTTTGATACAATATTTGCGTAGACACAAGAATTTATTATAAGCCAGCACTACTTTAAATGGTTATGTAAAACCTGATGCATAGCATTTTGTAAAAAAGGAACAAGTTACATATTGATAATTAAGTATTTTTACGGCCGTCAGCGGTTTAATTTTATCATTTATTTATCATTATATGTTTTATATATTTCAATAGAAACCAGACATTGAGAAAACAATCCTAGCAACACAAAAAGTTACAAAAAAATATAATTCAATAATTGCGACGCAGGAATTTAATGTTTGACTTCACAATGAACAGTAAATGCATAAATAGATGCATTTTCAAATAACATAGCCATAGCCAGTAACAAGGAGATAAAATCGAAGACCAAAACAACGATTGTAGCATAATAAACATTTGACAAAACGAACAACCAATAATTCTACGATGATATTCGTATTTTATACAAAATAGACAAAGATTAAATTTGTTCATTATTGTCAGTGACCAACTTGCAAGTGACACGTGTACGTTTTATTAACAAACGACCGCGGAATTCTAGCTAAATACCTAGTATATAATACGCTAGCATCTTTAGGTACGTTCATTCTCAGCCAGTCCAGCTATAATAAGTAGACGTGGTATAATAAAGATGCAACTTTCTTAGTAAGAAAGAAAAAAAATAGTTAATTTTAAAAGATAATCGCCGTAGTAGGCGGTAAAAGTATTTAATAATATCTACTATATAGAAATATAATTGTATCACCGTACAAAATCACTAGCAGAAGGTTATAGTAGAAAAATGGAAAAGATAAGGGTGTGAATTCGTTCCTTAAGTCAGCCAAATCAATAATTATTAGCAATAATTACCAGCAGCAATTAATTACCGTAGTGGGCATTTAAAAAATCAACGTAGGTGACCTTAGCACGTCGTTAGAGAACGCGAGGCCATAAATCGCAATACAAAGAATGCGATCAATGAACGTGACCACAGCGCGTCATTTAGTTGACACGTGGCCGCAAGCAAAACCATTATAACTTGTTACTTATGTGGTTGATACTAAATTAATTATCACACGCGGCAACAGAAATAGTTATAATATAAAAATGCTTACCATGCGTAGTAAGAAAAAAATTTCACACATACACGGTTAAAAAAAAATTAAGAGGACTTACCGGAGGCGGATTCCCAAAAAAACCCTACCTATATATACCCGTGGGCGCCACTGTAACGTAGGTCGCCGTTGGGTCTTGTTAGAATGAAAAATGTGAGTTGAATGTTACAATTAAAAATCAATTTAATTCATCAAAGAACCTAATACATCCTTTAGCAAATGATTTTACTTAAGAAAAATTACAAAAAAATGCTATTTAAAGAAATATAATCAGGGTCGCGTGATTCGGCGATGGTAAGGAGTCTTGTTGGGGACTCGCCTCCGAGGACGTCCAGGAAGAGTAGCTAGTGTACTTGGCTTCTCGGTGTTCAGTCGAATGCAGCCAAAAAGAGAGGGCGCGCTCCCAGCGCCTCAGTATTTATAGTAGCTCGAGGTGTGGTGTCTGAGGTGAGGGTCGAAGGTGCAGGCGGCCGGGCGGACGGTGTCATCGCGACGTTACAGCGACGTCACACACTCCCCCCATTAGGCCACAGTGGCTGGTAGGCGGCAACTGCATTCCGGGACCCTGAAACAGATGAGTGGTGGTGTCAGTAAGCTAAGTACAAGCAACTACTAACCCTGGAATAAAAAGAAAACCAAATATAACCCTCGGCCATTCATACGTCACCAAGCATTGAACGTTCCTATTACATGACATTCATCACATTCAAAAAGCCTACACACAATCATACGTACATAGCAAGCCACCATTCATTCCCGATGCGAGTCGTATTCATTATAATACAAGACGCGAGAAGAGGTATTACACCTGAGGCTTAAAGTAATTAGTTACCCAGTCTAGGTTGACAGGCACCACATGACAACCCGTGTTCGATAAATAAAACTAAATTGAAAATGTATAAGTCGTAAACTAATATTACGCTCTTACTATATTACGATACTAACAATATTACGATCAGTTGGCAATATCACAAGCAAATTGCTCATTAACACGTTCGATGCGAATTGCAAGGACAAATGGTATTCATTTAAAATAAACAATGACTACGGCGATGGAAAGTTTGAGCTCTAGTAGACACGTGAGTCATCACTGACTGCGCGCTTGGCGCCGACCGCATTCCATTGCCGTAAGTCATTATTTAGTTTCTGAACAAGATACAAATTCATTAACGGCAACTACACAATTCGGAGTAAGATGTAATGAATAATATATCACCGCAGGAGACGATTGATGATATAGTATACACAACCATAGCTAAAAAATACACAAGACGAACCACAGACCGATCCAACAACAACCTTTTCAACCACTGAGCCATAATGGAAAAAAAAATTACATTACGATCAGTCATTACTAAAGCTATATGTAACAAGATATTTGGGTAAATAATTTAGCTGTTATTAAGAATTAAAGATTTTTATACTATTTGTAACAAAGTGTTAAGTTATTTTTGTGATTAGATCATTAGTGATGAGCATCAATCATTACATTCTTAAACTTTGTAGTGAGTTTATTTAAGATCTTTTATATGTAAATCACCAAGACACACATATCTGATATTAGATATTTGGTTAGATAAATAACAGATTGTGCTACAATATTAAGTTTAATAAACTTCTTCGACAATTTATAACAGTAATATTTATTCATGTTTTATGTTAGCATGTTTATATAAATCGATAACACAACACAATGTGTTATCTTGCGAGCTCCAACACGGAAACAATAGCACCATTGTTGGCCTTTAAAAATAATTATGTAGGTAATTATAGCTTCGCATACATATGCGTCTTACATTGTTGTTAATGACACTGTACCCAATCGTTTATAAACTTATTTATGCTGTAATAGAATAAGGTTTAATTATTTTAATCAGCTTTTAGGTTTAAAATAGTTGGTTGTGAAATACGAAAGGGTATTCTTAAACTTGTACATCAATTAATTTGCTTTAGTTATTAAAGTATATAAATTTTTGATTTATGTATAATTACCAACTTTAGTTATTTAAGTATTGAAATTATTTATTTAATTTGTGTGTAAACAACCACTTTTTCAATGAGGTTTAAACATTATTTATTTGATTTATATGTAAATAGCTACTTAGTTATTCAATTCAACTGTACATAAACGTTTCCAATGATTGAGTTTGATACAATATTTGCGTAGACACAAGAATTTATTATAAGCCAGCACTACTTTAAATGGTTATGTAAAACCTGATGCATAGCATTTTGTAAAAAAGGAACAAGTTACATATTGATAATTAAGTATTTTTACGGCCGTCAGCGGTTTAATTTTATCATTTATTTATCATTATATGTTTTATATATTTCAATAGAAACCAGACATTGAGAAAACAATCCTAGCAACACAAAAAGTTACAAAAAAATATAATTCAATAATTGCGACGCAGGAATTTAATGTTTGACTTCACAATGAACAGTAAATGCATAAATAGATGCATTTTCAAATAACATAGCCATAGCCAGTAACAAGGAGATAAAATCGAAGACCAAAACAACGATTGTAGCATAATAAACATTTGACAAAACGAACAACCAATAATTCTACGATGATATTCGTATTTTATACAAAATAGACAAAGATTAAATTTGTTCATTATTGTCAGTGACCAACTTGCAAGTGACACGTGTACGTTTTATTAACAAACGACCGCGGAATTCTAGCTAAATACCTAGTATATAATACGCTAGCATCTTTAGGTACGTTCATTCTCAGCCAGTCCAGCTATAATAAGTAGACGTGGTATAATAAAGATGCAACTTTCTTAGTAAGAAAGAAAAAAAATAGTTAATTTTAAAAGATAATCGCCGTAGTAGGCGGTAAAAGTATTTAATAATATCTACTATATAGAAATATAATTGTATCACCGTACAAAATCACTAGCAGAAGGTTATAGTAGAAAAATGGAAAAGATAAGGGTGTGAATTCGTTCCTTAAGTCAGCCAAATCAATAATTATTAGCAATAATTACCAGCAGCAATTAATTACCGTAGTGGGCATTTAAAAAATCAACGTAGGTGACCTTAGCACGTCGTTAGAGAACGCGAGGCCATAAATCGCAATACAAAGAATGCGATCAATGAACGTGACCACAGCGCGTCATTTAGTTGACACGTGGCCGCAAGCAAAACCATTATAACTTGTTACTTATGTGGTTGATACTAAATTAATTATCACACGCGGCAACAGAAATAGTTATAATATAAAAATGCTTACCATGCGTAGTAAGAAAAAAATTTCACACATACACGGTTAAAAAAAAATTAAGAGGACTTACCGGAGGCGGATTCCCAAAAAAACCCTACCTATATATACCCGTGGGCGCCACTGTAACGTAGGTCGCCGTTGGGTCTTGTTAGAATGAAAAATGTGAGTTGAATGTTACAATTAAAAATCAATTTAATTCATCAAAGAACCTAATACATCCTTTAGCAAATGATTTTACTTAAGAAAAATTACAAAAAAATGCTATTTAAAGAAATATAATCAGGGTCGCGTGATTCGGCGATGGTAAGGAGTCTTGTTGGGGACTCGCCTCCGAGGACGTCCAGGAAGAGTAGCTAGTGTACTTGGCTTCTCGGTGTTCAGTCGAATGCAGCCAAAAAGAGAGGGCGCGCTCCCAGCGCCTCAGTATTTATAGTAGCTCGAGGTGTGGTGTCTGAGGTGAGGGTCGAAGGTGCAGGCGGCCGGGCGGACGGTGTCATCGCGACGTTACAGCGACGTCACACACTCCCCCCATTAGGCCACAGTGGCTGGTAGGCGGCAACTGCATTCCGGGACCCTGAAACAGATGAGTGGTGGTGTCAGTAAGCTAAGTACAAGCAACTACTAACCCTGGAATAAAAAGAAAACCAAATATAACCCTCGGCCATTCATACGTCACCAAGCATTGAACGTTCCTATTACATGACATTCATCACATTCAAAAGGCCTACACACAATCATACGTACATAGCAAGCCACCATTCATTCCCGATGCGAGTCGTATTCATTATAATACAAGACGCGAGAAGAGGTATTACACCTGAGGCTTAAAGTAATTAGTTACCCAGTCTAGGTTGACAGGCACCACATGACAACCCGTGTTCGATAAATAAAACTAAATTGAAAATGTATAAGTCGTAAACTAATATTACGCTCTTACTATATTACGATACTAACAATATTACGATCAGTTGGCAATATCACAAGCAAATTGCTCATTAACACGTTCGATGCGAATTGCAAGGACAAATGGTATTCATTTACGAATGAACGATCCATAATTTAATTTTTGTATTTAAGTGCATTCATAAAAGCGTGTTTTTCTAGTGTTTTTTTAAACTATTAATTTATTTTATAATTTTTGGTCTTTGGTAACGAAATATTATACGTTTTTTTTAAATAAGCGAATTTTTATTTATTTATTTATTAACTTTATATACACACATAGCGTATAAAGGTGGACTTAATGCCTTGGGTATTTTCTGCCAGTCTACCTTAGAGTGGTACAGAGATTAATGGTAGGTGTATTTTAAAAAGCGGAGTTTGACTTAAACATATATTTCATAGATATGATGGACGCGCATACATTAAACAAAATTAAATCATAATAATAATACATACATACATAGAATAGAGAAATGCATAAGTACATATACTTACATACACATACATAATATACTTACATACTTATACATATAATATATACAATCATGTCAGCCAAACGACGTCCACTGCTGGACATAGGCCTCCCCCAAGGTTCTCCACACAGACCGGTCTTGAGCCGCCCGCATCCAACCGCCTCCCGCGATCTTGACGAGATCGTCGGTCCACCTTGCAGGGGGCCTACCTCTGCTGCGTGGTCCGGTACGTGACCGCCACTCCAGAACCTTTTTGCCCCAACGGCCATCGGTTCTTCGAGCTATGTGCCCTGCCCACTGCCACTTCAGCTTGGCTATCCGGAGAGCTATGTCGGCGACTTTGGTTCTACTGCGGATCTCCTCATTTCTGATTCGATCTCGCAGGGAAACTCCAAGCATAGCTCTCTCCATCGTCCTCTGAGTGACCTTGAGCCTTCTGATAAGGCCCATAGTGAGCGACCACGTCTCTGATCCGTAAGTCATCACTGGCAACACACACTGGTCAAAGACTTTCGTCTTGAGACACTGCGGGATATCGGACGAGAAGATATGTCGTAGCTTCCCGAACGCTGCCCAACCGAGTTGGATTCGACGATTGACCTCCTTCTCGAAGTTGGACCTACCTAATTGGACTACTTGTCCCAGGTAGATATACTTGTCGACAACTGCGAGCGTAGAGTTCCCAACCTGAATAGGAGCAGGTACAACATGGACGTTCGACATGATTTTCGTCTTGTCCATGTTCATCTTAAGACCTACTTGTTGGGAGACTCTACAGAGGCCATCGAGCATTGTGCCCAGGTCTTCCATGGTCTCAGCCATGACTGCGATATCGTCTACGAATTGAAGGTGAGTGATGTACTCGCCGTTGATGTTGATGCCGAGTCCATTCCAGTCCAGGACCTTGAAAACATTCTCCAGCGCAGTGGTAAACAGTTTCGGGGATATGACATCCCCTTGTCTCACCCCTCGCTGGAGTTGAATAGGTTTCGAACTCTGGTCCTGGAGGCGGACTGACATAGTGGCGTTTTCATACAAACACTTCAGCACTTCAATATATCGGTAGTCAATCCGGCACCGTTGGAGTGACTGTAGCACCGCCCAGGTATCGATCGAATCGAAGGCTTTCTCATAGTCCACAAACGCCACGCATAGGGGCTGGTTATACTTCTCGGAGTTCTGTATAACCTGCCGCAGCGTATGTATGTGGTCTATGGTACTAAAGCCTTTATGGAAACCGGCTTGTTCGGGAGGCTGGAAGTCGTCTAGCTTGCTCTCGAGACGATTCGTGATGATCCTCGAAAACAGCTTGTAGACGTGGCTCAGAAGTGTGATGGGTCTGTAGTTCTTTAAGAGGGTTTTATCCCCTTTCTTAAAGAAAAGCACCACCACACCTCTGTGATACGCCTGTGGCGTTTTACCCTCGAGAATGACGGAATTAAATAGCTTCCGGAGGGCTTCTCTGGCGAGTGCACCGCCGGCCTTCAGAAACTCGCTCGTAATTCCGTCATCACCCGGCGCCTTGTTGTTTTTGAGCCACACTAATCTCATGCATGCTGACATCCGGGATATATTCGGTATAGTGTCGGGTCAATCCAGCTCTAGGGTCTGACGCTGGAGTGCTTGCGGGTTGTTGCGTTGTCGTGTATAGCTGTCCATAGAACCTTTCGATATCCTCCAAGAGCTCAGGCTTGGACGATACGATTCTGCCATCTTCCGTCTTCAGCTTTGTCAGCTGACTCTGTCTGTTGGGCAGAGTTTAACAGTTTTTTAACAGAAAGAGAGAGAGAACACATTTTGTGTTGTATTGGCGGAGATCGCGAGTCAGAGACTTAGAGATCTGTCTGTTGAAGTGCCGATATTTCGGCATGTCGTCGGAGGATAGCAGAACCATCTTGCGCCTTTCCTCTAACAGCTCGAGGGTCGGATCCGAGATCTTGCTGGTTCTCTTGCTTTTCTGGGGCTTGAAGAATTTAGCCCCTATTTTATGGACAGCATCCACGAACCCGTTACTGTACTCGTCCACATCTACGCATTCGCCCAGGCATTCGAAACGGTTCTTGAGTTCGAGCTGAAAGCTCTCGGGGTTTTGGATATGAACCGGTGCCGGTCGGAGCGTGGACTTTATCAAACTCGACCGTTCGAGGCTTGTACAGATATTCAATGTGCCTCTTACCATTCGGTGATCGCTCCCCACTTTAAGTGAATTGATCACGGAGACATCATTGAATATCTGCCTCTTCGTCGACATGATAAAGTCGATCTCATTTTTGGTTGCACCGTCTGGACTTACTCAGGTCCACTTGCGGCATTCTCGCTTCTTGAAGAAGGAATTCATCATATAGAGTCCTTCCTTCTCCATAAAGCTAGCCAGCAAGTGACCCCGGAAATTCCGATGCCCATAACCAAATTACCCCACTCTCAGCTCATCACCGTCGCGTTTGCCCAGTTTCGCGTTAAAATCTCCCATGACCACGGTGTAATGGGTTTTGTAGCCATGTATGGCATATCGTACATGGCTTCCACCTCCTCATCGGGGTGCGACGAGGTCGGAGCGTATACCTGTATGACCTTCAGCGAATACCGCTTGGATATTTTGAATATAAGGTACGCTACCCTGCTCGACACACTCACGATATTTACCACGTTGGTCACGAGAGATTTGTGGACGATGAACCCTACACCACCTTGGGACTGTTGGTCGCCCTCCCGGTTGAAGAGCAAGTTACCGGAATTGAGAACTATCGAGTCCTCCCCCTGTCTTCGGACTTCGGATAGGCCTATGATATCCCATCGCAACTTGCTCAATTCTTCTTCCAGCTCGACAGTCTTCTCGTCGGTCCGCAGTGTGCGCGTGTTCAGTGTTGCCAGGGCCAATTGTCGTTGGTGGTGGTAGCCCGATCTCTTCCGAAGATTCTTCGCACCCCTTGCCCCGCCGTTACCATGGTCGCTACCATAACCAGGACTAGCGGGGCCGCCGGGGACTAGGGGCCGGTTTTTATTGGTGTGGTTCATATTTGGGGGGATTTGCCATAATCGCCACGCTTGGCAGGCGTATTGGCGATCGCAGAGGCGGAAGTTTTTAGTGCTGGACGCTGCTGCCTATCTAGCATCTTGGGATTTACTTCCGCCAGGTTCGGATGGTTAGACCGCCATCTTTCGGTTGACTGTTTGCGCTGGGGGAGATACTATGACGAGTATCTACTCGTCAGAGTAACTCCCCCAGTAGGCGGTGGGGTCGTCACGTCCCGACGCCTATATTATATATATACATATATAAATAAATATGTACCTAAAATATATTTAAATGTTATGATACTTCTGCTAACTTAGCCAATAAAAGCTGCTTTACCTTTGTCTTAAAGCAATACCTAGTAGTGGACGCCCTGATTTCGAGAGGAAGGTCATTCTAAAGAAGAATAGCTTGAGTAGGAAAAGAAGAATTGATGAAAGAAGATCTATGTGAAGGACAGAGAAGGAGAAGGTTATTAGATGAACGAAGGTTACGATCGTGGTTGCTGCATAAGTACTGAAAGTAAGAACTTAAATAGTTGGGAGTATTGGGAGACATAAGGATAGAATAGAGAGTAGTGAGAGCACGTAGACTGCGTCTTTGACGAATAGTAAGCCACTTCAACTGGGAACGATACGTAGACACGTGGTAATACTTGCGAAGATTGAAAATAAATCGAAGGCAGTTATTGAGAAGACGGTCAAGTTTGTTAAGAAGATCTGCATTCAGGTCATAGTAGCATACATCACCATAGTCGATCAAGGGAAATACCAAAGTTTGCACAAGCATTGTCTTAGTTTTAGGTGGTAGGAAGTTCCTTAGGCGATTGATAGCACGTAGAGTACCGGTAATCTTTTTGCTGGTTTGAGTGACGTGGCTTCGCCAACTTAACGTAGAGTCCGTATGTAGGCCAAGGTTTTTGACAACTGGGCACATGTTGATGACGTTACCATCATAAACTAGTGCTGGCAAAGAGACGTCTAATCTTTTAATTACCAATTGGCTACCAATGAAAATTGCTTGGCATTTGCTAGGGTTTACATACAAACCAAACTTGTTTGACCAGCTCTGAATGGCGCTTAGATCTCGGTTAACTTCAAGAATTACGGAGGAGACGTCTTCAACGGATGCCTGAGAGTATATCTGCAAGTCATCGGCATACAGGTGATAAGCGCATTGAAGATCTTGAGTTAGGGTATTAATAAACATAGAAAATAATAAAGGAGAAAGAACACCGCCTTGAGAAACCAGAGTTATTGTCACGCCACTCCGACGATGACTCGTCGAGGTGGGCAGACTGCTGGCGTCCTCGAAGATAACTTGAGCCCGCGAATGCGAATGAGTCAGCATCATCTCCATATCCATCAGTGCGTCTGTATTGCATGGTGTTTTACCTGTCAGCTTAGAACAATCTATGTAGCTCTTAAATCTGGATACCACTAAGTGATTTTACTCCACTTGGGGCCACATACGTCTGTCCTGCCGCAAAAAAACGGGACCCTAATTACACCGCTGCCACTGCGGGGTCTACAATATATAGTTGGTATGTCCTTGAAATTGAAACTTGAAATTTCACCTTGAAACCTGATCGTTTTCAAAGTCCATTACGTAGCCTTTCTCACGAATGCATACACGACTGTGATACGATATTCCTTCATGGAATGCCAGTACCTATCTTCCGGCTTCATCATCTGACCTTAAAATCTACTCGTGGTCAAAGTTCATTACAAGAATTTTCTAAGAAATCCAAAACAGCTATGATACGGTTTCCCATCATGAGGTTTCAAATCATATCTTCCGGCTCCATCATCAGAACAGGTCGGCAATACCATATTATTGTATTGTCATCAGAACTACGAGTACATGCACCTGCCAATTTTCATTACGCTATGACCCTTGGAAGATGGTTAAATTAGTTACCTTAGATTCCATTACATAGTTACATACATGTCGAGTTCCAGTTAATATCTTCCGGCTCCATCATCAGATCAGTTTGACACTACCATATTATTGTATTGTCATCAGAACTACATACAGCTGCCAAATTTCACTACACCACGACCCTTGGAAGATGAATAGTTACATACATGTCGACCTAATAAAAGCGTGTTAATATTTAAAAGAGCTTATAACCTCGTTATATACAAACATTTTCAAAATATTCTCAATAAAAAGCTTGTTTATATGTACCAAGTTTCATTTATATTAGAACATTGGGTTATAAAATTGTGGAATGGAAAACTGGTATGGAAATCCATGAAAATAGACGCTCTTAAGCCAATATGTGTTAAATAAATTTTTATCAATAAAACAACTACAGTGCCTGGGAGCTGTCTTTGTTTGCGTCGTCGTTGCTTAATTAATGACTTAATAGTGGCTTCGTCATGTGTGCACGCCGAGTGATGTATTATAACTCAAGTTTCTGCCACATCGGCTCACACCGAAATGCAATGACGGATAATTAGTTACCGGAGCTAATTTGTTGAAAGAATTGCAATAAAATAATTTCACCATCCGTGTTACCTTTGTCGAAAATAATTAAAACAGTTACTTAAACGGAAAACAAAGACAACACCATGCGACTGTTGTTAATGTATAATTTTGTAATTTTAGGAATTTTAATAAGTAGGTACAGCGGCGTGAAGACAACTAAGAAAGTAATTAGGAGAAAGCAAAATATTATCATAATAATAATAATAATACGTGGTTTGCGTAATTATGTTTATCCAAAACATGGGGTTGTTCGCTGTGTATAGAACAAGCAATACACTTTATATCTGCTCACTGGACGCGGACATTAGCTTTCCTTGTTTACTTTTTATCCGCAAAGGGAAATCGTATAATAGTTGGAACCGTTTACTACGAAATATGAGGTGCCGTGTTTGTTTAGTGTTGGAAGTTTATATGTAGTCTCACACCTACAGATATTCTGTGTAAAGCCATAGATATGTAGTAATACACCAGACATTTATTGCTACTAGAGGTCGTCCAGGGGTCGAAATTCGACCATAATTTATTACTTAAGGAAGGTGTTAGGGTTGTGGGTGAGTGTAGGCCGGGTGATAGATAGGAGGGGGTAGATAAGCAGGCCCTTCCGAGGGGAATCGTTGCTTCTGGCTAATTTCTGAGAAAGAGGACGGGCGGCTAGTCGTACCCCGGCTACCGTCCTGCCAGCGCGTTAGCAAGGGCAGATGGCGCCGTCCTTACCCGTGGGTTTTCGGATCGCGAGGGAGAAATCCTCAATAAAAAGTTACAGCGGACACAGAGGCACTCTATGAAGAGCTGCACCGTCCGTCCAGCAGTGCTCCTCGCGGGCTCTGCTTTCGTCCCTCCTGGAACCCCTCTGCTGATCAGAGAGGACTCGGGACGGGACTTAGACGGGCTTGGTGTGTACTCACTCTACCACCAAGCAGTCAACGGGGGTCCATCTTTTCTTCTTTCGTCTTCAGACTCCTTGTTTTTAATGTGTTTTATTTATTTATTTTATTTATTTGTATTTGTTTTAACTTTCATTACTCTTTTCTCATCACCCCCTTGCCACCATTGACAACTGTCAAAAACTCGTAATCTCGTACGTAATGTCTGTGGTCACGTCTCGCGGCTGTCTACGGGACCGAGGGTCTCGGCTTGGTCGCCCGGACCGCGTGCAAGGCAAGCACTATAAAAAATCCCCCAATCCTAAGCTGCTGCCGCACGGCGATGCATGGCTGGCGGGTAGGTCAGTCCCTAGTGCGGCCCCCTCAGGGCTTCAGCGGCCACCCTGTAGGTATTAGGCTTGCCCGGGTATAGCGGGATCTCAGCCCGGGTCGACTTTTATTTCTCCCGCAATCGTGGGATTTAATATGGAAACTCATAATTCAAAAAACCGAAGTCGGTCGACAAAACCCGATCTCGCACGCTCAGCAATGCGAGATCAGATGAAGAGAAGCGGAAGGAGTTTTCCCTGGAGCTGTCTGAATCAGATAGCTCAGAAATAAGTATGGTAAGCGTACAAAACGACGGCCCCGACAAGGCTGTCCGAAAACGACATCACACGGGGTTTAGAGAACTCGGTTGACGAATCCCTGCCTGCTGCGCCTAAGGTCGCGACAGCGAGGCGTGGTCGTCCCCCCACGCACGGCAAGTACGTGGGGATAGGCAAGGCGCGCGCTGAACTTGCCGCTGAAAAGTGGTGGATAGTACGCGAAGAGCGCGCCTTCGAAGAGAAGCAACGTTTCGTAGCTGCTACCGCCCGTGTGGCTGCCAGTCGCCTTTCCGAGTCCTCGGCGGCGGATCCGGGGGCAGAGGAATTACCTGCTGCGTCGATTCGCTCG
Organism: Euclidia mi; assembly: GCA_944739405.2. NCBI lineage: Eukaryota > Metazoa > Arthropoda > Insecta > Lepidoptera > Erebidae > Euclidia > Euclidia mi. Next base: position 48,143,287 of record OX123188.2, on the reverse strand, counting down.
CGCATTGAGGTCGCATTGGAGGCCAAATGTTTGGTCTCTAGACAGTCGAAGGGATTAAAGGGAACCTCGCAACATTCCCTAAAGACGGCTGTGGCTTTAATGCGCGAGCTGACTGAGGTGCTTCTGGAGCGCCCCACCACGGAGGTAACTAAAAAGCTGCAGGCGGAGAACGCCCTCCTGTCAGCCGAGATTGCAGTGCTTCGGCGCAATCAGGAGGAACTCCGTACCAAGGTGGAGAAGCGCCCGGAACCAAACGACGCGGCTAACAAGGCCTTAGTCGATATGGTGGTCACCCTCCGCCGAGAAATGGCGGAGATGAAGAGGAGCCTCTCGGTCTTGGAAGCAAAAGCCCTCAGACCACCTTTGGCGGGGGACCAACAGCGACCTGCAACACCACAATCCGAGCGGTCCCCGCAGCCGTCCACATCTTACGCGGCCATGGCGGCAACTACGCGGCGACAGGCGCCTATGCAGAAGCCGCCAAATCAGTCTGCACAGCCTGCAGCACCGGCGACCAGAGCCCAGTCGAATAAGGGCAAGAAGAATGCAGCCAATGCTGAAGCTATGCCTGCCAGCGTAGACGCAACGCAAGCTCGCCCGATAGCTCCCGCTCCCGAAACCAGTGGGTGGCAGACCGCTGGCAGGAAGGCTAAGGAAGCCAAAAGCGGCCTCCAAAAAGGCCAGGAAGGCAACGCAACTCCGCACCCCCAGCTCCGCTGCAGTTATTCTTACACTGCAGCCGGCAGCATTAGAGCGGGGGGCAACATACGCGGAGCCTCTCAGAAAGGCGCGGGACGCAATTAACCCAGCCGAGTTGGATATAACAGCGGGGCTCCGGTGCAAAACAACTCAAATCGGAGCCCGACTTATAGAAGTGCCCGGAGCGGGCAGTAGTGAGCAGGCCGACAGGCTTGCGGACGGCCTGCGTCAGATCTTACCTGCAGAAGACGTCCACGTCTCCAGGCCCCAAAAATGCGCTGAACTGCGTATCGCGGGCCTGGATGACAGCATCATCGCGGACGAAGTCCGGACCGCCGTCGCCGAAGCCGGGGGATGCCCCGTAGAGTCGGTCCGGTGTGGTCTAAATCGCTCGGACCGCAGCGGCATGGGGTCAGTGACAGTTAGCTGCCCCGTCGCGACGGCTAAAAAGCTGGCCAACGGTCGTCGCGTGCTGGTCGGCTGGGTGTCGGCACAGGTGCGCCTTTTGGAGCCTAGGCCGCTGAGCTGCTACAGGTGCCTCACAGCCGGATACGTGGGCGTGAGGTGTACCTCATTGAATGACTGCAGTGGCCTATGCTTCAAGTGCGGCAAAGCCGGACACAGAGCCGGCGATTGCAAGGCCCCGCTACACTGCGTTTTGTGTGCGGCGGCGGGCAAGCCAGCCGAGCACCGGGTGGGCGCGAAATCCTGCGCCGCGCCCAGGAAGATGCAGCAGAAAGCTGGCCAAGCGACCAGCAATAATAACGCCGAAACGGCGAGGGGGGCGGTTGGTGCGATGGAGACTTAATAATGTCTCTCGCCCTCCGCCTCCTTCAATCGAACTTGAACCACTGCGCCAAAGCTCAGGACCTGTTGCTTCAGAGTATGGCGCAGTGGTCAATCAACGTCGCCATTGCCGCCGAGCCGTATTTTGTCCCTCCCAGAGATGATTGGGCTGGGGACCTTGACGGCTTGGTGGCCATCATCGTCAGGGCCGCCGCTGGCACCCCTTCCATCGCGAACATCACCGGCGGGAGGGGGTACGTCGCAGCACAAATTGGGGAAACGGTTGTGGTAGGAGGATATTTCTCCCCCAACCGGTCTCTCGCCGACTTCGAAGCGTATATACTTGAACTAAGCGTCGTCGTCACTCGCAGCCGCCCCCGCGCCGTCCTCGTCACTGGGGAGCTCAATACCAAGGCTTTGGCTTGGGGTTCCGCGACCACGACCGCGAAGTGCGTTTTGCTGAAGCAGTGGGCCGTGGAGAATGGCCTACTTGTCCTCAATCGAGGCACTGTGGACACGTGTGTGCGTCAGCGGGGCGGGTCCGTCGTGGACGGCACGGTCGCGAGCCCCGCTCTTGCGCGCCGTGTCCGAGGCTGGCGTTTCGTCGAGGAGGCGGAGACGTTGTCGGACCACAGATACATTAGGTTCGACGTCTCCGCTGAAACCGGAATCCTCGACGCGCTGGTACAGCGGGCCCTGATTAGGGACGGTCCGCGCTGGGCATTGAAGAGCATGAATCGGGAGGCCCTCTTGGAAGCCGCCATCGTCCAGACCTGGACACAAACACCGTCCGGGTCTCAGGACGTCGAAACGGAGGCCAAGTGGTTCCAGAGGGCCATGACTAACGTCTGCGATGCGGCGATGCCAAGAGTGCTTAACCACTCACCGAGGCGTCGGGTGTACTGGTGGTCAGACAACATCGCGCGATTGCGACACCTCTGTGTGGCTGCGCGGCGCCAGTATGCCCGATTTCGGAGAAGGTGTCGCCGCACTTCCGACTCAGAGCTCAGGAAGGCGGAGCTATACGAGTGGCCAGAGAACGACTAAAAGCCGAAATTGCGCGGACCAAAGATCAGGCTCGCCAAGAGCTGCTGCAGACTCTGGAGCGTGACCCTTGGGGGTGTCCATACCTTATGGTCAGGGGAAAACTTCGCCTCTGGGCGCCTCCGCTCACCCGGAGTCTCCAGCCACAAGCAGTCGAGGCTGTCGTTACCGATCTGTTCCCTTCAAGGGCGGAGCACCCTCCCCCGCCGATGGCTCCCTCTCCCACGACAGCCAGCGCGGACGTAGACGACGACGCGGTTCCCGACGTGACCCGGGCGGCGGTGGTCCGCATGAAGAACACCGCCCCAGGGCCCGACGGCATTCCAGGCCGAGCGTGGGCACTGGTCATAGCTGAGTTCGAGCCTCGACTCGACGACGAGAACATTGGTATAAGAGGTAAACAGTTAGAATGAATTAAAAGTTACTTAGAGGACCGCACGCAATGCGTAAAAATCGGTAATATAGTTAGCACTGATGAAAAAATCACATCTTTCGGAGTCCCCCAGCCTTTATTTAATTAAAATATATTATGGTTTTAAATGTTTTTTAAAAGTATAGCTATATAGTATTGTATTTATTTTCGTATTGTAATAACTTTTTCACTAATTACTCTTAACTACTTCAATGTAATTTGAAACTTAAGGCGAAATTATTTTCAAAAATATGAAATAATTATTTCGCAGTCGTCATTATATTGGATCAAATTTTTACAAGCATCTATGTTAAAAATATGTTTTAATTTATTCTTTACTTTCATATTTTGTTGTATTGTTAAAAAGTATTAACATATTTTTAAAATTGGCAACACTAACATTAAAAATTAACAATATAAACTTTTCAAATTATTTCACAAGTTTAAAATAAATACGTCTTTGTTATGTTTTATTTATTATTTAATTTCATATTTTGTTCGCAAAGTGTTGATATTTTTTTTTAGGATTGGCAGCATTAACTGAAAAATTTAACAACGTAAACTTTTACAAATAAGGTTACAGTTCTATTAATTATTTGTAATATCTTAATATATATATTTCTTGTGTGCGTGTGTATGTTACTGAACTCCTCCTAAACGAATGGACCGATTTTTATGAATTTTTTTGTGTGTTCAAGGAGACTTGAGAATGGTTTAGATTCACAATTAGAGACAAGTCCACTGGAAAATGTATTTTTAGTTAATTTGTAATTTGTAAGTAGTTGTGGATTTTGGAATGTTTCACATTGGAACCGACGGACAGCGCTGCTATCGCAGTGTCAAATTTTATATAAATAATTTCGTCAAGGAGTACATCGAAACCTTACCTGAATAATAAAACATTAAAAAATAAAGATTTCGAGTCGACAACATATATCCGCATATTCCTTCTGAATATGTCCTACGAATATACAGAAACATTATTAATTGTGTTAAAATAATTATCTGAACAAAATAAACCTTATAGTTATTTAGTTATAGTTGGTCGTGGGTTTTCCGCACTTAGCCACTTATTTGGGCCATTGTGCGTAAATGGCGACTTGATTGACGCCGACTACTCATACCACCTTAGTTTCTTCCAGAAAGCCATTAGTTGGCTGGTGTCGTTTAAAGCCTCACTCATGGTTCTGGGGTTGTTCAGCAGCTTTGCCCGTTGATCGCTCACACTTGTACAGTGCAGAATGACGTGAGCGGGTGTTTCTTGGGTTTCCATGCAGCCCCTGCACAGTGGGCTGTCCGTAACGCCTATGTTGAATAGGTGCTTGTTGAGCGGACAGTGGCCGGATATTATGCCCGTCAGATACTTAAGTGTTTTTCTATTAGAATGCAGCAGCTTGTATGAGAGTCGCTTGACCGAGTTGGAAATAAACCTTTACCTAAATTTATTAGTTGTAATTATTGGTAAGATATTGTAGATCTAGTATTACTGTACTAAAACATGACGTACTAAAAATATTGTAGTAAGTGATTATATATTTTATAGTATCTAATTAGCCCTAATCGCCTGAAACACAGGTTTATGCTAGTTCAGGCATATAATCTTATATCAGGATCCTAAAGTAAGCTTTTGTACTCTAAATAAGTAAATTGTACCTTTTTATTTAACAGAATAAATTGAATTTGAACTTGAATTTTTGACTTATAGGGCTCTTCACCAAATGTATGGCAGAGGGCCGGTTTCCTCGTCTTTGGAAGACGGGCAAGCTGGTCCCAATCAAGAAGGAGGGGCGCCCGGCGGACAGTCCGTCTGCCTACCGGCCCATCGTATTGTTGGACGAGGTTGCGACGATGCTCGAGCACATAGTTGCCGAGCGCCTTGTCCAGCATCTGTCGAGCGTGGGCCCGAACTTGGCGGACAACCAATTCCGTTTCCGCCAAGGGCGTTAGACGATTGATGCCATACAAACAGTGAGGAGCCTGGCGGAGGACGCAGTATCCCTGGGCGAGGTGATTCCGGCGGTGTCGCTTGACATCGCCAACACGTTCAACACCTTGCCCTGGAGCGTCATTAAGTCGGCACTCGTCTACCATCGAGTGCCCACGTACCTCCGCCAAATAGTCGGGACATACCTACATGAGAGGTATGTGGTATACCCGGTTCACGACGGTTGGAGTCGGCGAGAGATGTCGTGCGGTATTCCACAGGGATTGGTTCTTGGTCCACTTCTGTGGAACATCGGCTACGACTATGTGCTGCGGGTTGCGCTCCTCCACGGCGCCGGCATAGTCTGTTATGCCGGCGATACGTTGGTCACGGCCAAGGGTAAGACGCACCGGGCGGCGGCCATACTGGCGACAGCTGGGGTTGCTCACGTACTGAGTCGCATCCGGCTGTTGGGCCTTGAGGTGGCCCTGTCGAAATCCGAGGCCATTACGTTTCATGGGCCTCGGAACAGGCCACCTGCAGGGGCCAACATAATGGTAGGAGGGGTCCGCATTGGCATCGGGACGAGCTTGAAGTACCTTGGGTTCGTTCTCGACAGCCGATGGGACTTTCACCGGCACTTTGAGCGTTTGGCACCTAGACTCCTGGGGGCGGCGGCCGCTTTGTCAAGGCTGCTGCCAAACCTAGAGGGGCCGAACGCCTCTTGTCGGAGGCTATATGCGGGAGTCGTGCGTTCGATGGCCATATACCGGTGTCCCATCTGGGCCGAGAACCTGACGGCCCGCAACGTTCGGGCGCTTCGCGCACCGCAGCGCGCCATGGCCGTCAGGATAATTTGTGGCTACTGCGCGGTCTCCGTCGGAGCCGCGACCTACGGGCTGGGCTGCTGGCGTCGCTTTATAAGTTGCGCCGCGAAGCTCGGCCACTAGGCGGAGAACCCGCGCCTCGCGAGATTGAGGCGCGGAAGGCAGAACTCCGACAGTTCCTAGTGGCGGAATGGCGACAGCGACTCACGCACCCCAGCGCGGGGCTTCGCTGCATCGAGGCAGTGAGGCCCATACTCGACGAGTGGCTGGAGAGACGACACGGCGCCTTCACCTTCCGGTTGACACAAGTGATAACCGGCCATGGTTGTTTCGGCCGGTTCCTGCACCGCATTGGCCGGGAGGAGACGCCCGGATATCACCACTGTGGAGATCGCCGTGACCCAGTAGAGGACACGGCGCTGCACACCTTGGCGGAATGCCCTGCTTGGGCATCGCAGCGCCGGGACCTAGTCGCGGCGATAGGAGTGGTCGAACTCTCGCTTCGGACCTTGATTCGTTCCATGGTACGGAGCGAGATGTGTTGAGACGCCGCCGCCTCCTTTTGTCAAGCGGTTGTCGCGATTTCTCGCGATTTGTATATAGTGTATGTCGGCGATACGCCAGGGTTATGGTGTCCAGGATCCATAATAAAAACACTCACGTAATAGTACTTGGTTTATTATCAGTTGATTTCTAGCACAGAATTGAATTAAAATGTGACCTACAGTCCTTTTTATAAACTAACCGTCATTACACTTAATGTTTAACAACTGCCACTTCCTTTTAAATATATAATTGAAATTACTGTACAATTAATTATTAAAAATCAACATTAATATTGTAATGAATTTTGCACAACACCATATGATTTATTTTATACGAATAACAAATGTATTTTAATAATCAAACGCTGCTTTACAACATTTGCAACAGATGGCGCAATCAACAGGATGTAAATATAAGCGCATGTTATTTATTACATACCGTAAACATAAAAATAAGTATCAGAATAATGTTATTTAATACTAATTGATTTTACTTTGAAAGTTTCTGGAGTTATCTTAATAATTAAGCGATAAATTAAATACCCAATCTTTATAAAACAGTTAAGCAGCCAATACAGTGTCTAATATTGTAAAGTAGTGAAGTTCTCAATCTTAAATATTATTAAAATTTTTGTAACAATATAATCATTATATATTAATTTGCGCCCATATGTACATGGCAGCAACATTAATAAATTTAAAATGAGCCATAGAGAAAGAGTAAATAATAGCTAACCTCTATGTGAGTACTGGCCACAACCGACGGTTCTACGTTTGAGGTTTGAACTTGATATATGAAGAATACGAAGTTACTTTATTACTTCATAGTATTGACATTGTCATAAAAAACATATTGTATATTGTGTAAAAATCAGTAAGAAATATATGTGTGGAGTTTCATATATATCATTGCCTGCTGGTCTGATGAAACCACAAAATGGGCGCTGGAGCTAAGTATCTTGTGATTCCTACTGTTTGGAGTAGCTAGTGTTGTAAAGCTAATTATATGGGATCGTATTGTTTCTACGTATCTAGTGATTGTTAATGTATTGTATGGTAATTCTGTACTGTAATATGACGACCGGTTGGCGTAGCGGTAGTGTAAGCGACTGCCACGCCGAAGGTCGCGGGTTCGATTCCCGCTCAAGTCAAACATTTGTGTGCGTGAACATGGATGTTTGACTTGGTCTGGGTGTTTCTATGTATAATATGTATGTATTTACAAAAAAAAAAGTATATATGTATGTTTATCCATTGTCTAGTACCCATAGTACAAGCTCTGCTTAGTTTGGGACTAGATGGTGTTGTGTGAATGTGGTAGAATATTATTATTATTATTATATTATTATTATTATAATAGTAATGATGTGTTTTGAGCTTGGCTGAGGGTAAAGACATTTATCGCCTCAGTTGAGAAAAGAGTAGAGACATCTACTAAAAGACCTGATATCGGTGAAAGACCCGTTTACAGGTATTGTGTTACTAAAAGACCTGATATCGGTGAAAGACCCGTTTACAGGTATTGTGTTATTGAAAGACCTGATATCGGTGAAAGACCTGTTAACAGGTAGTAGATATTATTATGAAATTATACCCAGAAAGTTCTGGGGGGACCTAGACAGCTGTGTGTGTGCTGTTTAAATCTAGGCCTACCAAAGATCTGGTCATACAGGATATTGGGCGCTATTGTAATTGGCAGTTATATATTTGTAATCTTAAATAGAAGTTGATAGGACTGCAATGCTAGACTGCCGGACAGTGGAATCATATAACTTTTTAACCTACAGGTCGCACTGTAAGGGTTGTGGATGAACCATACTGACAAATGCTTGGCATCGAGGTAAAACAGAGCTATCCATGATAGAAAGTGATGTCTACGTCTCAATAGGTAAGTTTCTAAACATTACATTAGCCCGCTCATATTATTCAAATTTCAATATCTATCGGCGTTTCGATCGCGCCCGCGCTTATTATTACTTGCCATAAATTGAATAATAGTTACGCTATTCACCGCTAAATGTCACTAGAAGTTTCAAAACATTCCATCCACCACGATATTTCATAAGATATAATATTGCATTGCCTTTAAAATGATGATGAAATGATCCCAGCATCTCCACCATGTCGGCGAGGTATGATAATGAGTATGGCAAATGCAACTTAACTGTTCAAATCAGTATTGAAGCGAGATAGAAGTGACTTAAGTTTAGCCGATAGTATACGTGCATCTTTTATATTTTCTTCCGTTATTGACCAGAGACCGACATAATCATTACTTAGCGATTGTATCTCTTTAGCAATCACAGACAAACGATTTAAAATTATATACTCCATTATTGTAGTATACCATCAATGTTGATCAATTTTGTACATAAAATAAGTACTTAATATTAAATTTAAGCAAATATAGTATTATACTTTTAAGATATAATTCCAATAACCTATTAACTCTATTTTTTTACTTACTGCATGTGCCGATAGTGAATCCCACACAACGCAAAATATCACAACTCAAAGTATCATGAAATTATAAAATAATATGATAAACCAACTGAAGAAAATAAAACTGTTTCAAATTATTGTCTACCAATAATCTCGAATTGGTAAAATTGTTATTCACATAATGTTTAAAACTGAAGTTCCACACTGACAAATGTTGTTTAAATCGTTTAGAATTATTTCTTTATTCCAATTTTAATTTAACTAAGTCAAGAACCTAATGCTGATGAAATATCGAATTTAACTACCTACCGGCGGCGGGCCTGTTTTGGACCGCCCGCCGTCCGCTGACCCGAGAGGCGGCGCACTCGTTCCGCGTGCGCCTCTCGTAGCGTTAGTAGACTACGTCGTTCTTTTCAGCTCGTAGTATGAAAGAGGATGTATGAGGACAAGTATGATGGATGCAGATGGATGCATGCGAGGGACGTGGCCCGCTTCGGTGGGCCAGCTCAGGTGGGGTCGCGGCAGTAATGCTAACGTAGATCCCGTGACCCCGCCATTCAATGGGATCGGATAGAGGAACACCATGATGGTTTTAGCGGGTAGTCCCAGCGCTTCTCGTCGGGGAGTCACCACACTCTCCCTAGACTGAGCCCCTTTAGGGGCCCAGCCTGTGGGGTCAGCCCGTAAATTATTTGGTTTCCACCAGGAGTCAAAAAAAAAGTATGACCATTTGCAAGTAAAATATAAACAAAGTTTTAAAATATGAAAAACGCTAAGTCTGAAAACTTACCAGTACCAGCGATCTTACATTGATACATAAAACCGATAGATGGCAAATGTATTAGGTATATCAGTCTTAATTCACAAATAGCTCAATACACTCGCAATAATAGATTTTCAACTAAATTTACACAACTATAGAATGTCTTCTCTACGTGGTATAAATCCCGAAAGACAATTTAAAGTAAGTTTAAATGACCACGTAAGTTTAAATTCCTAAACTATAGAATGAATTATGAAAGCACAATTTCCCGCGCGCGGCGTTTTGAATTTAAACTTGATGACATCTGCAATTTTTTTTTCCTACATATATTTTTTTTATATATTTTTTTTATATTTTACACTTTGTCAGATACTTATATTATGTAATAATTATTAATAAAATACCAAACATATATGTAATAACTGATAAGTGTATATTTCATGCGTAAATATTTTATTAATTTATACTCCAAGAAAAATATATGTATTGTGAAAAATACTAAATTGATTAGGCAGAAAAGGACAAATCTTGAACAAAAAAGGTCCATAAATGTAATAATTATTTCATCTATTTTCAGTTGAAACTCCTATTTAAATTTAAAAAATATTAATGGATTATTATTATTATATTTATGTGCCTATATGCTTTATCGATTGCCAAGATAAAGATATTGTAATAAATAAGTACAAAATCTATTAGGCAAAATAGAACAAACATTGATAAGTAAAAAATAGGATTGTTTCTTTTTTTATTTCATAGATTTTCTTTTTTATTTGTGCTGCATATTATTATTTTAATTTATTTGTAATTTTAAGTACTTATAATTGTTTCAATCTAAAATTAATTTAATACTGTAAAATGCTATTCTAAAAAGTATAATGTATAAAATAATGCTAAGTATATTTGAAATAGTTTCACTTAAAGTCAATGGGTCTGATAAATATTATTGTGGTAAAAAGGATACAATCTTTTTTTGTTTCACGTATTTATACATCGATAAAATTTAAAATGAATGGACTATTCATAATACAGGTACCTATGTATATTTCACTCTAATCATTTTTTCATAACGCGCCTAAAGAACTATAACTTCAAAAAAGTTGACATAGTAAAACGATGCTAAATGATAATTGGACCAATTAAGTATATTATAATATAATATTCTACCACATACACACATCACCATCTACTCCCAAACTAAGCAGAGCTTGTACTATGGATACTAGATAATGGATAAACATACATATATACTTTTTTTTTGTAAATACATTCATATTATACATAGAAACACCCAGACCAAGACAAACATTATTCATGCTCACAAATGTTTGACTTGAGCGGGAATCGAACCCGCGACCTTCGACGGAGCAGTCGCTTACACTCCCGCTGCGCCAACCAGTCGTCAATCTAATAAAAAAAAATATGATGTTAAAGATAGTCTAGAATCCATGAAATCCCCGAAAATGATACCCATATTAATTTTATTAAAAATGTCCTGTCCGCCATCTTGGGTTCCCAAATAGATGTCATTTTCGTGCTCAGAATGCATGAAAACCCCGAAAATGATACCCATATTTTTTATAATGTCTCGTCCGCCATCTTGGATTCCTACATAGATATCATTTTCGTGATCAGAATCCATGAAAACCTACACATAGAAAAACCCAGACCAAGACAAACATTATTCATGCTCACAAATGTTTGACTTGAGCGGGAACCGAACCCGCGACCTTCGGCGGAGCAGTCGCTTACACTCCCGCTGCGCCAACCGGTCGTCAATCTAATAAAAAAAAATATGATGTTAAAGATATTAATTTTACAAAAAAATTTCGTGTCCAGAATCCATGAAATCCCCGAAAATGATACCCATATTAATTTTATTAAAAATGTCCTGTCCGCCATCTTGGGTTCCCAAATAGATGTCATTTTCGTGATCAGAATGCATGAAAACCCCAAAAATGATACCCATATTTTTTATAATGTCTCGTCCGCCATCTTGAATTCCTACATAGATATCATTTTCGTGATCAGAATCCATGAAAACCCCGAAGATGATACCCATATTATTTTTATGAAAAATGTCCCAGCTTGTGAATGTAGAAACTAAAACTTCTGCCGTGAGAATTTTGTGTCACAAAAGCGCGCGTGTCAAAAACACCACATATGAGTACATAAAAGCATATATATATATATATATTATTAAATAGACTATATTATATACGTTACATGAGTTGAGGTTTCAATTATAAGTATTCTTACTGTTTAAGATGAATATACTTATCTCCAGTATTACAGCTGGGCCGTGCGGAGTGTACAGTCCTGTGGTCGCCCAACGAAATGTGTCAGTTGTAGTGCGGCACTAGGTTTATATAGGAAAATAACCTCCACTGTTCGACGATCACTGGATGTCAATTGATTTCCTCATTTTATTATTTCAAAATAACGTTACAGAATTGGAGTAGTCTTTAAAATATATTAAAATGATACAAAATGCTTATGACTAATTAACAATTATAGAATTTATAACATTGTGTAAATAAGAACATATTTAAACGATATTTGAAATGATAACTGTAGAATTTACATACATACATACATAGACTCACGCCTGTTTCCCGGAGGGGTAGGCAGAGACTACGGAACGCCATTTGCAACGATCCTGACATATCTCACTTGCTTCACTCACTCCCATCAAGTTTCTCATGCATGCTCATCTGTTAAGGGTACTTCTGACTTGTCCTTTTTTCAGGATGTCTCCAATCTGGTCAGAGAACGTCCGCCTAGGTCTTCCCCTTTGTCCTGTTCCATTCACACTTGCCTTATATATCTTCTTTGTCAGTCTATCGTCATCCATCCTCTCCATGTGCCCAAACCATCTTAACATGCCTTTCTCAATGCTTGTCACTACATCTTCTTTTACCCCACACCACTCTCGTATCACACAATTCTTTACTCTGTCGGTCAAAGACACACCACACATACTTCTCAGTGCTCTCATTTCTACAGCATTTATTTTACTTTCAAATCTCTTCTGCCATACCCAACTTTCACTACCATACATAAGGGTAGGCACTAACACGCCTCTATGTACAGCCAAACGTGCCTTTTTGGACACGTTTTGACTGTTCATAAACGCTTTCAGAGCTCTATTCACACTATTACCTGCATTAACTCTCTTTTCAATATCTTCTTCATTCTTACCATCTCTTGTAAACAACGTACCTAAGTAAACAAACTCATTCACTTGTTCCACTCGCTGTCCATCGATCAAAAAATTACAAGCTGTAACGCATTCCTCCTTTTCAAAAACCATAACTTTCGTTTTACTTACATTCACTTTCATTCCTTTCCTCTCTAACGCACCATGCATGATTGCTACCATCTCCTGCAACTCCTCCGCTGAAGATGCAAGTATTACCTGATCATCAGCATAAAGGAGGCATTTGACGAGTAACCCATTCATCCTTAATCCGCAGACACACTGTTTTAAATCTTGCAAACAACTGTCCATGAAGAGGTTAAACAGCCACGGCGACGCTACACATCCCTGTTTAACACCTTTCTCGATGGTAAGCCAGTCAGTGTATGCCCCGTTTATCCTCACACAAGCTCTAGAATCCTCAAAAAGGGATTTCAGAACTCGAATGAGGCTGCTGTCCACCCCATTCATTGACAGCCCCGACCACATTTCATTTCCACCACTTTATCTTAAGCCTTTTCCAAATCCACGAATGCGCAATAGACCTTTTGACCTTTGGCCAAAAACTTTTCGGCTATGCTTCGCAAGGAAAAAACCTGATCCGTGCATCCCATACCCTTTCGGAAACCCGCTTGTACATCCCATATTTTCTTGTCGGTTACTTCCATAACTCTTTCAATAAGTACCTTTGCATACAATTTGCCAACAATGCTGAGAAGGCTAATGCCTCTATAGTTAATACATAATTTAATTGTTAATCTTTTACAACGATGTAAAATACTTATTTTAATATTAATAATTATGGAATTGATTACATTATACATACATGTATAACTATAAGTATGACATCCTATTTAAATTATTCTAACACGGCCATACTGACAATGTTTCGTTCTCGAAGCACAACATTAATATTCTTAAACCCGCCAATTAAATTTTTATAATCTAATCTTATCAATTCTTATCAATCCTTATTTTCAATTCTTACTTTCATTTATTCAGTGTCACAAAGTGGTTCGGCGTTACACCGAAACCGAATGTGCTAGGCGGTTTGGAGAAGGATTAATATTGTGGACTGTAAGGAGATGGGTTCTTCTTTACGAATGGCGGCCTCCTGGTGTCTTCGGGAATCCTGAAGACACCAGGAGGCCGCCATTTGTAAAGAAGAAGACCATTTTGTCAAGGTAAGGCGTGTCTTTATAATATCCTATACTCACTCACACTCCTCCTCCCTTTTCCTTTCTAGGCGATCAGAACTCGCCCTTATATAGTCCACAATATTAATCCTTCTCCAAATCGCCTAGAACATTCGGTTTCGGTGTAACGCCGAACCATATTTTGGTCCGTACGAAGCCGGATTCATTTGCGTTTATACGAAACCTCTCGCTTATCTCGCTCGCGTAGGTATCTTCTAGAAGTACCTACCTAGGCAGTTATAGCACCTAGCTATACTCCTAATCCATTTACATACCCATTACAGGGTTATTTCCGTACGCATCCGTAGGTAATATACTTTTATGTAGCTACCTACTTATTATTACTGGACCCATACCTATTATTATAACCCAACCCAATTATTATTACTGGAACTATCATAGTTGTCTTGTAAATCTCATATTTCAAGCACCTTTTAATTCCACCGCCTCAAAGTGTTGCCTACTTGGGTAAAAAAGGTACTTTAGGTATTCTTATTTTGATTCGGTCTCATTAGCTTATACTTAAGTAAACGTGGCACAACAAAAGAAGCCATGCATGTCGGAAGAAAAAGAGCTGACAATCTTAGAAGCAAAACGCAATATTTTATTTGAGCGTATTCAAAACATTTACGAGCGCTCGAAAACTGCCGCTACTTCCGACATTAATAGGGAATAATTTCTTAGTTATTGTATGACAGTAGATAGTATTCGAACAGATTTCCATAAGTTGTTAGACGATTATAACGCAAGATTGCTTTCTATTAATCCTGATGAACAGCCGAATTATCAGGCGTACACCTCATTCGAAGATCTTTATTGTATCATCAAGCGCATACAATCACAATTGGAGGGTAAATATTCAGCAAAGACCGTTTTTGCGGTTCGAACGCCGAGATTACCGCCAATTGTGCTCATGTCATTCGATGGGGATATACGAAATTGGCCATTATTCTATGCGAGTTTTAAGTCTACAGTGCACGATAATGGTTCTCTGACAGATGCTGACAGGTTGTACTATTTAATAGGTAAACTGTCACCGAAGGCCCCATGCGTATTTGCAGGTGTCACACCCAGTGCTGAGAATTATCAGGTTATATTTCAGTCACTACTTGATGGATATCAAGATAATCGTGTTCTAGCGTCTACTTACTTTGATCAAGCTTTAAATCTTAAATTATCCAGTGCCGCGTCTGTTTCGAATTTCCAGCTGTTTATAGACATCTTTGTTACCGCAGTTAATTCCCTTAAAAACTTAAAATTATAAGATCTTTCCGACTTTATGTTGCTTCAACTCGCTTTAAAAAAGTTTGACACTGAAACAATTCGTGCTTTCGAAATGACTGAACGTAATCATAAAATACCTACACTAGATAGTTTTATTTCTTTCATCAAAGATCAGTATCAAATATTTCATAATACGCAGTCTAGTTCATCTAGCTCGTCTAATAATAATAATAGCAAACAAAAGTTGAATAAATCGCGAAATAGCAATAATAACTCGGTCCCTAATCCGCAATCTTACGTAGCATGCTCGGAATCTAATAATAATAATAATTCACAGAAGTGTCTGTGCAGTAATATAGTACACGACCATTTCTATAAATGTCCCGCCTTTAATAATTTAAATCCGACTGCTCGTTTCAAATGTGTGAAGGATAACAAAGCTTGCATTAATTGCTTAAGTATAAAGCATAAAACGAGTGATTGTTCTAGTAAGACGAGATGTCGTTCATGTAATCAACGACATCACTCATTATTACACTTTGATAAAAGTAGTCCGTTGTCGAGCCAAGCCGGTAACCTTGACACACTTACGTCGCAAGTGCAGGCCACGGTAACTGCGCCTTCCGCGTATCAGGGCGAAGTGTCTTTGATCCATTGCGCGGGCGACGTGCATGCGCGGACGGCCCTCGCGCGATTGTAATGATCAGCGCGGGGCTAAGCCGCAGTATACAGCGTCCAAGACTGTTCTGTTAGTGACAGCGCAAGTTATCGTCTATGATATTAATGGAGCCCCTTTTTTTTTTTTTGGTGTTGGGTTGGAAAATCCTCATGGAGTCCCTCCGCCCTGGGGAAGGACGAAGGGGACTGTCAGACTCTTACTGACTAAAAACCAACCCGTGCTCCTCACGTACCCGTGTGTCAGAGGGTCGGGTATCGCTGAAGCATTCCTCGCTACCCCCCGACGGGTATTGGCCCGCCAGACGGGAGGACGGCAACGCAACACCGCATCTCCTCTTCCTCTGCGGCCCCACTGCGACGCAACGATGGTGCGCCTCCATTTAGTCGCGGGAGATAGGGCGCGCGGCAACACAACACCGACTCGCCTCTCCTCCCGACCGCACCCGACTGCGAGGGACAGAAGAACTGTCCCTCGCACCCGCCCCCTTGGACGCATCCTGCGCAGGCCTCCGTCAAGCCCACGAGGAGCGTCCCCTCCTGGATCCCTTTTAGCTTCACCGCGGGCGACCAATCCACGGTTACTGAGCCCCCCCACCACGACAAGGTGGAGATCCCACGGGGGGGATATTAATGGAGCCCCGCGCGTGGTACGTTGTCTGCTCGATAGCGCGTCTCAGAGTAATTTTATTAGTTCTGATTGTTTCAAACGCTTCGGATTGTGGAATAACTTTAGAAATACTAATTTAGTAGTCAAAGGCATCGGGAGTTCAGAAAAACATTGCAAGGGTTCCGTAGATGTTAAAATACATTCACGTTTTGATAGGCATATTAATTTTAACATTTCTTCGCTTATCGTGGAGCGTATTACAGACACATTGCCGAACGCTAATGTGGACGTATCATTACTCACCCACCTCGAGACACTGCCGCTGGCAGACGCGAAGTTTGCGAATCCGGCAGACATTGATGTTTTGATCGGAGCTTCAATATTTCCGCACTTGCTACTAACTAAAGTAGTGCGTAGTAAGCGATATGATTTACCGCCCGCTATTGACACGGTATTTGGGTATGTGATTATGGGTACCGTACCTACGTTACATACTTCTCAGTATATTACGTCTTGTTGTTGTTCTGTTCTTCAAGAAAATAATATTGATTCCCTTCTCAAGTGATTTTGGGAGCTTGAAGAGATTACCGCACCGCCCTCGATGAGCCGTAAGGATCTCGAGTGTGAAGAACATTTCCGCGCTACCACTGTTCGTGACGACAGTGGCAGATACGTAGCGGCGTTGCCATTCTATGGTGACCCTTATTCGTTAGGTGACTCGTACACTGCTGCGCTTTGACGTTTCCATTGTTTAGAACGTAAACTTGATGCATCACTTAAGTTACGCAGCGCCTATAATGACGTCATTCGTGACTACATAAATAAAGGTTTTTTGAGTGTAGTTGTAAACAACGAGGGCAACTCTCTTCCCTCATATTATATCCCGCATCACGGCGTAGTTCGCGAAGATAAAACCTCTACTAAACTTCGTGTGGTTCGTGTGTAGTTGTAAGACTACATCGGGTTAGTCGATTAATGACATTTTGCATGCCGGCCCTAATCTACAGGGTGATTTATTTAACATCATAATAAAGTTTCGTCTTTTCCAAATCTCTCTGTCAGCTGATTGCCGCCAAATGTTCCTCAATATCGGTGTTTGCGAATCTGACCATAGATTTCAACGGATTTTTTATCGTTTTAACAATAAGGAACCTTTATCTGTGTATCAGTTCAATCGTGTTTGTTTTGGACTCAAGTCTAGCCCATATCACGCGTTACGAGTTGTTCGCCAGTTGATCGCTGATGAAGGCGATCACTTTCCCGCCGCAGCAGCTGTTGCTACTTCCACTTTATATATGGATGACATTGCCTGTAGTATCATATCCGCTCCGCTAGCAATTTCGCTTTGTGAAGAGCTTATTCAGCTTTTCAAGCGAGGCCAGTTTGATCTTGTCAAATGGACAAGCAACTCTAAGGAAGTTCTCGCAAGCATACCTGATTCTCATAAAGCTTCTCCAGACATTGAGTTTGAGAAGTCTGTACCGCATAAAATTCTCGGTTTACGCTGGGACAAATCCTGCGATAGTTTTCGGTTTGACGTCTCACCGCTAGATGATAAGTGCACCAAACGCACTATGCTGTCCACAGTGGCTCGACTATGGGACATAATGGGTTTTGTGGCTCCCACAATTTTGTACGCCAAGCTCTTGATCAAAGAACTTTGGCTATCAAAGTGTGAGTGGGATGAAACACCCCCTGACCATATTGTCGCCGCTTGGGGCCAGTTTTGTATTGAGCTTACCGCGCTCAATCAAATTACTATTCCGCGTCATCTTGGGTTGGTAGATGGATGTACCATCAACTTAATAGGCTTCGCTGACGCCAGCGAGCGTGCTTATGGCGGAGTCGTATATCTGCAAGTCCGCATCGGTTTTAACTACTCGGTGCAGTTAGTTAGTGCCAAGTCCAAGGTCTCGCCTATTAAAACCATTTCGGTTGCGAGACTGGAGTTGTGCGCGGCCCTTCTGCTGTCTCAGTTGCTCCGCAAGGTTCAAGAAACAGTTTTGCCCCACTACTCTATTAATAAAATATTCATGTTCTCGTACTTACTTATCATATACGTAAAATATATACACTATAAGTACAGCGTGTCCGTGTGGTGACGGATTAAGAATACGGAATGTCACCACCCCATATCATCCCATGGGTGTCGTAAGAGCCGACAGAGGGAGCATATTATGCAAAGAACACCACTGTAAGAGAATGAAAACTTGATACAAACCCTATACCAACCTTTTGGCCAGCGTGGTACAGTAGGCCAATTCCTCCTTTCAAAGGAGAGGCCTAGTCCAGCAGTGGACTTTTAAAGGCTGATGATGGTGATGGAATGATGGTTCAAAAATCGAAAAACAATGTACCTTTTTCTCCCGCTATTCTTAGGCTCAAGCCGTTTCTCGATGAGCACGGCGTCATACGCGTTGGTGGTCGTCTGTCAAATTCGGATGAACCTTATAACTACAAGCATCCTTGCATTCTACCGCGTCGTGAACATGTTGTCGACCTTCTTGTTGATTTTTATCACTAGAAGCATCTCCATGCTGGTCCAGAGCTGCTTATGTCCTTGCTTAGGCATCAATATTGGGTTTTAGCTGCTCGACGAATAATTCGTCACAGAATACATAAATGTAACGTCTGTTTCAAATTTCGTCCGCGTCCGACTTTCTCTCCCATGGCAGATCTTCCTAGCCAACGCGTCAATCAAGTTGATAAAGCGTTTACACATACCGGTTGTGATTACGCAGGACCACTGCAGTATACGCCAGTGCGTGGTCGAGGTGTTAAAAGCCGTAAAGCTTGGCTATGTAATGTAAGAATATCGTACTCGTCTTCAGGAAGAACTTTTCATAAATCATATTGACTGGAAGTTTATTCCGCCAGCATCACCACTTTTCGGTGGATGTTGGGAAAGCAAGGACCAAGTAATTATAACGCATCTCTTCAAAGTTATAGGTCAACAGATCCTCTCTTACGAAGAGCTTTTAACTGTCCTTGCGCAAGTCGAGGCGCTGATCAACTCGCGTCCGCTCACGGCATTGAGTAGTGACCCTTCAGAACCATCCGCGTTAAGCCCTGCACATTTTTTGAACACAGTGCCATTATCGTCCTTTCCGGCTCCTGAAGCAGACTCTTCAAGCTTGCTCCAGAGACATACTCTGCTGGATAAACTCGTGTAGTCGTTCTGGCGGCGCTGGCGTGCGGAATATCTCCACCAGCTTCAGGCTAGATCCAAGTGGAATAGTCCTGCATCCCCTATACAGGAGGGTACGTTGGTCGTCATAATACATGATAATGCTCCGCCGCTTTCATGGCCGTTAGCCATCGTAGAGAAATTGCATACTTCCAAGGACGGTACAACCCGCATTGTTACCGTGAAAACCGCGAAGGGGAGCTACGTGCGCCCTGTTGTACGTCTCTGTCCGCTTCTAACTCAGTGAGATCTAGCCTGAAGTTGTATCTACCTATTAGTTTAAGTATTTATTTTGTAGTTTTCGCTATTATTGCGTTTGTAATTTTCGCTAAAGTTAATTTAGATTAATTTTATTATCATATCGCTGTCTTAGCCTATTGATGGGTTATGCGGTAGTACACCCAACATAGCTAAGTTCAATTTTTTTTTTTTTAAAGGCAACCCTTTAGGGCCGGGGGCATATGGTAGCGCCATCTACCTTTCTATCGATAATTAATTACATCGATGTCAATCGTTCTTCGCTTGCTTGTCCAATGCGAGCGATCCTTTTGTTTCCTTCCCTTTCTTCCAAGGGCACGCCTATCATCTGATTCGTCGCATAGTGCAACGACGGGCACACAGTGAAGAAACAACGGCCCCGCTGACCGGCTGTGTCCTGATGCAGCAGACGTGTCGCGCCGAACACGTGTAACGCAAAATATAAACGGCAACAAAACTGCCCGCCAGTGTAGTGGAGTGATTAGTGCAGCTTCAGGATTCCGGAAGACACCAGGAGGCCGCCATTTGTAAAGAAGACCATTTAGTCAAGGTAAGGCGTGTCCTTATAATATCCTACTCACTCACACTCCTCCTCCCTTTTCCTTTCTAGGTGATCAGAACTCGCCCTCATACAGTCCACAATATTAATCCTTCTCCAAATCGCCTAGAACATTCGGTTTCGATGTAACGCCGAACCACAAAGCTATATTTTAAAATTTAACGTTCTGATTCAACATTTACATTTAGCGCCACGTTCGCAAAGTAAGGGCATAGAACCAAGAGAAATAACGGGCAAGAAAACTCTTGGCCATTCTTTTAATAGTTATTGTTTATAAAAGCGGTACAAAGAATCTATTGAAATCTTTCTGAATTCTAATATATTACAATGTAATAGTTATTAAATAATGTTCTCTTTTTCTTAATTTGGTTAATTTTATAGTTATAATTTTAGTTTTGTTTTCATTATGTATTTACTAATTTTTGCTATCCCATTCTCATTAGGTAATTAATATAATATTTATTTATTTATTAATTAATGTATTTTTTCTATCAAAACTGAATTCTGAACTGTAATTTTACTATCAATGGTTCCGGTTCGTATACCGTTATCGTCATGCTCACTAAAATGTCATTTCTTGTGGTGGCGTCGTGTGTCGGGTCATCCCTGTCCCTCTAATATGGAGAGAGGGATGATGGCTGGCACATGCGTCATACTCGTGAACGGGTGCTACTTGCGATGACTGGTCGATGACGGTCTTGCGGGCTGGTATTAGATTTTAATATTTAACTACATCATTTCCATCATGGGTCTGATCACTTTCGCGGATTGCCTGCATTATTAGGTATATATAATGTAAGTGGATGCTCCTGTTTCACCATGTCTATTCTGAGGAGACTAACCAAATGAACATCTAAATTATTATGCTTGAGTATTATTAAGTACAGTAAATATATACAAGTGATATAGAAGGTGTAACAGTTGCAGCACCTTACAAAATGTAAATTATGTGTATTATGCAAAACCTGGCGATGAAAAAGAGTGACCGTGAGTTTTATTGCCCGTTCTTTCTCATGGTTCTACCTATTGCATTGCGAACGTGGCAGTAAATGTAAATGTAGAGTCTGTAAGTAATTATTTTATAAATTTATTATTTTGACGTTCATAAGCGTCACATTGTGACCCAAATGAATAAACGATTTCGAATTTGAATTGAAATTGAATTTGAATTTGAATTTGAATGAAGGTCATTTTAATTTTGAAATTTTAAATTATCGAACAAATCGTAATCGTCAATATAAGAGTCACAGTCATGGTCTTAGTTATGGTCGTGGTCATAGTCTTAGTCTTAGTCTTAGTCATAGTCTTAGTCATAGTCTTAGTCATAGTCTTAGTCATAGTCTTAGTCATAGTCTTAGTCATAGTCTTAGTCATAGTCTTAGTCATAGTCTTAGTCATAGTCTTAGTCTTAGTCATAGTCTTAGTCATAGTCTTAGTCATAGTCTTAGTCACAGTCATAGTCATAGTCTTAGTCATAGTCTTAGTCTTAGTCTTAGTCATAGTCTTAGTCATAGTCTTAGTCATAGTCTTAGTCATAGTCTTAGTCATGGTCTTAGTCATAGTCTTAGTCATAGTCTTAGTCATAGTCTTAGTCATAGTCTTAGTCATAGTCTTAGTCATAGTCTTAGTCATAGTCTTAGTCTTAGTTATAGTCTTAGTCATAGTCTTAGTCTTAGTCATAGTATTAGTCATAGTATTAGTCATAGTCTTAGTCATAGCTTAGTCATAGTCTTAGTCTTAGTCATAGTCTTAGTCGTAGTCTTAGTCATAGTCTTAGTCATAGTCATAGTCTTAGTCATAGTCTTAGTCTTAGTCTTAGTCATAGTCTTAGTCATAGTCTTAGTTATAGTCATAGTCTTAGTCATAGTATTAGTCATAGTCTTAGTCATTGTCTTAGTCATAGTCTTAGTCATAGTCTTAGTCTTAGTCATAGTCTTAGTCATAGTCTTAGTCATAGTCTTAGTCATAATCTTAGTCATAATCTTAGTCATAGTCTTAGTCATAGTCTTAGTCATAGTCTAAGCCATAGTCTTAGTCATAGTCTTAGTCATAGTCATAGTCTTAGTCATAGTCTTAGTCATAGTCTTAGTCATAGTCATCATCATAGTCTCATACCCCACTGCGCAGATCAATCACTCCGCAGACGGTGAAGGTAAATCACCCGCGGCCAGCGAATGTCGTACGACAGACGAGGCGTCAATCTTTCAATTCATAATCCATCCTTAAATTCATTATTCAACTTTTACTGCGCAGACCAAACACTTCGCCAGACGGCGAAGCTAAATCACCCGCGACCAGTGAATGTCGTACGACAGATGAGTTTTTAATCTTTTAATTCATAATCCATAAATAATTAATAATATATAATATATTTTATAATCATACATAAAATACAAATACATCCAAATAAACCATTATAATCAAAATATGATATTAATCTTTATTCATGTAAATGTGTATTTAGTTCCGTCCATTCTTCAGGGCATAGGCGAATAATTATTTCGTAGGATCTCTTAAGTTTAGCTGTCAATACGTCATGTCGCCTATTGTTACGATTACGACAAATTGATAAATAAAGGTAGGTGTATTGAAGAGTTGGTGGAGGAGGACCTTTATATACAATACATAAAAATACATGAATTACATAAAAATACATAAAATAATAACATTTATTTAATATTAATAGATTGTAACGTATGTCCGGTACTTACCGCGTTTGCGTCACAGTACCGCCCATACGCTCGGCAATCAGAGAAGGCCATCGTCCGCACTCGTGAGTTTTGCCCATATTTGAACTCTGATGGAGGGCCCAGTATATATAGGGGCCGACAGAAAGACCGGCACCGCTACTCTAACGTCGCTTCTACTACCTACCTACTATAACTAAGCGTACCTACTGACCCTACGTCGTATCTACGTGTATCCTGGTCCCAGCTACGGGTTCCAGGTCCACCTAGGAAGCTCCGGGCTACGCTTCTAGACCGCTACACTTCCTGCATCGCCTTCGGCTTCACCTCTGGCGAAAAAGAAATTGAAAGCTTATATTATTCCAGAAGTTACAAGTAATTCAATTTTAGGCATCGATTTCTGGAAACTATTTAAATTACTGCCTAACCATGCATCCGTATGCATGTCTAAAACATTGCCGTGTACTGTGTTAAGTGAAAATAAGCCGAGTAACACGAACGTATTGC
This sequence comes from Euclidia mi, assembly GCA_944739405.2. Taxonomy (NCBI): domain Eukaryota; kingdom Metazoa; phylum Arthropoda; class Insecta; order Lepidoptera; family Erebidae; genus Euclidia; species Euclidia mi. Next base: position 48,119,743 of record OX123188.2, on the reverse strand, counting down.
AATCTTTTAGTGAGTTGAGTGAGTCACAACAAAGACAGAAACAGAAACGGCTAAGTTAATTATAAAGCAATACGAGTCGATTTCTACTGAAAAAACCGGTTTAGGACGAACTCACTTAATAGAACATGCAATAGACACTGGCGATTCTGCGCCGATACGCCAAAGATATTATAGGTTACCGCCGGCGAAATTAAAAATAATTATTGACGAATTAGACGAAATGCTTGCATTGGGAGTGGTAGAAAAATGCGAAAGTCCGTGGTCGTCACCAATTTTACTAACGCCTAAGAAGGACGGTAAACTAAGGTTTTGTTTAGATAGTCGGAAACAATTCTATTACTAAAAAAGACGCGTACAAACTACCTTACGTATCCGAAATTTTGGACAACCTTAGGAACGCTAGATATCTAAGTAGTATAGACTTATCTAAGTCCTTTTGGCAGACGCCTCTTCGCGAATGTGATCGTGATAAGACTGCGTTCTATGTGCCTACTAGAGGAACATTTAGATTTGTGACTATGCCGTTTGGTTTAACGAATGCGCCTGCGACACAACAGCGTTTGGTGCATCACTTGTTTACGAACAGTCCTGAGTTCGAAAACTCTGTATTCGTTTTTTTAGATGATATCGTGCATATAAGCACTTTTAATGCTCATGTGTCACTATTAAATAAAGTATACGAAAAATTAAAATCGGCCAACCTTACAAAAACTTAGAAAAATCTAAATTCTTCCGTGATGAATTGAAGTACTTGGGCTACGTAGTAAACTCTAAAGGATTACAAGTAGACCCATGCTAGGTGGAAGCCATTCTTCAATATGCTACGCCTAAGAATAAAAAAGAAGTCAAAAGGTTCTTAGGCATTGCATCATGGTATCGGCGATTTATACCTAATTTTAGTACTATTGCCGGTCCTTTGAACAAACTTACTTCTACCGGTAAGAAAGCCGCACCATTTCAGTAGTCGGTGGAAGCTGATGACTCGTTTTGTAAACTAAAACAATTGTTAAGCTCCGCACCAATATTATCGTGTCCCGATTACGAGAAACCTTTTCAAGTTCACACAGATGCGAGTGCGAGCGGCATCGGTGGGTTACTTACACAAGAAATAGATGGCGTGTAACTACCTATCGCTTACATGAGTAGGTCACTAAATGCACAGGAACAAAACTACAGTATAACAGAACGGGAGACATTAGCAGTTCTAACAGCCCTCGAATATTGGCGCTGTTATTTAGATAACGGGTTAAAGTTTGTTGTGTATACTGACCATTCCGCACTGAAATGGTTCCTAAACTTGAGCAACCCGACTGGTAGATTAGCTCGGTGGTCGGTTCGTCTGTCAGCCTTTAACTTCGAAATAAAGCATCGGCGCGGCGCAGATAATATTATAGCCGATGCGTTATCACGATCCCTACCTGTAAATATAATTAACGCGAATAATAATAACGTGAATGACCCTAATGTTGACACTGATCAATGGTATTCAGCCACCTACAATGGTTATTTATCTTCGCCTAATGACTATCCAGACTATTCTATTAAAAATAATAAATTGTATCGTTTGATAAAATCTAGGTGTATGCTACGTAAGGAGTTCGAATGGAAAGAAGTACTACCTTCTTCTGATCGAAATAATGCCATATTAGAGAACCATGCCGAACCCACTTCGGAGCATTTCAGTATATTTAAAACTTACAAGCGCTTAGCACTGCGTTACTATTGGCCCAAAATGCGCGATGACGTAGTTAAGTTCATAAATTCTTGCGACACTTGTATCGCGGACAAACATCAGAACCATGCACCATTGGGAACCATGGGACGACCCAAAGTGTGTTCACGACCCTTCCAAACCATTAGTGTAGATTTGGTGGGGCCACTACCCGTCACAAGAAAACAAAACGCCTACATATTTGTAGTAACTTGTTGTTTTAGTAAATACTGTCTACTTTTTCCTATCAGGCGCGCAACTGCTGAAATAATAACTAATATTTTGGAAGAAAAAATATTTTTAGTTCATGGTATACCATCTACAATTATATTGGACAATGGGTTTACCATTGTCCAATATAATTAATTTGTCAGTAAAATTATATAAGTTTGTCAGTGCTACTTTAAAAGCTATGTTGCGCAAGTACAAAATCCCTAATCTTCATTAAACTCCTAAATATTCCCCACATGTGAATACGGTCGAACGCTATAATTAAACCATTGGTTCTATCTTAGCGGCGTTTGTAGGAAATGACCAGAGATTATGGGACACTCTCCTACCTAAGGTGCAGTTTGCATTAAATACTGCAGTTAATGAAGTCACGGGCTATACACCTAGTTTTTTAGTCTATGGACGTGAATTAGTTCCATGCGGCTCACACTATGTCGACACGGACGCTGATGATATAGTATACATACCTAGGGACGATTACGCAGAAAACATAGGTCACTTATCAGGCATATTTGACAAAGTTCAGGCACTCCTCATTCAAGCTCATGCTAGGAATTCCCAAACGTATAATTTACGCCGTAAACCAGCTGAGTTTGATGTGGGAGACACTGTGTGGAAAAGGACTTTTTATCAGAGCGACAAGGATAAGTCCTTCTGTAAGAAACTAGCCCCTAAATTCGTGAAGTGCACAGTGATTAATAAAAAGTCGCCTCTCGTTTACGAGTTGTCGGACGCGTCTGGAAATTCTATTGGGTTTTGGCACATTCAGGACCTAAAACTTATACACTATAGTGCCTAACTATTTGTTACAAACCGTAGAAGACTTTCCCTTCTTTCTTTCTTTAGGCCGTCTTAGCTTGGACAGTAGCGGACTCGTAGACCTAACGCAGCTAGTCGGATTTTTCCTGTTAGTCACGCAAAATCCTCTCCTAAGGCGAGGAGAGACCGGCACTGCTACTCTAACGTCGCTTCTACTACCTACCTACTATAACTAAGCGTACCTACTGACCCTACGTCGTACCTACGTGTATCCTGGTCCCAGCTACGGGTTCCAGGTCCACCTTGGAAGCTCCGGGCTACGCTCCTAGACCGCTACACTTCCTGCATCGCCTTCGGCTTCACCTCAGGCGAAGAGTCTGGCCTGCCCTGCTCATCGTACACTCACCGCCGGCGTCTGCCAGCAGAGCCAACGTCAGCGAGGGCCTGCACCGCTACGCGCAGCTTTCGAGCAGCCTGCCTACACTACCGGAGGGAATAGCGTGGAAGACTGCAGCCCTTAGTGTTCAGGCCAGTGTCGTGTTGTTGGTCGGTCATACTCGGCATAGGAAGCGAGGCAATACTCGGCAAATAAACGCATAGAACCTTTTCTGCGTTTTACTACCAGAACCCGTTACAAGATATGATATCTAATTTGGTTGTATGATAGAACTATTTTTCAAATTTAGACGCATAATATTAGGTAGTTAATAAATAAGTAGGTAAATCAATATGAAGTTGTAAAATAATTGAATAAATATATTTAGGAATTTTGACCATGTTCTAGTTGATCCGAGTCCAATCAGGTTCAATCAGTATCAATGTTCTAGCAACGTGATCGTTCAACATCGGCAATCATTTTCAAATGTTCATGTTCTAATGGTTAATCAGCAGTAAGGGATTAGAACAAAAAAATTGTAATATCTCATCTGATCGAGTATCATATTTGGATTAATAGAATTCCAACCAGTAAAGAACCAAATAAATGAAATAGCCAGTTCGGCCATCCGTGTCAAGTGAAAAATAAAGTATTCAATATTTCAACAAGGCAAGCATTTTTTTATGTATGTACCTTTTTCAAGTAATTAGTATAAAATAGCTATTATAACAATTGAAACTCTAAACATTTACAGCAGACATTTAAAAATCATCATTACATCTATAATCTATTTAAGATGGTGTGTGTAATGGCTAGGAAATTAACCCTTTATGAAAAGGTCGGCCTGTCCTTATTTATCAATTTCTTTTATAAAGGGTGATAAACAACTATTATATGTATAGTGTAAATATTACATATAAGAACTAAAATAATATCATACTTTACTATATTAATATATTATAAGTACATCATAATATTAATATTGCAACCCACTGCATCATCCACGAATTACCAAAGACAATTATGATACGAAAGGAGCTACTCCAAAGCATCATAACCAATTGTAAAAAAGAAAATTTCTTAATTAGTTCAGCTATTCTTTAATAAATAATATAATAGGATTTCACAACATTGGGTTAGATATGTATAGCCTTGAGTAATGATGAGTATTGAAATATGGAATAATTACATGTCGCAAAATAATGAATTAGACAGATATTGGATAACGTTTTGTTTGAATTTACATTTTGAACATAAGAAAATTACAGCTATAAGGATCTACTATTAGTCGATTGACATAATTACTTACCGACTATAGATATACTGAACAATACAAAAGTCATACAATTTTTTTGATCTATTAGTTGCTAGAAAACTTGAGTAGACACGTCATTTATTTATTGTATTAACACCAGTTCTACTAGTTCTTCCAAGAACCCTATAAGCTTTGCATAAATTTATTCATCAACAGTTAAATTATAAAGAAGGGTACCGTGTTCGAATGTAGCGAACCGGCCTAAACACTTTAAGAACACTCAGTGGAGCAACCATACACGGTCCCATTACAAAACACAGTTTAGCTACAAAACCACGCCTATCCCATAGTTTAAGCAACTATCTAATTATAAAAAGAGGTTTAGCCCTAGACCATGGATCATTCGACTGTCAAAGGATAAAACCACCGCGACCCCTTGTTTAACGTCAGTTTTAGGCCCGGTGTCAAACGATAGGTAATTAATAATTAACTATCAAATTACTAAGTTTCAAAAACTTCATTACGTTTTACGTAGGTACATTACTTATTTGGTAGAAATTATTACACTTCGATAGCAAGAAAACCAGTTTTAGTAATAGGGCTAAATTTACGCCATAGTTTGACATTTAACGTCGGAATAACGGTTTACAGCTAAGGCTTTTATCCAGGTTTTTTTTGTTATAAGATTGACAGTCTCCGTGAAATTCATTTTCTTAGATCAATCGCTTGCTGGGATTAAACAAAAATTAATCTGTGTTATATTTCTAAGAATTAAATATCATTTTGGGTTCTTTTCACTGTATTGTATACCTACTTGATATTTGTTGTTCATCATATTATTATAATAATATCTGTTTAAACATGAACATGACATTCTTGGCATTCCAACACACATCCAACTTATCACCGACGAAGATGCGTGATATTTTAAGATCATGTAATTTATCACCTACGGCGGTCGGCTCAGACATGCTGCATCGGCACAATACACCGACGGCACACAACTAAATACGTGTATATGTGTACATAGAATAAGTTTAGTATATAAGATTATAGTTTTAAGAAATAAACCAGTCACAAGTTCACTCCCGGCTTGGACTCATACCCTACCCCACACCTCTCACTGCGGCCAAGACACCTTTAGCCGTCACCATGATCGGTCTTGTGAGTCTGCTCGACCGGCAGTGAGATAACCCACTCCGCTACACCTTATTCCTACCCACTTTCCGTCTGCCGCAGGTCTCCCGGCGACAGATATCCCAGCCCAGGGATCCCAGGCTGCTAGGGAACTAGGGATTAGGGTTGTATACGCGACAGTCTGTGTGACCACAGTGTACACGGCCTCGCTATACAATATACCTAACAGGGGTAGGGTAGCACTAGGGAGATAGGGAATAGGTGGACTTGGTTACTGCGACGGTAGCCAAGTTGAGGGATACTACTACAACAAGGGAATAGGAGGACTTGGATACTGCGACGGTACCAAGTTGAGGGAAACTACTACTACAACAAGGGAATAGGTGGACTTGGATACTGCGACGGTACGAAGTTGAGGGAAACTACTACTACAACAAGGGAATAGGAGGACTTGGATACTGCGACGGTACCAAGTTGAGGGAAACTACTACTACAACAAGGGAATAGGAGGACTTGGATACTGCGACAGTACCAAGTTGAGGGAAACTACTACTACAACAAGGGAATAGGAGGACTTGGATACTGCGACGGTACCAAGTTGAGGGAAACTACTACTACAACAAGGGAATAGGAGGACTTGGATACTGCGACAGTACCAAGTTGAGGGAAACTACTACTACAACAAGGGAATAGGAGGACTTGGATACTGCGACGGTACCAAGTTGAGGGAAACTACTACTACAACAAGGGAATAGGTGGACTTGGATACTGCGACGGTACCAAGTTGAGGGATACTACTACAACAAGGGAATAGGAGGACTTGGATACTGCGACGGTACCAAGTTGAGGGAAACTACTACTACAACAAGGGAATAGGTGGACTTGGATACTGCGACGGTACCAAGTTGAGGGAAACTACTACTACAACAAGGGAATAGGAGGACCTGGATACTGCGACGGTACCAAGTTGAGGGAAACTACTACTACAACAAGGGAATCGGAGGACTTGGATACTGCGACGGTACCAAGTTGAGGGAAACTATTGCTACAACAAGGGAATAGGAGGACTTGGTTACTGCGATGGTACCAAGTTGAGGGAAACTACTACTACAACAAAGGAATAGGAGGACTTGGTTACTGCGACGGTAGCCAAGTTGAGAGAAACTACTTTTACAATTGCTACTACTACAACTAATACTACTGTTAGATAAGGGAAGGAATATAATTTCTGGAGGGGTGAAGAACATGCAATTGTATAACAAAAAATGATTACAATTGCGTGTTGACTAAATATATATATATATATTTTTTTTTTTTTGAATACATATGTACCTACCGATTAAATTCTTAACATTTCCCCCGCAACGATCGCCTTGAGACTCTACAGCATGCAACGAGGTCAACTGTCGCTGCCAGGGTTGCATCGCACGTGGCCTACAGCCAGCCAACCGAAGCCGATCCCAGGGACTGCTAGGGAACTAGGGATTAGGGTTGTATACGCGACAGTCTGTGTGACCACAGTGTACACGGCCTCGCTATACACTATACCTAACAGGGCTAGGGTAGACTAGGGAGTTAGGTTAGAGTTAGATCTAAAATAGGGATAGGTATATCATAAGATAGGTTAGGCTAGATATAGGAACCAGTAGGCTTAAATTAGGATAAGTTTAGGTTTAGGTACGTGCAAGCTTAGGGCTATACTTAAGAGCTATCGAAGGTTAGGCCCTAACTTGTACAATATCCTTCTACATTCCTACAACACTATGTAGTCCCAAACTTAGCACAAACTTTTTGTATGGGTACCAGATAATAGATAAACATACTTTATCACATTTAAGAGATTTATAGAATCGGATAGAATAGAATCCTATATTTCAAATACATCTATGCAAAACCTAAACTCACTTATAATATTATAATAAATATGCAAATTATTTTATAATGCATTTTTTAAACTGTTATAGCAACCTTTTGTGTAATCCCATCGACACCAACATCAAGGCAATGGATTGGTTAGCATTTGTTCATGTTATAGTTTCCAACATCCCATGTAGGTATATAGTTTATTATAGCCAACATCCGCTAATCGAAAATACGGTTTACAGTACAAATCAGTAATACACATCAGAAAATATGTCTATCAAAGAGGTAATTATGGAATAGTGTTACAATCCCGTTACATAATAACATATTTGCTTGTTGTACTTACATACTCACGTCAACCATTCTCATTTTCTTCGATCAGTCTTAATTTTGTAAAATCGCCTCACCCAACAGACTCGTAACTGCTAGCCAGTTTCCAGCAACATTGCCACGGCACCGAGGACACGTCGTGCTCCGTCGTCAGCAGAACGGTGATGTCCGTCAGCCCGCATCATGGGATTTCGACGAGAATACTCTGGAAGACAAAATTGGATGTGTTAGTAATGTGAGGTGGACGCATCCCACTTCTGATGTCAAAAATACCACATATGTATACATAAAAGCATATAATATATGCTTTTATTTATGAAGTGATCCGGACTTAAAATATATTTACCGATTACTAACTTTTTTGTTTTTTTTTATTGGACTTACAATACTTTGCCACTACGTAGATTGATAAGAGGTTGTTCCAATGACATCATAAAATGAATTTAGAAAAAAATGGACTTAGGATACTATACCTCCGGTATACAGATATATATATTATTAAATACACCATACTACGATTGACAGTTTGGAACTTCCCTTGAGGTGCGATCAAACTAAAGGCAAAGTGCCACAAGTGCGCAAGGTCACGTTGCTGCAAATTTTCATTGGCTTAGGTTACCGGAAAAAAAAAATATGACACGTTAATATTAATATATGACATAAATTGCATATCATTGTGTTGGTTATATAATCAGCTATCATAACAATAACATGAATTACTACTTAATACTCACTTTTTTGACAAAACAAGCTTACAAACTTAGAGGTTTGTTTTTTTCCACTCGTTCACACAAACATTTCATCACATATTAATGAATTTCATTACTTGTTTGGTTCATAAACACAAAAACATTATCACATATACCTTTAGGTTTTCACACAAAACATTATTTATTTGTAACAAACGAATCTAACGCCACTAAAAAAATTATAATCCGAACGCGTAACAAAAAGTTCGCCGTGCCAGGCAGCCATGTTACTGTTACGAACACTGTGGCTGTGAATTATTTACCATTTGAAACACGATAACAGTGAAAATGTACAACAATGCTAGTATTTAGTTGCTAAAATATGTTTTCAGATAAATAATCTGGGTACTTTTATGTCTTTCATAACTATTAAAAGAATATTTATTATAAAACACTTACGGAAATAGCGAGTTTCAAGAGTAGAAATAGCCCTTCTAAAAAGTTTTTGACTTTTATCACTTTACTTCTTGTCATTGTCACGAATAATGTCACTTCACAATTAATATTTATTTATTTCTGAGTAAATCTATATAAGTATCTTTATAAAATATTCACCGGTTTCTTCCACAAGACAACTTTTATTACAAAGATCGCGGAACAAAACACAACAATGGCGGACGCTTTCGCAACTGAGACACAGATAATTATATTTCAATATTTTTGGCGCGTTTCGTTTCCCTCACCCTTCTAAAACGATTTAGTTGCATAGAATATGAACTATTCTAATAGTTACTACTTTCGTTTCTTGGTTTAAGTAAAACAAAACGTGAAAAAACCGCGACCAATAGAACGATTTTTAATTGAGCACGACCGTGCCTGCCTCAAACACTTCGGACCACCAAAATTAGAGCACGACCGTGCGTGCTGTAATCACGTGGGGGGTTAAGATGCTTATGTAAAAGTGAGGTAGTTCTAAATAAAAGATAGTTTGTAGGATTTACACTTTAATTAATCAATTGGACTGAAATGAAACATATCTTGTCAAATTATACCTTAAGTAGATTTATTCATAGAAAATAATAGTTACGGCACAAAATTTTAGACTATATTATATACGTTACATGAGTTGCGGTTTCGATTATAAGTATTCTTACTGTATAAGATGCATATACTTATCTCCAGTATTACAGCTGGACCGTGCGGAGTATACAGTCCTGTGGTCGCCCAGCGAAATGTGTCAGTTGTAGTGCGGCACTGGTTTATATAGGAAAATAACCCCCACTGTTCGGTGATCACAGGATGTCAATTGATTTCCTCATTTTATTATTTCAAAATAACGTTACAGAATTGGAGTAGTCTTTAAAATATACTGAAGTGATACAAAATGCTTATGACTAATTAAAAATTATAGTATTTATAACATTGTGTAAATAAGCACATATTTAAACGATATTTGAAATGATAACTGTAGAATTTAATTCATAATTTAATTGTTAATCTTTTACAATGATGTAAAATACTAATTTTAATATTAATAATTATGGAATTGATTACATTATATAACTATAAGTATGACATACTATTTACATTATCGTCGTAAACTTTCACTGTCATCATTTTTTCATAATGCGCCAAAAGAAGTATAACTTCAAAAATACAAACTCGCTTAGGCAGAATAGGACAAACCTTGAACAAAAAGTATATATATACATGACGTATTATTAACCTCTTTTCAGTTTGAACGTCTGTGGTTCCATAACCGTAAATTAAAAAGTAAATATTGTATACGTATACGATGTTATGCATGTGTGTGTGCGAAATGTATAGTAGTAGTGGTAACGTTTATTTTCAATAAAATCATATATTTCTTACGCTTATTTTATAAAAAAATAGCATTCTGCACACTTACTACATGTACGCAATAAGTGTGCCAAATTTCATAATCCTCCGTTCGCGCATTTCTCGTAAAAAGGGATCACAAAATTTCGCTTCACGTATTAATATATAGATGTACTGGCCAGCTTTTGATCTGACTTGCTATGAGCTTGACATTTTTTATGATAGTCACGGCAAATACCTGCGAAAATGCAAACAGATAGTCCAATCTGAATTTGTCAATCGTTCAAATATGTTATGATTTGTTTAATTTTATTATATTTTGATTTTTTAATTATGTTTTGATTTGTTTTTTTCTATTATTTATTATGTTTTGAATTGTTTAATCGTATTCAGTGTTTATTCCAATTTTTTAATTTTATTTAATTTGTATAATCTCGTTTATTTTCACAATTAGTTCAACTATTCTCTATTCTTACTTCCTAGTTAGCCATTAATTACCTACTATTATGACTACAAATGCTGTGCTCAACCGTAATCGGACTTCAAATTCACATGTATCTAATTACTATCAAAATTGAATAGTGTAATTTGTTCTCTGTAGTTGTGCCTATTATTAAATGAATAAATAAATCTATTTGCCTGCATTAGTAGGTAACGAATTTACCACAGGCGGTGAAGTAGTTGTGCCTACATACATATACATAATATATGAAAATACCAAATGAAATTAATTTAACTGTTCGGTGTGTTCGATATCATGAATGATTGTTATCCGTTGAGACGATTTTAGGATTGCTGTAATTCCAAAATCTGTAACCGACCAAATGACGGCTGCTATACATACCCTTTCCACATACCTTGGAAGTGATGATGGAGAGGTCATTTTGAAGGTTGACTTGAAAAACGCCTTCAGTTCCGTGAATAGGGACACTTTGTTGACACAAGCAAAATTAGAAACCCTCAAATTTTTTGGCAATGTTACAGGTAACCCACAAAATTACTATATCAAGACAATCTTTTGGAATCTGCAGTTGGATGCCAACAAGATAACCCTCTTGGACCGGTCATTTTTAGTTTAGTTATACAACCCATTATTCGGCAAATAAATTCTAAATTTAATGCATGGTTTTTAGATGACGGGACCCTAGGGGGCGCTGCAGACATTGTATTACAAGATTTAGCTTTTATTAAAAATAAATTCGCATCTATTGGCTTGGAACTAAATTCTAGTAAGTTTGAATTGTTTATAAATACAACAGACTCCACATAAAAACATTCGATAATATCAAAATTTAATAATTTGGCATCAAACATCAAAATTATTGATAAAACTTCTCTCAGTATTTGAAGAATCTTTCGGTTCTTTATTAGACGAAAAGGTACAAAATTTTTGTGAAATTTCAGATCGCCTATTTAAAATTAATATTCATTTGGCCTATACTATTATTCGTTATTGTCTTTTCGTCCCAAAATTCACACATGCCTTAAGATCTTCCTAACTTTGGAAAAATAAACCACTTTTAGAACAAATCGACCAAATTATCCTAATTACTTTAAAGGGAATTTTAAATGTGGACTTGGACGACCGAGCCTGGCTACAATACGTATATGGGTGGGCTCGGCGTTGGCAAAATTTCCAGTGTCAGTTTACCGGCGTTTCTGTCTTCGGTTAACAGCACGGAAGAGTTAACTAGGAAAATTTTATCACCTACACTAGTTAACTCAGAGGTGTTGTGCAAAACTAAAGCTATAAACGCCTGGAAAATGGCTTGTCCAAGCACTGATTTTGCCTACCAACCTTATCTCCCAAAGACTGTGGGACGCGCCGCTTTGTAACATAGTGAGAAAAAATCTTTTGGATACTTCTTTAAATGTTGCAGAGCATGCTCGTTTACTGGCTGTGGGAGAGTGGGAATCCGGTCTATAGCTTCAGGCACTACCATCGTCCAACACTGGAACCATGTTGGACAATGAGACATTCGGTATTGCCATTTGTCTTCGTTTAGGTGTTCCGTGTGTTTCTCCGCATCAATGTCATTGTGGAGAAGACGTCGATAGCCTCGGCCACCATGGGCTATCTTGCAGCAGAAGCGCTGGTAGAATTCCTCGTCATGCCCATCTGAATGATATAATCCGTCGTGCTCTTGTCGCGTCTGGCGTACCAGCTGTACTTGAACCAAATGGTTTGGTACGCGACGACGGTAAGAGACCTGATGGTATGTCATTGTTGCCTTGGAACATGGGTAGGCCTTTGGTGTGGGACGCAACCTGCGTAGACACCCTCGCACCATCACACGTTCCAAGCACGGGAGGCCATGCTGGCGCTGCTGCTGCAACTGCGAAAACTCTAGAACGGCGCAAATACAGTAATTTAGTAAGTTATTACGTGTTTGTGCCGTTTGGGGTGGAAACGCTAGGCTCATGGGGTCCGAGCGCTCGTTCTCTATTCCGGGAAATTTCGAAACGGTTAATCGACGTCTCACGTGACCAGAAGGCTGGTTTATTCTTTGCTCAGAGAATCAGCATTGCCATCCAGCGTGGCATTGCTGCCAGCCTTCTGGGCACGTTACCCGGTGACATTGATGCGCAGGCATTTTACGACGCTTAAGCCATGTAAATATTTTTAGTTTCTAAATTTGTTTTTAAGGTTTTTGTATTGGATTAGATTACATTATGCTTCACTTATATGCTACTTATAAATAATGTTACTTAAATGTTCTAACTTAAATAAAACCGACCAAATTGTTTAGAATGATTTGTTATGTGTAGCGAGATTTGCAAATGAATGTGTTGCAAGTCAACAGATTTGATTTAGTGATCAAATGTGTGATACTGCTGCCTGTTCTTCTTAGTTTATTGCCTGTTCTTCTTCTTCTTCGTCGTCACACTCTTGGCAGAGTGGTCGTGGTCGTCACGTTAGGGGTGGTGGCAAGCCTCACAATCCGTCGCCATTCCTCCCGCACTGCAGCCCTTCTCGTATATTCATGGAGTGGACCATTGAGTGCAGTTTTAACTTGTTCGGTCCAACGCATGGGTGACCTGCCGCGCGCTCTTGTGCCTTCAACCTTCCCCTGAACCACAAGTCGTTCCACAGATGTGTCTCCACGACGTGTGATATGACCAAAGAAAGTCAGAATACGACATTGGACTATAGAAGAAAGACGCTGCTTGATGCCGAGTTCTTCAAGGATTGAGACGTTGGTTCGGAATTGCGTCCAGGTTATGCCAAGCATTCTTCTCCAGCACCACATTTCTAAAGCATCAATCTTCTTCTTCTCGCACTCTCTTAAAGTCCACGTCTCAGCACCGTAGAGGAATATGGGAAACACCAATGCCCTGACAAGTCGCATTTTATTTATTTATTTATTAAACTTCCTGCACAATACTGTACATAGGCGGACTTAATGCCTTAGGCATTGTCTAATAGTCTACCTTAGGGTGATGCAGAGATAGTTAAGGCAGGTATTAGGTGGAAGTACTTTATAATTGAATTTATATATAACTAGATACTTTAGTAAATAATATACATAACACACTTATACAATACACATAAATTTAATAATTAATATAATATACTATTTATAATATTATATATATTAATATATTATAATATATATATTTATATACATATATATTCAATAAAATATTCTATATACATACATAATCCTGTGATAATTACGATGATTCAAGCAATAACCCACGTTGAATCCATTGACGAGCCTTGTTTTTAAATGTCCAGCGACTGTCTGCCGTCCTGACTTCCAGAGGGAGCGCGTTCCATAGGAGTATAGCTTGAACGTAGAAGGAAGAATGTACAAGGCCAGAGCTATGTTGAGGACATAGAAGTAACAGGTAGTGGGAAGAACGAAGAGCTTAGCATGCGAAGTGAGTAGTAAGATAAGCTGGAGGAGTGGGTGAGTGAAGTAGCGAGTAGAGAGTAGTGAGAGCACGCAAGCTACGGCGTTGACAAATGGGAAGCCATCTCAGTTGAGAACGATAAGTAGACACATGGTCATACTTGCGAAGATTGAAAACGAATCGAATGCAGTTATTGAGAAGCCGGTCGAGTTTGTTGAGAAGGTCTGCATTCAGGTCTTAATAACACATATTACCATAATCGATGACAGGGAACACTAAAGATTGCACTAGCATAGTCTTTGTTTTGTGGCCTTTGTGATATTTCTGTTTCTCCATATTTTTCTGAGCCGGTCCATGGCGGATCTGGTAACAGCCATGCGCCGCCTGATCTCATCCGCGCATTCACCACTGTTGGATATGAGTTCCCCAAGGTAAATATACGATTGAACGACGTCGCAATTCGCAATTTTAGTAACTTCGGGCGAGTTATTGTTAGCTCGATCGACAATCATGATCTTCGTCTTGCTGCGGTTTATCTTCAGCCCAAAATCAAGGCTAACTTGGTCCATTTTTCTCAACAAGGATTCCATGTTTTCGATGCTGGTTGCGAATAGGGTGGTATCATCTGCATAACGCAAGTTGGAGATTTTATAGCCGCCAATAGTGATTCCGTTAGACCAATTCTCAAGTGCTATTCTCATAATAAGCTCTGTATATTAGTCGATGTTATTTTTACGTTTTGTATTTAATTAACCATGGTGGTTTTGAATCTTGATAATGAAATATAATATAGTAGTTGTGAGTTTGTATGCAAAGATTTATAAAACCTGTAAAAACACTTGTTTCTTTCTAGTTAGTAAGCATCGTGCACCGTCAATTGGAATGCTGCTCTGTTTTAGAATTTAATATCGATAATTAAAAGTAAATAAAAATAAACCAATAAACAGTTACTTCTAGTTTGATAGTTCTAAATAAAATTAGGCAATAAAGTAAGAACGATATTTTTACTGAAAAGCCGATAACCCTCCAATGTAATTTAGAACCGTTTCAGGTAGCGTAAACACAGATCTAAGATGTAAAAAATCATGTAGCGAAGCACAAATTGATGCGGTCGAGAGCGTTTCAGCTAAAACTCTTGAAATCAAACTTCAGAGAGGCTGGTAGCAATAAAACCGTGACGGAATTAGAGCCACGATAAGACAACAAGTGGTGACTTGTTGGATGCATTATAAAACATATTAAACACGGTATAGTGTCGGTGAACGGAGAATCTGAATCCAAAGCCAAACTAATTGAACGCAACTAACTTATATAGTGAACGTTAAGCGCATCATAATAAGACAACCCAGTTAAGCTCGAGGATATTGCTACGCATTTCATATAATTCATACGAGAAATATAAAAGCTTGAGGTGCATGGTGCAGTCAGCCAAGTTTCTCACGCGTAAAGAACATAAACTACTCCAGATTAAATTGGCCGTACGTTTTTATATTATGAACGTTCTGCGAGAACTTAAGAATCGTGTTTCATTAGTAATTTAAGAAGACATTGGTTCTTCAAAGCGCTTTCGGGGCTCGAAAATTACATGAACTTAAAAAAAATAGAATCAAAAGAGATGGTTCAATATTCTGGTCACGTTTATGTTTGATTCTGTCTCGGGCGGTTTATTGCAATTTATTTATTCTGTATGTAGTTTCCGTTGGTAAGAAATTCCCGGCTCATCTGCGCTTTAGTGACGGCACGGTAACCCGCGAGGATAATTCAATTATCGTCGGTGGCAATATTTCTGGCTCACGGGCGACGGATCCTAAACATGAATATTTCTTCAATACCGTAGACCATGATAGACATCTCACCAGTACGAAGCGATCTAATAAAATACTTATCTTTTGTTCACGTTTCTGGCGTAAAACGAAATATACTTTAGGTACGTGTATAAATATAATTTAGAAATATGTACTGTTTTGTGATGTTTTTGTGTTTTAACATGTGCGTCATTTAAGGTCAGTTGTTGGGACTTCAAATGACACGTGAGCATAAGCTGAAATTGCCTTATTAGGGAATGGCCGTTACGTCGTGGCCTCACGACTCTAGTTTTCATACTTCTTGGCTGGTTGATTTCGCTTTCCACGAACCATTTATCTTTGGCTCTGCGGTCCATTATGTTAACGACCGTGCAAATAGTTCCGGAAGGAATAACCTAACATAAAGGGAAATTAACAGACACCTTTTACTCAGAGCTTGTAAAACTGATCTCTTCTGAGTTATTGTTTGTGGTTAAAGTGACCAAAGTGCCTTGTAAGGTACCGTTTTAAATCTTATATAGTATCGTTGTATTAAAATTTGGTTTATATGGACTCTTACATATATGTGTCTAAATAAAGTAATAGTAGTATGTCTTCATTTATATTCAACACTACATCAAACTGCATTACTCCAAAACAGTATTAACATCGTGGTATTTATAGTTAGTTGCTCAAAGTGCTTTTTAAACTGAAAAGCTGTTAGTTATACCAATAACTAGCAAGCAAAGATTAAAAGCGATCTTCACAGGATTTCGAGAACGGTTCTGAAAACCAAGGCTCCCCTCGCGATAAAAGGATCTCGTTCCGTGAAGTACCAAAAATAGCCATTAACTATGTTCTATACTTCAAAAGGTAAGGGCGTGATGTTGTTAAACAATTTACCTTTTTACCTGTCTTTATAATTTTAGCCGTCCTTCCACCTCACAGTATTTCTTGGCTACGTCGCATATTTAAAACTTCGAGATGTGTATAAGTGAAATTATTAAGGTATTATATTAAATTTTCTATTGTTCTAGTTCTCCTTTATTAAGATTAATTATCTAGTAATGAGTGCTTTAGAATATTATATGCCAGAAAACGTAATCAAATACCTACGTAATGACTCTTCACCTGTTTTGAATAAATTTTGCTGAAAGATCATTAAGAAATATATTATGTATAGAGCTTGCAAACACATTAGTGTAACATAATAGATACGGCAGGTACAACGTAATATTTTGTAGATCATTTCAAGATTAAACTAGTAATTTTCGCAAGTGTTAAATAATTTAGGATTTAGGTACAAAGAGTCTAGTAATAACAAGAAGAATATATATTTTTGTTTTGATGTAACGTACTAATCATAAAAGAAACGAGATATAAAATAGGAAAAGAGCTAAGTTTTTTAGTAAAATAGGTATTACATTGTAATATTTATTCGTGTGTAGAGAGATAAATTAGATACAGTATTGTTGGTTACGAAATATATTTATTTGGGAAGCGTTACACAGTAGCTAGTATGTAAACCCGGTAGCTAAAAGTAAGAGCTGAGACTCAGGGCAGGGTAGGCAGGCAGACTGACAGGGCTTCGGTGCTCCAGCAGAGAGAAGCACTTAACTTGGCGGCGTCCAGGATCCAAAAAAGAGAGCGATCGCTGTCTCGCCGCGGTATTTATGTGCCGCTGGTAAGCGAGGCGGCCAGTCGGAAATAGTGGGGGCAGCGCAACCGCTACTACGTCACACCCTCCCCCCTTTAGGCCGGAATTTTTTCTGGGGGAGAAATTCCCCGGCACCCTGCCGCCGACAGCGCCTGGAACAGAGAAGGAAAAGTGGTGTCAGTCTTTTAAGTGCCCAACACCACCCAAAAGAAATTTGGTTATGTATAACCCCACAACCTTTCATACATCACGCATTCAATGGACCCCTTTTAATAATACAAAAAAATCTTTCATACCTCTCATACATACTAGATACATGCCAACATTCAATAACCAGTGTACCAGCTATCATACAAATCAATACGGTTTCCGCTTGAATGCAAAACACGTCAAGGATTACACATAACTGAGATAGTCTAGAATAGTAGATAAATAGTTAACATTTATTAGTGACACTCTTCAAAACAATTGTTTAGAATTTTTATACATAAGTTGAGTTAAATGGAATACAAAAGAGTTGCTCAGTTTATGGAATATATATTATAATCTTACTGCATAAAACAATTAAAACAAAAGGCCAGCTGCGATAACAAAAGAGTGAGTGACAGGTCATAAAACTCAACGCAGGTAGTCGAGACGAATGTAGACGAGAGTAAGCCTTATGTGCGCGGGATAAGGTATAAATAATACCGGAAGGCGCGCTAGCGGCTCGCCAAATAGAATAGGTTAAAAATAATAACTCCGAGCATACTTTATAACGTAAACAAGGTGATTAGTACAACAAGTAAAATAGATTCAAGAAATTTCGAACCCTAAAGATAGAAAAAATCGGTAGTACTATAACGACCATTATGGACTGTGGGTGAGCAGAAGTAATTATAACAAAAATTTGACGAGATTTTTGTATGAGATTAATAATTATTGTTTGTAATTAATTAATGTTATATCTCCCTCTGTAGCGCGGTGTAACATATCTGTGACAAACTGATTCTCTGCCTACCAAAATTCAAATATCTTTTCAAACCAATTTTGTGTCAATATAACTTATGTGTAACAAACCGATGTATCGAATTAGTTAATCATAAAAAATGTAGATGGCTTTAATACCGCGTAACGGCCATTGTTTTTCGACTGATCAGGCATAACTACTTACGTTGTTTTGAAAAATCATATAAAAAAATGATAATCGTGATAAACACTGTGTGTTTTTGGAAAAAATACAAGGTAAGTACATGTACTTTGTGATATAATGTGGGTTTTTATGTTATTGAATACCTTCAATGAGTTTGACTTTCTGTCGTGTTTGTGACAGAAATGTCACATTGCCTAATGTCGGTAAGTTTTCTTTGTGAAGAGCCTGAAAACTGATTCATTTAATTTTTCTTTTTAGAATGACTTTTCGAGCTCTTCGGGGTGGCGATATAACCGAGTTGTTGAATGTTTACAAAAACAGTGAAGATGACATGAAAGATAACGATGACAGTTTTGCAAATCCAGATTATCAAGGTGAGAATGAGATGCCGCAAGTGCAGTTTTCTAATGATGAAAATAAAGATGCTGAAGTGAATATTGATGAGATCATTCATAGTTTAGAAACCAGTGAAGCTGTTCCTACATATTTTACGGCAATGCCAACTAGATCGCAACCAATCCAATCAGCGGGACGTCCTTGAAAGCCACAAAAACTCAAACTGCGATGGAAGAAAAAGGTATAATCCGAAAAAAACCTTACAAATGGTGCTATAAGATTTTCTTGAAGTTGCAACAACCATATCCTTATGTAAGCTTGGTGTACCATCGAATATAAAGAACCGTCGATCTATTGAAAACGAAATTCAAGCAAAGGTCCAGCTCACCATGTTCCTCCAGTGGCAATCAGGCAAAATCAAACAGGACACTGGCCTGTTTGGAAAGAAAATAGGATACGCTGTAAATATCCTAAATGCTCTGGTGTCTCACAGACAATGTGCGAGAAATGTGGCGTTGCGCTTTGTTACAATAAACATCATCATCTAGTCGCGAACTAAGCAGAGCTTGTGTTGTATTATAATGCTATACTAGATAGTGGATAAACATATATATATACTTTTTTTTGTAAATACATACATATTATACATAGAAACACCCAGACCAAGACAAACATCCATTCGCGACCTTCGGCGTAGCAGTCGTTTACACTCCCGCTGCGCCAACCGGTCGTCAACAAGTTACATGTTACAATAAACACAACAATTGTTTTAGACTATTTGACCTAAGTTAAGTGACCCTTATGATGCAGTTTCTGTCACACTCCCGTTAAGTCCGTATTTTTCACTTAAATAAAAATAAATAGATTTTTCCAGAAACACGTAAATTTTTATTACATTTGATTAACATATTTCACTGCTTATTTTTAAAATTCGATATCTTGCGCTACAGAGGGTTAATATGCCCTTCGCCAACTGGCTTGCCAGTCATATCAGACAATTTGTAAACTAAAGGAGTCTTTTTTGCTACAACTTTGCATTTAATATATTTAGGAGCGAGTTTTTTATTGAAATATTTATCTTTATCGCTTAAATAGTAAGTACGCCGCCACACAATATCGCTGTCATTGAATTCGGCCGAATTAAAGATTATAAGAATTACAATTACGTTGGTGAGCGGCTATCAAAGCGGCCTGTACCTTTTCGAAGATACGAGACAAATGGCCGAATGGGTCTCTGTATATGTATCACGCGGTTCGAAAACAATATTAGGGTCAGATTTGTTGACCACATAGTGTGACCAACAAGTAACCAATTCACGACCAAAGACCAGAAAAGATGGAGAATAGCCAGTTACCTCGTTTACTGCGCAGTTTATTGCAAACTGAACCTTAGGAACAACCAAATCCCAAACGCGCTGATCTCGTTCGATAAAAGTAGAAATAGCCGTCATAATAGTTTTATTATAACGCTCGACTGAGTTTACATGGTGTGTATACAGTGGCGTATAATGCAAATTAGGAATTTTGTATTTAGTTATCAAATTTTTAAATGTAGAACTAATAAATTGTTTACCATTATCGAGAACAATAGTTGACGGAATACCATGGACCAAAGAAACATTTTCTTCTAAGATTTTAGTATTTATTTCGGCAGTAGCTCGTTTAATGGCAAAAAGCATACAATATTTGGAAACCAACAAGAAAAACAAAAATAAAATTGTTTAGCCTTCTAGAAGTAGGTAGTGGACCAATTAGATCAATGCTCAAC
This sequence comes from Euclidia mi, assembly GCA_944739405.2. Taxonomy (NCBI): domain Eukaryota; kingdom Metazoa; phylum Arthropoda; class Insecta; order Lepidoptera; family Erebidae; genus Euclidia; species Euclidia mi. The sequence goes on along the minus strand of OX123188.2, from coordinate 48,099,018 downwards.
ATCTGGAATGGTTTATAACAAGACTTAGATCTACCCATATGACCTAAGGTTGAATGGTTTTGATGTTTGTGAGCTATACAAACATCACACGAATTCACAGCCTTAACAATGTCGGAATATATATTCGGCCAGTAATAATTTAATGCCAAGCGCTTGTAGGTTTTAAAAATACCTAGGTGACCAGCCGTGGGCAGCGAATGGTTCTCAGCAATAATATTAGATCTTTGTTCAGACGGAATAACCTCTTTCCATTGAAAATCTCAGGTTAAAGGATTTAGACACTTTTTAAAACGATATAATTTATTATTAATAATTTGGTAGTCCACGAAAGATGTGGGATTGTTTAGACAACCTTTATAAATGTTTAGATACCACGAATCGTTAGTAGACATTGGGAATGTTAGGTTAAAATTAGGGGTAATGTCATTATCATTGATAATGGCTGAAATGGGAACAGAACGAGACAGGAGGTCAGGCAATATGTTGTCTGAACCATGACGATGTCGAATCTCGAAATTGTACGACGAAAGACGAACACCCCATCTAGCCAAACGACCAGTAGGATTATTAAGTTTTAGAAACCATTTGAGCGCAGCGTGGTCAGTGTAAACAATAAACTTTTTACGATTATCAACTTATTTTGATACCAACGTCAGTGCTCGATGACAGATAACACAGCGAGCGCCTCGCGCTCAGTAGCGCTGTAGTTCTTTTCTGCATCAGACAGAGACTTACTGAAATAGGCTATGACTTTTTCTTCACCCTTCAAAACCTGGCAGAGGACAGCGGCTATGCCGTAGTCGCTGGCGTCTGTATGTATTTCAAAAAGTTCGGAGTAGTCCAGACAAGATAAAATAGAAGGAGAGGACAGGCAGTCTTTCAATTTGATAAAAGCCTGGTCCGCCTCTTTAGACCAACAAAAAGGGGGAGCCTTTTTACCTTGAGAGGTTAATCTGTTTAGTGGTGACGATATACGACTATTATTTGGAATAAATCACCTATACCATGAAGCCACGCCTAGGAAACGACGTAATTCCTTTTTATTAGAAGGGGTAGGGTAATTAATTATGGCATCAATTTTATCAGGATCCGCATGGAGACCTTGCGAATCGACAACGTAACCTAAATAGGTATTTTATTTTATTACGAAAGAAATTACACTTATCTAAGTTTATAGTGAGATTTTCCATTTTCAATTTTTCGAAAATACGTAATAAGAGCGTAATATGTTCTTCGAACGTTGACGATATACATACAATGTCGTCAATAAAACAAAATACCTTATTTTCAAATTCAGGACCGTAAAACAAAGTATCAACTAATCGTTGTTGAGTAGCGGGCCATTTGTTAGACCAAATGCCATCCTTTTAAAATGAAACGTGCGACGAGTAGGTCCATAGAAAGCGGTCTTAAAACGATCCTCCTCTTTAATTAACATCTGCCAAAAACATTTAGAAATATCTAAACTAGATAGGTATTTAGCATCTCTCAAGTTATCTAGAATTTCCGAAATGTAGGGCAAATAATAAGCATCTTTTCTAGTAACAGAATTCAATTTACGACTGCCTAAGCAAAATCTTAGTCGCCGTTATTTTTAGGGGATAGAATAACAGGGTTAGACCAAGGACTCTCAGAGGGTTCTACGACATCTTCCTTCAAAATTTCGTCAAGTTGTTGTATCAAAATGCGTTGTTTATCGGGAGACATACGATAATAACGCTGACGAATAGGTGGGCTATCGCCTGTGTCAATAGAGTGAGTAATGAGAGTTGTACAACCGAGACCCCGCTTATTATAAGAAATATCGGAAAATTTAGAAATAATGTTATCAGCGGCAGCTCTCTGTTCAATAGATAAATTATTATAAGACACAAGGTGCGGTGAGTCATCGGTCCGCAACTCTGTAACTTGTGAATCAGTTTCATTCAAGAACAACACCGACTCTAAATGGTTAGGAAATAAATTAAAAATTCGCCAAAAATCCATACCGAGAATTAAACTTTTTAATCCCTGGCACTACATGAAAATTTAGGGAAACTGTTTTATTTTGAAATTCAATAGGAAGAGAGATAGACCCTAAAGAACACAATTTTTCACCACCAGCAGTTACCAAACTCAAGGGCTGAGAACAATCTAACTGATACTCATTATTTAAAAAGAAATTATGAGAATTGTTACCCAAGATTGTAACACATGAGCCAGAATCCAACAGGCCGACTACAAGTTTACCATTTACAATAACAGAAATATATGGCGAGTATTCTAATTGCGGATTGAGGATAGACTATAACAATTAAGAAATGTTAATTTAACCAATTATTCCACTCAGTTAATGACCGACCGGTTGGCGCAGCGGGAGTGTAAGCGACTGCTACGGCGAAGGTCGCGGGTTCGATTCCCGCCCAAGTCAAACATTTGTGTGCATTAACATGGATGTTTGTCTTGGTCGAGGTGTTCCTATGTATAATATTATGTATGTATTTACAAAAAAAAAGTATATATGTATGTTTATCCATTATCTAGTATCCATAGTACAAGCTCTGCTTAGTTTAGGACTAGATACTGATGTGTGTATGTGGTAGAATATTATATTGTAGAATATTATATAGTTTTATTCAAAATATTTGACTTATTTATTCCCCAATCCCCGCTTATTAGTTTTTTTTTTTGTTTATTAGCTTTAGGATTACATTTAGGACAATCAGACAAATGAAAACCTTTTAGCCCGCATTTAAAACAAATTAAAAAATGTGGTTGGCGGCAATTATATAAACTATGAGAATTGGATCGACACCTGGGGCAGAACCGGTTGTCGTTTTTATTAGTGGTGGGTAGGTTGATAGCATTTATCTGTGGTTGACCGTTAAAGTTTTTATTAGAATATTTATAATATTTTTTTTGTTTGCTATTAGAAAAATTAGGTTTTTGAGGTTGGTAAGCAAAGACAGGCAACAAGGTATTGGGTGTGGCTTTGGAAGATTCCCGATGGTCTTTAGTTCGTTTATGAAAGGTCTCAAATTCTCGACAGACACTAACGAGACTAGAGATATCGGCGACCTTAGCCGTCAAAATAGTTTGACTGTAACATGGCAGGACATTACGCAACAAAATATCTAATTTTTCAGACTCACTAATAGGCACGTCAAGACGAGAAAACATACCCTGCATTTTAGCAATATAAAGTGTAATATTTTTGACGAAAATATTACTAAATAATACCTAATTTCGTTTAAAATTTTAAAATCATAGTCAGTCGGACCAGAATCACGCTTCAAAAGACAACACAATTCACTCCAACTAGAAATGTGTTCTTTGAGCGAATGATACCAGAACAATGCATCGCCCGTAAATATTTCAAAAGCAAATAGTAACATTTTATTTTCGGGAATACACCTAGCCTGCATAAACTCATTAATCTTTTCAATGAACCCGCGAACACAAGACTTGCCATTATATTTAAATTTAGCGAGTTCGGAAAACAATTTACGATCATATTTAAAGTCGTCAGAAACCACGGGGGTACATACAGAGCAGTCCTTTTGTACTACGTGCGTAGTTGGTTCAGATGTACCCGAAATCAAAGATTAAAAAATAACTAATTGATTGCGGTAATTATTCGAAACTATCTCAGCCGAGTCGGTATCAGAAAGGCGGTCCAGATCCAGTCTATTTAATCTAAAATAAATATGGTTCAGAATAGATTCTATGCGCGAATAGAGGTTTTGGTCGAAATGTGATTTAAGGAGAGAATATTCGTAGCCCTAATTAAGGAGTTCCGGATAGCCGAAATTTCCTCTTCGAGGTCTAAATCCGAATCTAATATAGTTTCAGAGGGAAACTGGGACGCTAGTGTCGCTATTTGCTGACCTAAATCGGCTACCGAGCCAGACTTGTCGCCGCCACGAATAATCGGTTCATAAACCAGCTCCGATTTTACCAAATAATTGTAGAAAATTTTAAAAGACATGGCTAAGTTACGTTGAAAAAGATTAAGTCTCGTAAAAAGAAAAACCTAACAGCACCAAAAATTACTCACAGAGGGGTTATAGTTACAATATAACAATAAAATAAAAGGTAATGTAAATATGTTCACAGTGGGTCGCTTAAAGGAAAGATATATAATATTATGTAGCAAGTAAACAAGTTACGTTCGCAATGCGTCAGAATAGCGCGAAGCGGATTCTACCCTCACATAAGAAATATAATTGTACAATAAAAAGTAATTCCCAAAACCGTTACTTAGTCTAACGAATTTGGGTTAGAAAAGAAGTTAAAAAGTACATAAGACGTGGCGCAGGCCTTTAGTCGACTATATTGCCTAATTTATGTAAGCTTTAAAAACAATTTAAAAACAAGAAAACGAACGACTTACCGACTGTGAACACACTTACACACAGAAACACAGAAAAACACAGTAAAAAAGGAAGCAACCAGAAGCCGAGTCAGACGCCTGAGGCCTTAAAATTGTTTGGCGCCAGTGTAACGTTTGTTGGTGTGTAGATATATATATATATATATATATATATATATATATATATATATATATATAGAGAGAGAGAGAGAGAGAGAGAGAGAGAGAGAGAGAGAGAGAGAGAGAGAGAGAGAGAGAGAGAGATAAATTATATACGTATATTGATCGTTACAAAATAGATGAAATGAGAAGGGTAAGGCCATGGTCCACCACGCTGGCCAGGTGCGGGTTGGCAGATCAAGTGTTGAAAAAATGGCTGTTAGAAAATGCGTCTTATTCGGTTCAAGAGATTTTAAATCATAACAGTAGAAACATTTATTAGAAGAAATCCATACACAGAATACCGATTATAAATATTGTGATGATGTACTAATATAATTATGCTTTTCCTCTTTAACGTTTGTTAATATTTGCATGCTGTTTTATAGCTAAATGGGCTTCTTGTCGTGAATTGTTAAACACTACATTATGTATCAACCTGTTTAAAGCAAATAAATAATTCGAATTTGAATTTATAAACCATTTCCAAGGCTGCTCACTGTTTTGTCATATCGGAATACAATTATTGTTTTGTTTTAAATATTTTCTTTAAAGCAGCTGACGCATCTGGATGAATAAATCTGGTATCGCGGAGGATTACAATCAGACCCATTACCAATTGTGAGGCATACAAAGTTTTGACCCATGCGAGGATCGAATCTACCGTCACAACGATATGTCGTCGCCTTGCCACTGCAAGGTGACAGACAGGAGGCGCTCAGACAGTAAAACTATCTTTGCAGTCGCTATTTTCGTCATTGAAACTACATAGTTAAACTAATTATAAGGTCACTAGCTGAGCCAGCAGTTACACTTGTGTTATGTAGGACTACTGTTCCGCATGCGTGGGCCATAGCGTGATGGTATATAACCCTTAACGTTTCGCGATAAATAGGCTACCCAACACAAGAATAATTATTAAAATCAAAACAAACAAACTCTTCAACTTTATAATATTAGCCGAATTAGCATTTGTATTAAATATCAAGTACTGTTACCAGCTCAACTTCGCGTATAAAATACGAGATGTGAGTGGGCGAGAGTTTAGGGTTATATACCTGTACAATATCATAGATTATAATAGCGAAGAGCTGTTAAGGGTGTACATCAAATATTAACAGGCGTGTACTCCGCGTCCACCTGTGTCTTTAGACACAGATAAGGGGCCGTATATTACGCCACGTTACGTTTTTACGGTTATTACTTTTACGATTGCGACAATAAATTAAGGCGCTGTGTACAGTACACTGAGTTCAGCTGTTGCTGTCACTGTCGGATTGTATACATAAGAAAGAGAAGCGCGATGACGACGGGACGTTCAGAACCAGTTATTTATCATTAAATACATCAATCCTTACAAATATCTTATTCCAATCGATAAATAAAAACAACAGTTCCCTTTATTATTATATATTACATCACTGTTATTAATATTATCAAGATTTGTTTATAAATAAGACAGTTACAATTGCTACAATTTCAATTTTAATGGTTATTTTATGGTTATTTTTTATCGAGAAAATTTACCGAAAACGTGTTTTGAACACAATGGTCCCCCCATATTATATGATCAAGATTAACATATATTTTTTTAGCTGCTCTAAAATGTATACATTTGGCTAAAAAACTGTTTTGTGAAGCCTATTTTGACTAGGTACAGCGCCTTAATTACATATTCTACATATTGTGTTAATACATATCTTTTCAGGTAGAATTGTGGTATATTTATTTAGGGTTTTATATCTATAGGTACTTCGTTCTTTACATTTATTTGTAGGTGATACAGATCTCCTGGGGGTATTGCAGCAAAGTACACTAAACGCGATTTGTGTGTCCTTACCATAATAGGATATTGAGTAAGTACACCGCGGTGGCTTTAGTGAGTGGCCCCGATCAGATATGTATCTCCATATTCTTCATCACCATCCACAAATTTGAACAGTAGTGTGGCCGACGTGATGGTTTGCTATAAGAGGTGGCGCGAGAAAGTTAAAGTTAGTTTCAAAGCTAAGAATTAAGGTGGGATACTTTTTATTTTATACTTGCTCAGAATATTGAAACTACTAATACTAAAAACTCACAAAAATACTTTTATAAAATAGCTCTATCTATCGCAGATATCTATCAACATTAATACATACTTAATATGTCTATAGCTACGTCTTCGGATGGAGAATAATTATTTACAGATCGATGTCCAAGTATTTAGATTATGTATGTTGAAAATAGCAACTCTTCACATTCCTGAAATTAATCCGTTTAAACATAAGTTATGAAGAGTTCTATTTTGAGCCTTAGCCAAAACGACGCGACGGCGACGCGAACGCGACCAAAGCCGAGTGGTAATAATAATGAAAACGATCAAAAGGGTTAGAAATATATACTGCTTTTATAAACAGGATGTAACTCAAATCACAACAGATACGATATATTACAACACTTAATACATATGTAGCTATTCATTTAGTTATGTAGCTAGTATATTAATATTACTACGAGTGACGCCGGCGCCGGGTAGCTAATCAATATCTAACTTCTATTTGCCGAATAAATGAGCGATTGAGACCCGATGGATAACTATAAGTATGTGTGCTAATCGCCAAAATATTCATAATACTGGCATTTTATATATTGATGCATCTTTTAAGTAGCACGCATCCCTATTAAATAGGTAATAAAATCTTTTTTTAATGACTTTATGTGGTTGGCTTCTTGTTCCTTTATAACAAAAGGTTTTTGACTTGCTGAAAATAACAAAGAAACTTAAGGTACCTACATAACAGCGCTATGCATCATAATTATTAGACTTTAAATTAGAAACAGTCGAAAGTATTTCGCGAGCAGTATTCATTTATCCAAGTCTTCGTTAAAATCTCGCAAATATCCGACAGGATTTTATGTAAAAATCCTTATGAAAACGGAAACTTAATAATCACTGCCATAAGAAGGTTCGACCCAAACTTTTTACAAGCGTTTGAATTGTAGAATTCCTTCACATTTTCGTAGACATTAAAATTGTATTTTACTGGTATTTTACATTAGAAACCTTTTGGATTAGAAAGAAGCTGAGGGCAATTTTGGGATCATTGGCTTTACGACCCATAAAACCTTTTTCGTATAGAAGAATGTATGAAATATTTTCCTTATATCTTCGTCATGTTGTTATCGCATTATCCCTGAGAGGAAGAGTATTTTCCAAATAGTTAACCTCATTAGGATGGCTTCACGCTTACCTTTATGTTTGGTATTGAAGTAAAGTAGTATACGTTTCAGCTGCCGTGATGAATATCTTAAGTAAGTGAGGAGATAATGTCGAGCATACATTTACAAGTTCTCACGTCATTAACGGATACAATGTTTACTATACGTTGTTCTTCGTGTTCATATTTTTGGTTACGTATATTGACACTAGTAAAAACAAATTTGTTGTGTAAACTGATACTAGATATTTTATGTTCTCTTTTTTGGATGCAATATGTAAATTAACGTAATCAGAATAAAACCAACATAATGTATTCAAACATGGGCTGTATGTTAAATCGGTCCGTTGCGATTTATGTGTTTTGCTGTCCTTCATAGGTCACATGCTATTAATTGAAAGTTTATATAAAATAGATGCTGATTTTCTTTTTATTTTAGGTGATTAGTAACAAAAAGTATTTGTAATATTGTTGATGTTGATAAATGTGTTAGTAACGATAGATATAGTAGGTAATATACAAAGTGTTGGTAGTAAAAATTGTCCTTTGTTTTCCTCAAAATTAGCTACCTAACTCCTTTAATTTTACTCGAAGCAGTGCCATCATTGGCTTAGTCGTAGATTTATAGTACATAAACGTCTGTAAGACGAGAGTAATAAGTAACACCATAACAGATCTTTGGACACATCCCAAGGGATAAATCCGTTGGCTAACAGTAATAATTCTTCGTTAGCGCTAGTAATTTTAGCGATAACTTAGAAACAAGTGGCACCTAGTTTATTTTCCTCGTCTAGTTTTGGTAGACAGATAAGCAATCGAGTTAAAAGAGATCACAGAACTTTTACCTACGTAAGCGAAATCTCTGAACAGAGCTAACTTTGAAGAATGTTCGAAGTAGTTTGTACAATCTTAGGTACAATTCGTTGCTCATAAAATGTATTACATTTTTATTTAACAGACTTTTATCTTGTGACATCATAGATTATGAGCTTTATCTTCAAGAATTTAAAAAACGTAGGCGATCTGCAACATTTCTTACTCCTAATTTAGCCAGACGTGATACAGTTGCCCCAATGTAAACTTAAGTGTCGATGTAGTCATCATAATCATCATCCTCTTAGCGTTATCCCAGTTTCAATCTGGGGTCCGCTTACTAGTCTTAGCGGATTTGGCTGAATATTAGCTTTTCCACCGAGCAACAGCCTATCTGACCTCCGCAACCCGAAGGGATAGCGAAATTCCATGGTTTAGACTAGTGTCAGTTTATTAAGAAGGTATTGACATCCCTGTAACGACCGTCTAAGATCTTCATAACATCCGGGACCGACGGCTTAACGTGCTCTTCGAGGCACGGGACAAGCGATAATTAACAATTCATTACGCACATAACTCCGAAAAGTCATTGGTGCGCGCCGTGGATTCGAACCCGACACCCTCTGCATGGCAGTCTGTTGGTATATCGGCTATCGCTGCCTTAAGTGTCGATGTAGTATGTAGTCCAAATGCCATCAGCCAAGCAATACTGACGTAAAAATCAACAAACATTAGGGCCGATAGGATATCAGAAAGCGATGATTACGGACAGAAAACAGCAACTTACTGAAAGCGGTTACACAAACACGGATTGTTTGGAAGAGGTCTAATGCCGAGCGAGATAAAACTTGTACAAGAAGAAGAAATAAAGTGGTGCCTGTTCGTCCAAAACTGCGAACTTTCTTCTTACTTTGTACCATTGTTTGACAATCTATAACGGTAGCTTTTTGTCAACAAAATTACATTATGATAAGAAACATTTATGTATGTAAGTAATATAAGTGTGTGTGTGTAGCCAGTAATAAATAAATGTGCATAATGTTAACGAAGCCATTCACAAAGTCTTTGAAAGATTCTACCATATAAATAATAAGATACGATTCAAAGATCATCTGTATATTATAATAAGTAACATTCTTGCGGTACTGACTGACTTACAGACAACCCACAAAACGAAACTATTGGGCGTACGAAGCTTAAATGTGGCATGTAAGGTTGGACCATGACGCAAAGGGATAGAGAAAGATTGGAGGCGTTTGAGATGTGGTGCTGGAGGAGGATAAAGAAAATAAGCTGGACAGATAAAATCACAAACGAAGAGGTTCTGCGAATTGTTAACGAAGAGAGACGGTTATTAAAAATAATAGAAAATCGGAGAGGGAAGATGATTGGCCACTTGATACGACACGACAACTTCTTCAAAATAATACTGGAAGGCAAAATAGAAGGGAGAAGAGGAAGAGGACGGCCTCGACGTACCTATATGACACAGCTGAAGGAAAAAGTTGGAGTCGGGTCGTATCAAGAGGTCAAAGAAAAGGCAGAAAACCGAAGCCAATGGCAATTGCTCCACCGACAAGAGCTACCTAGCTCTTAAATGGAAGAAGAAAGAAGAAGAAGTTCGGTTGGGAGTGAAGGGGTGCACTAAGAAGGAATTTCCCAAAATACCCACGAGATCGGGCAGAAAGCATCCGATTAAATAAATGTGCGGGCGTAACAGCGGCCATCCTCTACTTAAATATAATTTGTGAGCATAGGATCTATTTTGAGAGATGTTGGTAATATACTAGTCGACGCCTCACATGACCAAGAGGCTGGCATGTATTTGGCACAGAAGTTAAGTATAAGTAGCAATACAACGTGGCAATGCCGTCAGTCTTCTGGGCATAGTACCAATTGACTGCGATATGGAGGCCATAGGCTTTCATGACGTCTTCCAAATAAATTTACTTGTAAGACTACAATATACTAGACTACTGTTTTTCTATTCATTTTAATATATTTTTTGTGAATAATGTTTTCTTCAGTTGTTTTGCAACGTTAAAAAGGCAATGTCTTTAATAATTTTATGTTCGAAGAGTCGTTAAATGTCACAAGCGAAATTATCAAACAAAATACCAGCAGAAACACTCAGAATTACATAAACCTGTCGTGTTCATTTTACAATTTCGTGTGGAGGATCTGTACCGCCTTAGCACTAACATTTGATCAGTCTAACAAAAGTAACAGGTAGCTTTTAGGCGGACTACGTATTTAGACTAGCTACTTGTGACTTATTTCAGTTATAATCATATTTACTACAACTTTTAACTACGTACAGGTAGAACCCGAGAGCCGCGCTTCTAACAGTCTACTTCCAAAGAAAGTGTCCAAGCGCATATTTCAAAGACCATCGTAATAATCCTTTGAGTTTGACTTGAACCTAGAAAGTAGCGCTCTATTTCACTAGTTTATGCTTACTCCATCAGGCAAAGGAAAATACATTTACTAAATTTAAATAACAGAATTTTATTTTTTGTGGTCGCCGTAAGTAAAGCTAATTAATGTAGTCCATTCAACCTTTATTTACTTAGAATATAGAATAAACTGATTTTCTACGTAAGCACTACGCCTTATAAAGTATATTAACATTTCAATTTATTTTCTGTTATACTCAAATGAAATGTTGTGCACAATCTCATTTGAATAACTTGTTTAGCGCGGATGAATAAGTGTCTGCTTGCTTATTATCTCGTTTACACATACCAGGAGTGCTTTGCTAACTATATTTTTGCTATCTCTTGAGACTGTATTTTAAGGATTCTGTCACAGTTCTAAGTATAACCCCGTAATATACAGATTTTCGCTTTTCTCAAGAGCTTACTAACAAAAAATAAGAATGACGACAATTCATGCTGGAAAAGTATATGTTGTTCGTCTTGTAAATCCATAAGAAAATAATGTAGCTGTATGTAGGTGAACTGAATAATGTTTATATACCTATTATGTTTGTATTAGAGGCATGATCTGTAAGAAGTGTAACCTGTGTATCAATAACAGCTTTTGGTCTTGCCTCTGATTTTTCACTTACTATGAAACGAAAATACGATGAACTTTGCGTTAAACCTCGGTTGGCGGTCATGGGTTTGACTTGATAGTTTTACATTTCCCAACAAATTCCTTCATTAATATTCTAAGCGAGCAGCGAGCTATTTTTATATTTTCATTTACTCACTCCACGTGCGATGTATTTCAAATAAGTTTAAAGAATGTATGCAAAAATAGACTTCGTATCAACGAAACCTTGTTTCATTCAACATCTAATATTTTAATATAAACTACTAGTCTCGGCAATGTGAGAGACCGAAATCCGTTTAGAAAAAGCGGTGCGTGGTATGTGGACGGTCTCTAAAGAGTGCTTCGTGAAAAGCATTTTATTACCGATACACCGAAATAAGTGCTTAGGTATTTATTGTAATTTTATTTGTTCAAGCGTACTGCAAACATGGATTATATTCGCGTAACCCTTTTCAGGGTGTCTGCCACTTTCTATTTATGTCAGTACGAGCTGTGTGGTGTGCCCTCCATAAATCAGAGCCGTTTTGTTCGGGTCCATTACGCTGTTTAACCGCCTTCCTACTGAGACATAATTAGATCATACCAAAGGGAAAACCTCGTTCAACCCATACATAACTTTTGTTGTAAAACCTTTAATACATACAACGCAATACGTGTCGGCTTGTTTGGTGTCGGTGTGAAGCGGCGCGCGTCACCGTTTGTTTCATATCCGATACGTAGCGGATCCATTTCCTAGTTACAAGTAGTTCCGACACTTTGTATAAATACAAATGACACATCCGCACAAAAAGAGAAACCTGTTGTCTATCGATCGCGCAGCCAATCTATGAGAATCTTAGGTACGAAAAAAAGAGTCATATGTGTGATTTGTTCGTGAATTTTAGAGAAAAGTGACAGTTATTTCGCCAAATTAGTTATACTTAACTGAAAGGCTCATTGTTTTCATGTCCAACGAAGATTCTTTAATGGTTAAAAAGGTTATCTAGAGTGAAATCATGCACAAATACAAACGGACGATTAGGAACTTTCATTTACATAGGGGTTATTACACTATTAAGGAATTTTTAAATGATAAGACACCATGAGGATAGGCTTACGCTATATTTTCTTTTCTGACCGTTAAATATAATTGTTATATAGATTTGTTAAATTCTCGTTTTGATAAGTGACATGTTAAGTGGAGGTACCTCGTGAACACATGATTTTGCAATATTTGGATATTTTTATGATTTGTTGAATGTAGTTTAACATCATTTATCCCTTTATTTTTTTGGGGGGGAAGGACGAAGGGGACTGTCAGACTCTTATTGACTAAAAACCAACCCGTGCTCCTCATGTGCCCATGTGCCCGAGGGTAGGGTTTCACCGAAGCATTCCTCGCTACCCCCCGACGGGTATTGGCCCGCCAGATGGTCAGACGGGCCCCGAACGAAACCCCCTTGGCGGCGGATGAAGGTGTTGGGCTCCGCCACCAAAAAACCCAGCGGCCGCAGACGATAGAGAGGACGGCAACGCAACACCGCATCTCCTCTTCCTCTGCGGCCCCACCGCGATGCAACGATGGTGCGCCCCCATTCAGTCGCGGGAGATAGGGCGCGCGGCAACGCAACACCGACACGCCTCTCCTTCCGCGACCGCACCCCACTCTGAGGGACAGACAGAACTGTCCCCCGCATCCGCACCTTGGGATGCATCCTACGCAGGCCTCACGCAAGCCCACGTGCAGCGTCCCCTCCCGGGATCCCGCTTAGCTTCACCGTGGGTGTACCTCAAACCCACGGTTACTGAGCCCCACCACCACGACAAGGTGGAGATCCCACGGGGGGCACATCATTTATCCTCCATTATATCATTCTTCACTTGTCACCTTCACACAATTCTTTCTACTTTTAAAATTATTTTAGTTCGTTAGATCTATTAACGACAAATCTATTTCTTAAAGTTTTTGTGTAAAACTCGATTCAACGTTAGACAATATCCCTATTAATATAATAATATTATACTGTAAATTACCTTTATTATCTGAATTAAAGACTAACTGACATTAAAAGAAATAATATAGCAATGAGATCGAAATTACATAGCAGCATTCCATAAAGCGGATATTTTATTTGTTTATTATTAACTTTATTGGTAGTTAATAGAATAATGTAACCTTCATACTTGATTCTATTACCGACTCACAGCTGTGGCGATGTTTTTGGTAATATTACAGTACACAAAAACAAAATGTATATTTTTAAACAAATTGGCTTATTTCTTGCATACGTGACGTTTTGAGAGATTTGGTCACAGGACATATTATTAATGTAAAATAATATTTGCTATCCAGTTTCATTCATGGCTTCATAGCTTTGGCTATATTTCATATGTTTTCAAATCAAATGAAAATGGCGGGATGGAATGGGGGCCATGTAACTATTTATTGCTTCTTTCGAAGAATTAAATTCTATATCTCTTTAAACATTGTGTTCTTTTATAGAATCATGGAGCCGCAGAGGAGAGATTGAGCAGAGCCGCAAGCAGTACGCCTCTGCTCAACTAGAAGCTGCGCTTCTAGCTATAAATGAAGGGACCAGCATAGGTATACGTAGCTTCAAAAACCTATGGCATACAGAGGACAACTCTGCGTGACAAGAGAAATAATAAATATATAATAATAATAATTTATTGTTCAGACACTTAGAACTAGATACATGATCTCGGGAAGTCAGGTTTTATTAATTAAAATAAGAAATAATAAGTGCATAATTATTTCTTGCAACGCTTACAGCGTTGCAATAAATAATTATGTTCATATTGTAATAATGTTGATCTCATCACTATTTTTTTTATATAATAAATACTTTAAAACGATTTTTTTATTTTATTTGATAGTATAGAAGAAGTCACAACTTCGTAGCGGTCGGTAAAAGAAGTAGAAAAATCGGTAATAGAATCTTGCCGCATTCTATGGGTCGGTAATAGAATCAACTACTCTTTTGGATTAAATAATTATTTAGTAACTATTGTGTTATTGAATACTGAATTTGAGAACTGAATCGCAAAGAATACCTCGGTGACATTAACTATAAATTATAATATATTTTTTATTTTTTTTATGTGAATCCTAAAGCAGCTAAAACTGGCGGTAATAGGAGCATTTACGTTAGCGCTTTATTATAAGAGGTAATAAAGCGGTTTGATTCCCGCTCACGTCAAACATTTGTGTGCGTGAACATGGATGTTTGTCTTGGTCTGGGTGTTTCTATGTATATTATGTATGTATTTACAAAAAAAAGTTTATATGTATGTTTATCCATTATCTAGTACCCATAGTACAAGCTCTGCTTAGTTTGGGACTAGATGGTGTTGTGTGAATGTGGTAGAATATTATTATTATTATCCAATAATATTCATTAAACATTTAAAACAAAATGTGATTAGCTTTTCTTGAAGCAAGTTGCATTCCTAATGGTAGCGCCATCTACCTTCCTCTCTATAACTAATCGCATCAACGTCAATCGTTCCATGCTGGTCTAGTGCGAGCGATACCATATTTCCGTCCCTGTCTCCCATTCCCTAAGGAGGGGCACGCCCTCCGCGGATTGGTCGCGGCGATCGTCGACGCGAGTGACAGTCCAGAACTTTTGAGAACATTCGATTCGCTAAATACGCGTCCGCCATACCGTACCGCACCGCGCCGCTCCCGCTATAATTATTACCGCTTATAAAAAACCGCTCGCAAGTGGAAGTGATTTGTGTAGTGAAGTGAATCAAGCAGCTTCATCCCGAAACCACCAGAAGACTGCCCTTCTGAGACGAAGAAGATTGCCGTATAAGGTAAGTGCCCTCCGTCCTTGGAATATCCTATACCCACTCACAATCATCTCTCCCATTCCAATCCAGCATCCGCTGCCCTTATCCAATTCTAGGCGACTAAAACTTGCCCTAATACAGTCCATTTTCCTTTCCAAATCGCCTAGAACCTTATGGTTTCGGTGTATCGCCGAACCACCTAATATAAATTATTCTACAGTGTGTTTTGTTACGCCTACAATTCTGTTACTCATTTCATTGAATGTGCTTAATCTGTCTGTCACTGTTGCAGATTCATGCACTCGAACGTGCATTAATTCATCCTTGCTCCGTTTTACGTCTTGTTACATTAATACTGTTGGAGCAGGCTAATTTCGACGGTGCATACAATTTGAACTACCTACTTATGTATGTTACTGACGAAATTTAGTAAGATTTATTTGAAGAATTAATTAAATACTTAAGTAATAAACTGTTAGAAAGTAACATTAACACTTTAGTCGATAAATGTAAAAAAAAATTGATATAAATCCTGTATCGCGGAGGATTTATGAGGAGAACAAACGAATATAGAGAAAAAATCATCCAAAATAAACAATGCTTTGGATCGCACGAGGTGTTCTTCCGTCTGGGGTTCTAACCCACAATATTCGTCGCAACATTAAGGTTGAGCAGCATTTTTTTGTTCCACACATAATATTTATCATTAATTAAATGTACAAAAGTAATCTAAACAAAGCTGAGTTAAGTCAAATAAACGTTATACAATTTCCAGTTAGAAATGTGTATTTAGGTAACACTTGGTCAATAATTTCCCAATTTTCACGTGGGTCTCCCACTGAAAAATGAATGAGAGAAAATCTCAAACAGATATTTTACATCAGTCAGTTGCATGAATCAAAATATCAATACTGTCATCGTATTTTTATATATTAACTTGAGGACGCCAGCAGCTACGCCTGCATTTTTTTTAAATTTACCCGTTTTGGCCGATCCCGTGGGAATTTCGGGAAATCCCTTCTTAGTGCACCTCTATATAATAATAATAATAATAATATCTTTATTTTGAACACACAATACTTACTTACAAATAAAAGTTCATAATTTTCACAGTAAAGAAAAAATAATATAAAATCCTGAGAACATGATATTAAATTGAAATTAAAAATTAAAATCATACAAACCAAAGTCAAAAGAACATAGAATATAGGGCTATAAATAAGTACTTAATTACATTTTAAAACGAGCGCGCGCGCTTGCCACTCGCTCAGAACTAGGGCTTCCAAAATTACGGATATATTAATTACGTAACTGATTACGCATTTTCGTAGTCCAATTACGTAACTACGTAATTACGTAATTTGTAGGATATTTTTGAAATCGTATGTTTAGAGGTATATGCAATGGACAATATAAGAAGTGTAAAATAGGTAACATTGATTAATCTAAAGTTTTAATTGAGTAATTTGGATTGGACATACAGAATAATGTTACATAAAAATAATGAAAGATTGACAGCGGCAGTTTCACATAAAATATAATCGGAACTCGGAATAGTGTTTAACTTCATCAACTGTGAAGAGATTAATTGAGAAATTCAGGGAGACTGAATCCGATGGAGACGCCAAACACACTGATCTTCCAAAAACAAGCTGTTCAAAGATCAAGAAAGAAGAAGCTCAATTCGGCGTTGTAGGCAAAAATAAGAAATTTTAAGAAGTTGTATATAGTTTTACAGCATTAGATTAATTTTAACAGGGTTTTTTGTAACCGTCTATGTCAGCAAGCCCACAACCAACCTTAAATTAAAGGAGGAGATTCAACGTTGCATCAACGAAATTTTGTCACATTTATGCAAAGTGGACATGAAAAAGTTAAAAAATCTAGTGCGTATGTCCATGCAAAATCGTGACAGCCATTTGCCCGATGTGTTACTCCATAAGTAGCCCTATCTTATGGACTTTATGATTCAAAACAAAAATATTAATCAAAACACTAAGAACTGTGTTTTCTGTTTAATTCAAATCTTGCGTTAATTTTGGGAGATCCTAATTAACTATAACATTACCTGACGTCGATTTTATTAAGGTTTCTGTTACTGTTTCAAGTAATAAGTATAAAATACCAGATACACTCTTTCATCTCTCCTTTATTCTTTATTAAGATATTATTTATAATTAATAAGACCTACACCTAGAAATAAGCTGCTATGATGATGATGATATAGACCTATAGTCCAAGATCCCAGAGCCGCCAGACCTACGTCATTTTATCAAAGCTGAAATTTTGAGGATTATTAGTATACAATCTTGTTAAGAGGTATGCCAACCCACTAACTTGAATGCTGGGCCACTTCACAGGTAGCGGTAAAGGTACCAAAAAAACATACTTACTTCCGTTAAAGTATCAAAGCTGGTGTTCAAATATGTGTTTAAAAATACTGTCTAAAATTGAAATTCATTATTGCCAGACACTTTCCGTGGGCCATTACTTCTGCCAGACGCCTTGAAAGTTCCTAAAAAATTATGTAAACTACGTCATTTTAGCAAAGCTAAATTTGATATATGTTACTTTAGATACTATTTTAAGACCCTTCCTTAGCAGCCTGACCAATCCGAAGGGCCATTCGTCTAGCCAGACACCATGGAACTTTCCCTGTGAGTGCGAGCGTGCAGCCATTATTCATACGCATTTATACGCATGAATGCGTGTGAGTACACTACATTGTCCCAAAAGAGTGTAGGAATATTATTTTGGGTATTAATACAAGAATAAAAGTGTAAAATATATTTTTTCACAAAAAATATATTTGTAGCGGCAAGCTACATAACACATATCACAACGCCATCTACCCAATGACGACGGAACTACTAAGACAGACTACTATGCGTATACTATGCGTAGATGGCGCTGTGATATGTGTTATGTAGCTTGCCGTTACAAATATATTTTTTGTGAAAAAATATATTTTACACTTTTATTTTAATACCCAAAATAATATTCCTACAGTCTTTTGGGACAATGTAGTGTACTCACACGCATTCATGCGTATGAATGCGTATGAATAATGGCCGCACGCTCGCACTCACAGGGAAAGTTCCATGGTGTCTGGCTAGACGAATGGCCCTTCGGATTGGTCTGGCTGCTTAGGAAGGGTCTTAAGATAGTATCTAAAGTAACATATATCAAATTTAGCTTTGCTAAAATGACGTAGTTTACATAATTTTTTAGGAACTATCAAGGCGTCTGGCAGAAGTAATGGCCCACGGAAAGTGTCTGGCAATAATGAATTTCAATTTTAGACAGTATTTTTAAACACATATTTGAAATACCAGCTTTGATACTTTAACGTAAGTAAGCATGTTTTTTTGGTACCTTTACTTCGCGCTACCTGTGAATTGGCCCAGCATTCAAGTTAGTGGGTCGGCATACCTCTTAACAAGATTGTATACTAATAATCCTCAAAATTTCAGCTTTGATAAAATGACGTAGGTCTGGCGGCTCTGGGATCGTACTCTACTATACTTACTTACGTAATTACGGAATTCAACCCTTCAGTTACAGACTTGCCAAAAGTCATTTTTTATTGCGTAATAACGTAATTGCGTACTTACGTAATTACGGATTGGAAGCCCTACTCAGAACGCACTATATTGTATACCGACCTACATATGCCGGGCGCCGGCATAGCGGCTTAAGCGCCGAGACAGTGTGCATGTCTCCTGTGCCCGGCACTCATTGCCCATAGATCGCTGATCGTAAACTAGGTACCTACTCAATCATTACAAGTCGCCTATAATACAATAGACGAAGTAGGCACCCATACATTTATGCAGCCAAGTGGCTATTCACAGCACGATGCACAGGACTTCACAACGCAAATAAACCGGACAAATCAAGGCCAAGGTAATGTATATAATAATATGTCACTTAAATAATATTTGTTATTGTGTACTCGGTATGTACTCATTTAATATTAAATAGACCTCTGTGTGTGTTATTGTAGGTTAATAAAAAAGGCAAATACAGTGCATCGGCGTGAGTACAAATTACGCGCGGGCATCGCCTAACGAGAACGCATTCAAAAATTATTATTACTATATAAAATGTCAAGAACCACTGGCCGCGTAGGCGCCTTGATGCTGCATTTTCACAATTTAAACTGACTGGGTATGTATATACTAAGGTTTAGTTACATTTTAGCTAGGGTGGCACTTATAGATAAACTAAATAAACAATATTTTCCAGACTTACTGTGGGACATTAAGCATCAAAGAAGACCTCTACATGTAAGCAGCCAGCGGCCGCTCAAGAAACACATGAAATCCTTACAAGATTGAAAAATATAACATATTTACGCAGGTAATGCTAGGCTCGGTATTGTGTGTCAAAAAAGGCAGCAGCTCAGCATATTGCTGCAATGTTAATTGCAGCGCTGATTTTCAGCTGGCGCCTCTTTGTGGCTAGCGGGTCAAATAGTTTTAAATGGTCTTATGTGTTTAGAGCTAAAAGTCTGAGTCATGATTGATCAACACAAAAAATGTGATATTGGCTAAATCTAATATACAAGTAATACGGATATATGAAATATTAAAAAATATGAATGTCATTTGAGTGAATAAAATTAGGTAATAATATATAAATATGAATTTCTAAATGTACGTAGATTAATAAGATTATAGGGCAGGTCAAACAAGTGTAAAAAACAAAAATATGTCAAATAGATGTCAGTTAAGGGATAGATCAAGATTATAATTATGTGATATTGGCTAAATCTAAAATGCAAGTAATACGGATATACGAAATAATAAAAATAGGAATGTCAGTTGAGGAAATAAAATTAGGTATTAGTAATATATATAGGTATGTCTCAATATCGTAGATTAATAAGATTATAGCGCTGGTCAAGTGTAAAAAAAATAAAAATAATAAAGATATGTCAAATAGATGAATCAAGATTAATTCAATAATATGATGTCAATAAATAAAATAATAACATATCAATTATAATATTATCATTTGAATTATAATAATTATGTAATAATACCATAGTAAAAATAACTATTTATTACGATTATATGAACTTTGCAATAGGATACAATTTGCTTACTCATTTAAAATAAACTAAATTAAAAAATAATAAATAACTAAGTGCCTGTCAATCTAGCAATGTCTAATAAAACATCGATTTAAAATTTGATTATGAGCAAGTTTTCTGTTTTTGCAACAACATATATTTGAGTTTCCTTTTAAAGCTGAGCGCACTGTTTACACAGCACACTCTACGGTCCCCAAGGAACATACATGCCAAATTTCAGCTTCCTGCGCCCAATAGTTTCGGCTGTAGCGTGTCTGTCAGTCAGTCAGTAACGCAAGGATTTTATATATTAAGATATTTTACCGTTAGACAAGTGATAAATGTTTGTTTGTTCAGACAAGCACAAAACTTAATCAATACACTTTAGTCCTTTTATTCACGGTCCTCATTTTCGCAGAGACAAATAAAGCAGTTTACATAAAATTGAATAAATAAAGTTCGTAGCAATCCTAATTCCATTTCATTTTCAACTCACATATGGCATTTATTACCATAGTTTCCAAATACGTATTATTCGTTACACGTAAACTATTTCAATTTTCAAAACATATTATTAATTTGAAAGTAAGTTTGGAAGTCTGCTTGTCGTTCAAATGAGCAACTTAAAGTCATTAGGTATAAATACTTATATGTAAGCTCATACTGAATTAAATAAGCATTTCGCAAGAACGCCGAGCGTTTGAAGATATAAATGAGTGTTAATATTAAATATTTGAACTTTTTACGTTTTGTAATTATTTGAAAATAAAGGAAAAATACCTTATATTTTATCCCGGCGTTTTGATATGGGCTGTAGACTGGAAATAATAAAAAGTAGGTAATAATTTAAAAGCCGTCATAAAAGTCCTCTACTTCGCTAGATTTGGGAACCAAAAGATTGGTAGCATAACCACGTAGTAAAGCCATACCAACGCTCTGGGTCTGGTTTAGGTAATATTCGAAAGCGGCCTCGGGCTCCAAGGGGGGGTCTTAGATGCAGGCGGGATAACACTAGGACGATTATTAAATGCTAGTCATCTGGTCACGCCAGTTTGACGTACCTGTTGCTGCATGTATTACAACGATTGCTAACTGATAAGATTGAAGAAATAGGAGGAAGTCTCCTTTACACATCAAATACGTCAATATGCAATTTTTTTCTCCATAACTATTTATATTTGTCGACTTCAGTTTCACAAACCCCTGTATTATTGTATTCTTGAAAATCTAATATGGTAAGTAATATCTAATAATACGGCAACTGGTCATAGTTTATGAAATTGGCAGCGCGAAGAAAAAGAAGAAAACCAAGAAGGAAACATACAGACCAACTAAAGGAACAGGCCAGTGTACCTATAAGGAACTAAAGGAGATGACACTTGATAGGGAGAAATGGAAATTGCGACGAGTGCCGAGCACTTAAATGAGAGAGAAAATACTTTAGATCAAATGGATGGGCCTCGTTAGCCTTGGATGGCAACCCGTCTAGAAGAAGGGAAACTCCGAAATTAAACCACTCTCTTTGGGGGGATGGGCCTCATCAGCTTTGGATGGCAACCCGTCTAGGAGAAGGAACACTCCGAAATTAAACCAACATTCAGGGAGCACACCCGAAAACAAACCCCAATCCAAGGTGTCAACCGACCCGTGCCGAGGGATTCGTGGCCAGATGGCAAGTTGGTCGCAAACGGAGGGTGCATGTGTTGGTAGTCACAGGGCACAGCTGAGATTCCACCTTATACCCGTAAAGGGCTCTGCGGGGACGGATATTTTAAATCCCTAATGCTCGTGGGAACGCTATGGGAACTGAAAATTATATTTCTCCAGACGGCGGCGACGCGGTTCGCAACCCATCACGTCTCGTTTCCCGCGAGGGCGAAAAGCGGCCTACGGAAAGCCGGTTTGCAATATTAAATTTTGGAGGAGGAATAGTTGGTAAATTGAATGAAGTATGCCAGATGATGGATGATAGAAAGATTGATGTTCTATGTGTGAATGAGACACAAAGGAAAGGTTGTGGCCTCACCAAGCATGACAGCTACACGACTTATTGGTCTGGGGTAGACAGTACCACCAGAGCCTGCAAAGGAGTTGGTTTAATACTGTCTGCGCGAATGAATGAGTGCGTTAAGGAATTTGAATGTGTAAATGCTAGACTATTGTGGATGAGAATGAATGTAGGACTTACTCGTCTCTTTATTGTAGGGGTTTTCGCCCCGGTCAATATAGTAGCGGGTATGTCACAGCGAGAACAAGACGAAAGGCAGGAATTTTGGGAGAATTTAAGAGTGATTTTGAGGAAATGTAAGGATAACGAAAGATTGATCTTGTTAAGTGATTTAATTGGATGGGTGGGAGTAAAACGATATAGATTTGAAAGGGTTTTAGGTGGATTTGGTGATGAGAGTGTGAATGAAAATGGAAAAGTATTGCTTGAGGTTTGTTTAGAGTGGAGCCTTTGTGTGACAAACACCATGTTTGATCACAAAAGGATTCACATGTATTCGCGTGAGGCTAAGAATGTTAGAAGAAGCATGATTGATTTTGTAATTGTAGATGAACGTTTAAGAAAGAATGTGTTAGATACAGAAATGTGTATCGAGGGATCGGCATCCACACAGACCACTTCTTGGTGATGAGCCGGATAAGTGGGCTCTTTGAAGGATGGCGACACCGAGAACATAATGAAAATAGGGTCTTGGAAAGAATAAAATTAGAAAATCTGCAAGAGAAAGAGGTGAAAGATGAGTATAAGCGAAGATTGATAGCAAGATTTGAGAGGTTCGATGGCATAAAAGATATGGAAGAATTATGGCAATCTATTAAGGAAGAGATAGTATGTGTAGCGTCTGAAGTATGTGGTGTGATCAAGAGAAGGGAAATACTAAAGGTTAAGAATACATGGTGGGACAAGGATATACAATCAGCAGTGTCAGAGAAGAAGAAAGCTTGGTTAGATTGGTTGGCTGCCAGAGCAAATGAAAGAATAGGAAAGGCAACGAGTGATGACATAGATAAAGCAAAAAAGGAGTTTGTTAGGTCAAAAAGAATTGTGAAAGAAATTGTTAGAAGGAAAAAAGAGGAAAAGAAAGATGACTTTGACAGCAGACTATCTGAAGATTTCCGGAGAAACATAAAGCTTTTCTGAAAATCCGTTCGTGCAGTTCCAGGAAGAACGCAATCCTCAGAATACACGTCAATCAGAGACAAGAATGGAATGATACTGAATGGTGAATCATGCGTGTTGAAGAGATGGAAGGAGTATTTTGAAGGTTTATTTGAAAGAACGGCGATAGAGACATCGATCGACGAAATGAATTGTAATAATAGCAATGATGAAAGCGATATTGGTGTGGATGAGATTGTGAAGGCGTTATGAAGTATGAAATTAGGTAAAGCTGAAGGATATGATAGGATTACAGTTGAAATGCTGAAGGCTGGAACGGGCATCATAGTTGGTCAGCTGCAGCGCTTATTTAACTTGTGCTGGAGCAGCGGCCGAGTACTTGATGACTGGGCCACAGCGGTGGTTATGCCTCTTTATAAGGGAAAAGGCTCACAATAAGACTGCATGAACTATAGAGGCATTAACCTTCTCCGCATTGTTGACAAATTGTATGCGAAGGTTTTGATTGAAAGAGTTATGGAAGTAACCGACAAGAAAATATGGGATGTACAAGCGGGATTCCGAAAGAGTATGGGGTGCACGGATCAAGTCTTTTCCTTGTGGTGCATTGCCGACAAATTCTTGGCCAAAGGTCAAAAGGTCTATTGCGCATTCGTGGATTTGGAAAAGGCTTACGATAAAGTGGTGAGGAATGAAATGTGGTTGGTACTGTCAATGTATGGGGTGAACAGCAGCCTCATACGAGCTCTGAAATCCTATTATGAAGATTCTAGAGCTTGTGTGAGGATAAATGGGTCGTACACGGATTGGTTTAAAATCGAGACAGGTGTTAGACAGGGATGTGTAGCGTCACCGTGGCTGTTCAACCTCTTTATGGACTGTTGTTTGCAAGATTCGAAACATAGTGACTGCGGATTAAGGATGAATAAGTTACTTGTCAAATGCCTCCTTTATTCTGATGATCAGGTTATACTTGCGTCTTCAGCGGAGGAGTTGCAGGAGATGGTAACAATCATGTATGGTGCGTTAGAACGGAAAGGAATGAAAGTGAATGTAAGTAAAACGAAAGTAATGGTTTTTGAAAAGGAGGAATGCGTTACGGCTTGTAATGTTATGATCGATGGACAGCGAGTGGAGCAAGTAAATAAGTTTCTATATTTAGTACGCTGTTTACAAGAGATGGTAAGAATGTAGAATATATTGAAAGAAGAGTTAATGCAGGTAATATAGTGAATGGAGCTCTGAAGGCGTTTATGAATAGCCAAAACGTGTCCAAAAAGGCACGTTTGGCTGTGCATAGAGGGGTATTAGTACCTACTCTTATGTATGGTAGTGATAGTTGGGTATGGCAAAAGAGTCATGAAAGTAGAATAAATGCTGTAGAAATGAGAGCACTGAGAAGTATGTGTGGTGTTTCTTTGACACACAGAGTAAAGAATTGTGTGATAAGAGAGTATTGTGGGGTGGAAGAAGATGTAGTGACAAGCATCGAGAAAGGTATGCTAAGATGGTTTGGCCACGTGGAGAGGATGGATGACGAAAGACTGACCAAGCAGATATATAAGGCAAGTGTGGAAGGAACAGGACGAAGGGGATGACCTAGGCGGACGTTCTTTGACCAGATTGGAGACATCCTAAAAACAGGACGGGTTAGAAGTACCCTCAACAGAAGAGCATGCATGATGAATCTGATGGGAGTGAATGAAGCAAGAGAGATATGTCAGGATCGTTGCAAATGGCGTTCCGTAGTCTCTGCCTACCCCTCCGGGCAACAGGCGTGAGTCTATTTATGTATGTATGTATGTATATTATGCGTTCGTCATTATACAAAATGTAAAATCGCAACATACACCTATTTACTTATCAGTATTCAACATTGCAGCTTAAAAAATACTTGAGAGAAAATAAGAAAGTATACGATTATTATGTAAAAAAAGACACGAATAATACACTTGTTATCCACTTACTTACAAAGCCTCACGTGACAGGGGCGATAACACTTGATAATCCAAAAAAATATGATGACACGTTCAAAATATTTTACCTACGTTTTGATTTATCTGTTCGCCCTTTAAACGTTATTTCCATCTAGTACTTGTCTTCTGAGAACCTTCTACGATTATGGATAGGCGTTACACTGCGATACGTAATCATATTCCATGCGACGTTCTACCATTTATATTACGCTTTAGTGACTTTGTGTCATGTTATACAAACCTACCTATGTATATTATACATACATGTAGCTATTATATGTATTATCTAGGTGTGGTATAACTAACGGTTTTATTGCATGTTTTTGGGTTCTGTACCTCGAAATGAAAAAACGGCAGACCCTTTTTCTCGGAAATGCTTGGAGGTATTAAACTGAAATTTATATCAAATAGTTAAGTCTACTGTCCCTTGACGCTGTGAAAAAATCAAACGTCTAAACTAACGCAATCAAAAGATACAGCCGTTTATGCTGCAAATTGCAGCAAATTTTTGAAACTCGCAAGGGAATCAAAACCTACAGGGTACTTACCATGAACTCATAATCTTGAAATTTGGTACGAAATGATATTTTATAGCACAGATAAAGGAAAATTCGAAAACCTTAATTTTTTTGTTACATCACATATTTTTTTTAAATAATTATATGATATATACCTTACAGGTTTGTACGCGGTGGTATTTTGGTGCGCGACTCCGACTCGCACTTGACCGGTTTATTTAGTGATGGGTATTAAAAAAACTAACGTTTCCATTTACATTTTCTTATTTCGTATTGAAATATTCCTATAGCAGTAAGCAAAAGGAAATGAGAGATTTATAAAAAGTCTTGAGTTTAATGAAACACTGCTAGTCCTTTTTTAATTTAAATAAGTACCTAGTATATTTTTGTATAAACTATATGTAATAAATCCTGAAATTGCTTTGAACCAAGCCTTAAAGAGAATACTTGAACAAAAATTTACTTGTTAACGTTTTATTTCTACATTAATAATTCATATTGCACGACGTGAATTTCAGATATTTTTTTAAACGTGGCAGATTATCTCGTTGCAGGGCTTTTACTTGCTTTCATGGGCCAATTAATAATATAAACGCTTATTACAGAATAGTTACCTACCTTATACAACTTTCTAACATTGGCTTTAAATATGAAGCCGAAATACTGATTGCCTCGCCGTTAGAAATTGGGTTAATAAAACAAATTTTACACAATATTATTGAAATCCTTAAAGCAGTATTTAACAACAATGATTTATTTAAAAAGCAGATAATTCACTTAGGTTAGTGAAACAGAATGCAGAGGATGATTACGAAGCGAGCGGGGACGATGCGGGAGCGATGCGGGAACGGTGCGGGGGCGATGCGGGGAAGGAGCGTACACGGCGCGGGCGCTTTTAATTGGGTTTGTTTCGAGATCGGTTTCCTTCAAGCGATGTCCTCTGTCTAGCCACCCACTAATTTTAATACGATGAGAGTGGCCCGAGAAGAGCAATCATAAATCCCGTCCACTGAGAGTAAATTACAACGTCAGAATTAATTTTATAGCCGACAGCTCCTTTCCATGAGACTTTAATAAAATGTGACCATCGATCAGATTTTAACTTTCACAGCATGTTGTCGGATAGTGAGGGTCTCATTAAAATTTATAGACTAATTATAATGATTTGCTTTATACTTAATTTTACTTTATTTATGCTGAAACAAAGTCGGTAAAAGGTGTACCTAGTCCGTTTTTAGATATTTGACGTATTAAAAAAAACGGTACTGGTGTTTTCATTGTTCTTTTATCTCTTACGTCTGATGGAACGCTGCCGTGGTCAGATAATAGGCGATTGAGCTGCGCTGGAACAATAGATAAGATTTACATAGATTGCCAGTCAGTGTCTGTTCAGGCTAAACTCAGATTTTGTTACACTACTAGATGTAGAGCCGAATAGTTTTATTTTTATCGGTAAAACGCAGACATGTACGCTTTATTCCTCGTAAAAAGAAATCGACGTTCAGCTTCAAAGCCTTTAAAATATATGACAGCAATGAATGAAAATATTGTGAAAAATACAATCAACCAAATATTATGAAGAAATCAAGCATGCAGCTTGATTTCTCCATAATATTCTTGTAAGACATGTGATGTCTAAAAAGCCGCTCTAGGCCAGCTTGGTGGCTTGTGGCATAACCCTTCTCATTGTGAGGAGATACCTTTGCGCAGCGATGAGACAGCTTATTTACAGGGCTATTCAATTATGCTACATACTTTACAGTGAGATGTCCTCAAGAGTCACCACATTATAAAATTGCGCTGGTAGTTAACAAAAGTCATTAATATTTGATACAGTTGTATACCGACCTTATGTGGTAAGACTGGTAGAGTAAACAGAGTTCTGTCATAAGCATATACCGACGGTTGGCGGTATATGTTTATGACAGAAATCTGTTTACCATTCTGGGCCAAAACAGTCGTAATATTTCGATACGCTATTATTATATCGTCTGAGATTAATACTCGAATAAAGCCTATTGTGTAACTGCGAGGCTTGAAGACTACGTTTGGAGGTGATTCAAGTTACGTCAACAGTATGTGCGGCTACTCTAAGGTGCCTTAACATTAGTGAGTTAAGTGGCGATTAACCTGTACCTTCGTTATGCCAAGCATTAAGAAGTAAACGACGTAATTTATTAGCACATAATAGTAAATCGTACATGATTACCGCCAGTACAGAGACGGTAAGTAGACTTTTTTTCTTTCTCTTAGCGTTATCCCAGTTTCAGTCAGGGGTCCGCAATCTAGTCTAACCGGATTTGGCTGAATATTAACTTTTCCACGACTGCGTGTCTGACCTTCGCAACCCGAAGGGATAGCGATATTCCATGGTTTAGACTAGTGTAAGTTTATTTAGAAGGTACTGACGCCCTGTAACGACTGTCAAAGATCTTCATGACAACCGGGACCGACGGCTTAACGTGCTCTCCGAGGCACGGGACAAGCGATAATTAACAATTCAATACGCACATAACTACGAAAAGTCATTGGTGCGCGCCGTGGATTCGAACCTGATACCCTCTGCATGGCAGTCTGTTGGTATATAGTAGACTAATTACCAATAATTACCGCATATCAATGTCGGCCCGGATGAAGTTGTGTGACATTTTAATACGCAGTTTCTGTGGGATACGCTAACGAGCAACATGTGGCTAAAGGATTTGAGATTGCGTAGCTTATTTTTAAATGTAGGGCTCATTCAACGAACGGGGTTTAAGTACAGATAATCCGGCTTTTAGTTGGACGCGTGACATGTTACACATACATATAATTATTATAGTTGACATCGCCCACGTTGTTTCGCTATCGCTCCCGGTCGGGCTTACGTCTGGTTTCCGTTTAAACTTTGATACATGGATAAGGGAAATTTTCGACAAGATTCCCGGAACATGTTATCTATTAATACAAGTGACGTGGTTTTGATCTGCTCGGTACGTAACTGACTGTGCATAGGGTTTATCTTAAATCGAATTTTGGTATATCAAAATCTATTTCACAAGCGTCTGTCGTCTAACGAGCCCAACTCGAAAATACTGCGAAATACCAGGTACGAAATATCGCGTTATCATGAGATAAATACGTCTGTGTATTAAATTTCGGCTTCGGTTACGAGTTCTAATTCACAGGCAGCAGACATTAATTAAGATGCTGCCTGACAATCAAATATTGAAAGAGATTAATATAACTTTTTGTTAAATAACTTCAGTTCTGTGAACAAAATATCATATATATAATTCTATCCTGACACTAAATGTCTTTAAAGTATAGATTTTCAGCCCGTCTCTTAAAACCAATTTAAAATATTTAATTCGCAGCTGATTGTATTTCGAAATGAAAGAATGCTGTTATTGAATTTATATGTAATGAAGATCTTATCAGTAATTTGTCGAGCAGTCGGTAATTATTACCTTTTAAGAGGTACCTACTTATACCAATTTTTGCTATGAGATATTAATAAAATTAATAAAATGTGCGAGTATTAAATGCTTATTAATGCGCCGGTGTAATATATGTGTGTTTCTAAGTAATATAGTAATGTAATCTATATTTAGTTATTCTATTAATTTATTACACTGAATTACAATCCATTTACCGCGTGTCGTATCGAATTCGCAATATGAATGCCAATAGCAACAATCTTGGGAATATTTTCGTAATTAATCTAAAGGACAATGGCAGATCTCCATACATCAAAATGTCTGAAATGAAATTGAAGCGAACAGTAATAAAAAATATATCAAAAATTTTGGCGTACGTAACAGAGTCTATAAATGATTCTATTTTCACTCAGGAAAGGTGGAAAAAGAAGATATCGGTGTTTGAGTTTTTAGTTAAGAATGAACAATGTGGGTAAAAGGAAAGTTAAAGTATGAAAGTAAAAAAATGTAGGTAGGTACGTTTGAATTATCAAATGACATATGTCAGATTGACGTCAAAACGCGGAAGTATTTTGTAGCATCTAACTGTCACAGCCAAAGACAAAAGCAGAGCTGCACATTTTAAATCGATTTTATGTGAAATCGATACAACATTAAAACGATGCTGTGACGTTTTGATTTGATTTAAACGTTGTTTTGCTTCAAAAATATTAGCTTATTGATATGATGTTGATTAAATATTAAATAACTGCATTTTAAACCAAACCAACTCCATAAAGGTCGATCGTATCAATTACTTATTTAATAATCGATACGGATGTAGCACTCACGTCTATTCCTGTCACACAATTGTCTATGGCAACAATCAAATAATAAAGTATTCGTAATCAATTGGAATGCTTTTTATCATCATAAAATACTCCAGCATTAACGAGTCAAAGTGAAAATATTAAAAATCGTAGAAAAAAAACACAATTTGTTTTGTTCATATGAAGTTTAAGGTCGCCACAACAAACCCAGACCAAATTCTGCCATTGTTCTTTCTGAAACCTTATGATGTAGGTATTGAAATTCTACCACCTTCTTTTCTCTCTGCACCACTCCAATTTGGAGATTAGCACACAGCATTATAGCCGTCTTATATATGAAGCATGTATATAATAATAATAATAATAAAAAAGCCTTTTATTTCTTGCATTATAACAGATAACATTATGAATGTACTACTGCCTTATATAAAAAAATATATGTAACAATCAACATTTTTCCAAATGGAGATCTTTCATAAAAAACAATTCATTTACAACTTAACCATTAATTATTTCATTATTTTAATTCAATTATTAACATTAAATAATATAACCATTAATAACAGTATATTGAACTAAATGATTACATTTTGATAAAAAAGTAGTTTGATTGCAAATATATCTTAAGTTATTAAATATTTAAGAAAATATTACATATACCTAATTATTAGTTCGTTTAATAAAATTTACAGTTGCATTCATATATTGACTTAACAAAAATGATGTCTTAGAACATTTGAGAAAATAGTAGGTACATATATCATGAGTTCATTTAATAAGTTTTACATTTCAAGTATTGATTAAAAAATTACATGTCTTTATCTTATTATAACATATCATGACATGATATACTCATACCTTTTTCCAGTCAGGGTAAACTTTATTGTTTCATATTAATAATACTTATTAATGTATGAATGCATAAATCAAGAAGTGTGTAATAATCAGCATTTTCTAAAATGGAGATGTCATTCCCAATACCATTTCGGCGGTAGGTGACGAAAAAGTGAACACGTCTTTGCGATTTTAAAAATAGAATTTATTTTAAATTACCAGTATTTCCTAATTGTATTTTAATAAAATAGTGTATAACAGTTCCGTTTAGCATAGCACTTATGGAATTGTATTGATGACACTTCATTAATAAGTGTAGAACTTACCACCTGCCAGATAAGCACCTGCACATATCACATCACACAAAGAAAATAAATCCATCATCCATCATGTCACAATTACAAGACATAGAGTCTGCACAGAGGAGTCTAGAGGAGACCTTTACAAAAAGGATGGCAGCTCTTGAAGCTCAGTTAAACAGCGGGGGTTCTGCTAAGGACACTGTAGCGCGTGTTGCTGAAGAGTTTAGAACTTTCCGCGAGTTAGTCTTCAACATGCTCGGCTTACTCCGTCAACAGATCCAGGAATGCCACAAGCAGCTTGACGTCATGGAAACAAGGCATCGACGTAAGGACCTCCTCTTCTTGGGTGTGCCAGAAGCTGAAGGGGAGAATTGTGTTGCAACCATCCTGGATTTGGTACGCAATAAGCTTCAGCTGAATGATATAGCTGCCACTGATCTGAGCAGTTGCCACCGTATTGGTGCTTCCAAGAAGGACAGTAAGTGGCCCGTACTTGTTCGGTTCACTAAAGTGGACATCAGGTCTTCTGTATGGCGCGCCAAAACAGCTCTCAAGGGAACATTGCATCGGTGTCGTTAAGAGAATTCCTGACCAAAGCACGACAAGCTGTATTTGGCAAGGCCCGATCACATTTTGGCATCAAAACTTGCTGGACCCAGGATGGCAATATTATAATAAAGGCGCCGGATGGAAGCCGCCACAAGATAGTTGCCGACGTTGAGCTAAGCGGGCTGATGCAAAAATATCCCAAAGCAAGCATCACTTCATCGGGGACCAAGGACGGTGACGGGAATACAGCACCCTCTGGAGCTACTACAAACGCCGCAAAGAACATTCCGCGTAAATAGCCTTCTCTTTATGTATTTCCTTATATATTTCTCTTTTCCATACTTTTTATTTAACGCTGAATCTGTTTCTTTTAAGTTTACGCCACAGTATCTTTGTTATACTAGTTATTTAATCTTTTTATCACACCCTCTTCTTGTAAAATGTTTTGTTTACGTTTCTCAACTTTCTCATTACCTATGCTCATTACGAGTTGTCAAAGTTGTCAATGTCAACTTACTTTTGACATTAGAGTGGCGTTCGGAAATATGTATTTTACTTTTTTATTTTAAGTTTGTGTTTAGTTTATAGTCATTTTATTTTTCTTAAACATTAGTACTGTTTTGTGTATGTGTCTGCTGGCGGGTGGTGTAGCGATAAGGCATTGCATATATACGCGTGCTTGCCCTTTTCTAAAAAGTACATACCGTATTATATTCCTGCATAGTATATTTAAATATTAGTTTATTATATATTATATTTATATTAAGTATATTAGGTATATTTATTCTATGTTATCCGATGGTGATTCGTTTCACTCCGCTAACGATTCCGCTTGTTCCTCAAACAATGACAGTTTTTGCTCATTCACTGAGACGCTTGGGGACTTTGTCAAGCGTACATTCGACCAACCTACCAAAAACTTATTAAATGTGTGTCATATCAATGCGCAGAGCGTACCTTGTCACTTCAGCGACCTGTATGATACTTTCAGTAAT
The DNA here is from genome assembly GCA_944739405.2 of Euclidia mi. NCBI lineage: Eukaryota > Metazoa > Arthropoda > Insecta > Lepidoptera > Erebidae > Euclidia > Euclidia mi. Next base: position 48,066,034 of record OX123188.2, on the reverse strand, counting down.
GCTAACGTTCATGCCATTCTGATTTCAGAGAGCTGGCTGAAACCTCATCTTCCTTCCACCACCTACTCTCTTCCTGGTTTCGTTCTGATTCGTAACGACAGGGTGGACCGGAGAGGGGGTGGTGTGGCTATATACCTACGTAGCTCATTTTCTTTCAAAATTATCTTGTCTTCACCACCTAATTATACTGCTTCAGCAGAGTATCTTTTCCTCGAGGTTTCAGTCAATGGAGCCAAAACACTCCTTGGAGTGATTTATTGCCCTCCAACCATCAACTACTTCTCCAGTCTCGAATCGATTCTGGAATCTTTAGGGTCGGAATATGCACATCATATCATCATGGGCGATTTTAATACCGACCTTCTTGCCGCCACTTCACCACGTTCCCTTCGACTTCTAAAAATAATTGAGTCTGCCAGTCTACATATCCTTCCTCTTGGCGCCACTCACCACAACACTGAAGGTGTAGACACTTGGCTAGACTTAATTATTACCTCTGACCCATCCTTGATCCGTTCTCATGGCCAATTCCCTGCTCCCGGTTTTTCTCACCATGATCTCCTCTTCCTTTCTTATAACCTTAAACCCCCTAAACCCCGTCCTAAGGTTCTGCACAGGCGTTGTTTTGGACGTATAGATCGCGACAGCTTGGAAAAGGATGCTTCGGAACTAAACTGGAATCAGTTTTACACCGCTGACACTGTAGACGATAAGGTGGAGATTTTCAATAATACTGTTCTGAACCTTTATAACAAACATGCCCCTATCAGGAAGGTTAAATTAAAACGCCCCCCTGCTCCATGGCTTACTAGAGGCGTACAAATGGCAATGAGGCGCAGGGATCGAGCATTCCGGCTATTCAGAAAGGATCGGACCGACGAAAACTGGACCCTTTTCAAAGCTGCAAGGAATCGGTGTAATCAGATGGTACGCAACGCCAAACGCCGCCATATTCTAGAAAACATAAATTCTTCTTCTTCTGCCAATATCTGGAAGTTCCTCGGGACCCTAGGTATTGGCAAACAACGTCACATTGATTCTCAGATGCCGGTTGGCTTGGACGATCTAAACCAACATTTCTCCTCTACTGCTCAGTTGGATCTTCAAACCAGACGTCGCACTGTTGATCAATTGGCTGGTCTAGCTCGGCCCGACGTAACTCCCCTCAATTTTTCTCCAGTCACTCCAGGTGAGGTCAAGAAAACTATCCTTTCCATAAAGTCCAACGCGGTGGGATATGATGGCATAAGCCGTCGTATGATCACCCTTATCCTTGATCACCTCATCCTTCCTTTATCCCACATCTTTAATTTTTCCATTGACAACGGTACCTTTCCCTCCTTGTGGCGCAAAGCCTTTGTTATCCCATTGCCAAAAATTCCGAATCCTACACTCCCTAGTCATTTTCGACCTATCTCCATTTTACCATTTTTAGCCAAAGTGCTAGAGGCTTGTGTCAATAAGCAGCTGTCCAACTTTATACACCAAAACAAGCTTCTAAGTCCATACCAATCTGGCTTCAGACCTGGACATAGCACTTCTACCGCTCTCCTTAAAGTGACTGGCGATATTAGGGCGGGCATGGAGGAGACTAAGGTCACAGTGTTGGCCTTAGTTGACTTTTCGAACGCCTTTAATACCGTCAGTCACGATATCCTTCTATCAATCCTTTCCTATCTCATGATCCCACCTGGTTTGCTGGACTGGTTCTCAACGTATCTTCAGGGACGTCAGCAGGCTGTCCGCATTGATGAAACCTCATCAAGTTGGCGTGACCTTAGCTCTGGCGTTCCTCAAGGTGGCATACTCTCTCCTTTACTATTTTCTATTTTTATCAACTTCTTGACCCCTAAACTTCGATGTTCGTATCATCTTTACGCCGACGACTTGCAGTTATATTCCCAGGCGAGAGTGGAGGACGTGACATTAGCGATAGCTGATGTGAACAGAGACCTGAACACCATCCTGGCTTGGTGCAATGATTTCGGCCTTGACGTTAACCCAGCTAAATGTCAGGCTATAATAGTAGGCAGTCAGCGCATGACAAACAGATTAAACCTAACATCCCTACCGCCAGTCACATTCAATGGGTTAATTATTCCATTCAGCCCAGTCGTCAAAGACCTGGGACTGTATATAGATGCCACTCTCGACTGGAAGCCACAGGTTACCGACGTAAGTCAGAGAGTCACCGGTACCCTTCGGGCTCTATATCGTCTCAAGAATTTCCTGCCGCCCAAAACTAAGACCATGCTTGTGCAGACCTTAATATTTCCCTTAATCGACTATGGTGATGTGTGTTATTATGACCTGAATGCAGAATATCTCAACAAGTATGACCGGCTTCTAAATAACTGCATTCGATTCATATACAATCTTCGTAAGTATGATCATGTATCTACTTTTCGTTCCGAATTAAAATGGTTACCTATCCGTCAGCGCCGTAGTTTGCGTGCTCTTACTACACTCTTTTCTTTTCTTCATTCTTCTTCTCCCCCTGATTACTTGACCAAATACTTTCAATATCTTTCTTCTACTCATGATAGAGCCCTTCGTTCCTCGCATAATTTACTTCTTGCGTGTCCCACACATTCTTCTGTTTTCGTTAACTCTTCTTTCATAGTACAAGCTGTACTGCTTTGGAATAGGCTCCCTCCTGAAGTCAGAATGTCCACCAACCGTTATGCATTTAAAATGAAAGTACGAGAGCTTCTCTTCAACAAATTGAAGGAATCAACCCATCATTCTCATCAAATATAGTATATTATATTTATATATGTATATATATATTTATATATATATTATAATTATATGTATTTGTATATTGTATATGTTTATACACATATTTATTAGTATTTATGTACATATGTGTATGTATATTTGTTATGTACTCTTATGTAATATAATTTTGTATTTACTTTATTTATACAATTGTTTCGCTCACTCTATATCACTTCATTTGTTTTTACGTACTCAGGTACTCTTATATTATTGTTTAATTCCCTTTTACTTTAAAAACATTTCTACACTATGTTAATCTTGTTAAATGCACCTACCACACTTATCTCTCCACCACCCAGGTTGACTGGTAGATAATGCCATAAGGCATTAAGTCCGCCTATGTACTCTTCTTTTGTGCATAAAGAAATAAAATAAATAAAATAAATAAAATTTATATAATAATAACCTTTAATTGCAATTTTGACTACAATTTCATAAAATACAATTTATTATCATTGAATCTTTAAAAATTTACTTATTACATAAAATCATGATTTAATTTGATATCATTTTCCATTTATTTGGTCGGATAAGTTTACATGTCTTATACAATTATACATACTTAAAAAGTAAATTGAAATGTGTGTAAAACACATTTTTTTAATTAATACTTCAAAATATATCATGCGGCATGCGAGCATGCAAGAACCCCTCTTATGTGAGGGTAAAGGCCTCCTCCAGGTTTTTCCAAAAATCTCTATCACTGGCTTTTGATATCCAGTCTTTCCCAATTACTTTTATCAAATCATCCTCCCATCTAGTTACTGGTCTTCCTCTTTTTCGGACGCCTGTGGGACCAGGCCATGCTGTCAATCTAATCGTCCAACGGTCGTCACTCATTCTGGATATGTGACCTGCCCATCGCCATTTCAACTTTAAGGAGTAATTGAGGGCATATGTAACTTTAGTCCTTTCTCTTATAAGAGCGTGAGGTATTTTATTTATCTTTCTAATGTTTGCGATACTCCTCTCCATACTGCGTAGATCAACAAGCGGCAAGATCTTATTTTTTGTTTAAATTGAAGTGTATATTTCCATGTTTGACACCCATAGGTGAGCGATGGAAGCAAGCAAGTGTCCATGATCTTTCTCTTTAATTTCATAGGCAAAGAGCTTTTCAGTATCTCTTTTAGACTCCAGAATTTTCTCCACACACCTGCAATTCTTCTGTTAACTTCAAGTACATTGTTCCGTTTGTCAAAAGAGACCTGCTTGCCCAGATATATATAACTATCAGCATATTCTAATGGTTTTTGATCCATGTATATGGGACATTTTGTGCTGTTTGTCATGATTTTGGTTTTACTCATATTTATTTCTAATCCTACACTCCTACTAGCTAGTTGCAAAGAGTGTTTCATAGATTGCATCTCTCTAGAATCTTCTGACAGTAAAACAAAGTCATCAGCAAATCGGCGGTGGCTGATGTATCTGCCGTTAATGTTTAATCCCACTCTGTTCCAATTAAGCTTGCTGATTACAGACTCTAGTACCGCTATGAAGATTCTTGGTGATAGCGGATCACCCTGTATTACTCCTCTTTTTATGGGAATGAAAGGGCCCGCTGACTCTAGTTTTACTCTACTTCTGCAATTGCTATAAAGATACTTTATAACATCTATGTACTTTTGTTGCCTGTTGCGAGTGTAATGCGTACCATATAGCAGAGTGCAGGATTGTATCGAATGCTTTTTGATAGTCTATGAAGACAATATAAAGCGGCCTCTGGTATTCACTGTACTTTTCAATCAGTTGTTCTATTGAATGTATGTGATCAATAGTAGAATATCCGTTTCTAAACCCTGCTTGCTCAATTGGTTGGTAGATCTTAAATTTTTTACTAATTCTCTTCTCAATCACAGATGAAAACAGCTTATAAATCGAAGGCAGCAAACTTATTGGACGATAGTTACCTATGTCTTTGGGATCACCTTTTTTGTAGAGAAGTATCATATTTGATTCTGACCACTGATGAGGAGTGATTCCCGTATCTAATATCATGTTGAACAGACGTGCTAGAGGACTTGCCAGCTGATCGGCTGCAAATTTTATTGCCTCGTTTGTAATGCCATCAGGGCCTGGACATATTTTCTAATTTTAATCTTTTTATCTCTGCGCAAATTTCAATGTCATCAATTACTTTAATCTCAATGTTTTCATTTCTCTCTAAGCTTGGATGGCATTTTTTGTAGATATCTGTGTTTCTTGGGCCTTGACAGTCATATAGTTCTTTATAAAAAGTTGTTGCAACATTTATAATATCAGACCTTTTATGTGACACATTTCTTGACTCTTGTAGTTCCTTAATCCAAATTTTGTGTGAGTTTAGGTCTTTGTATGCTCTTTTCAAACTGCTTGTGGCACTTAAATGTTTTTTCTATTGTATTTAATCGATGTTGGGTGTAGTCTCTTTTTATATATTTACTTATGAGTTTGTATAAAGCTCTCAGCTCGTTTCTAATTGCTCGTGTTTTTGGTTTGATTTGATGTAATTGTTGTCTGCGATACATGAGCTTTCTGGTACTGTCTTATATCACATGACTTTGCTTGGAGTCCGGGGATTGTTGATGGGCAGCCTGTAAGCTCCTTTCTATGTGGTGTACTATTTTTTCATAATAACTTTGTACACTGTCATCATCTTACCAGTTCAATAGTTCTTCTTTATAGCTATCTAGTGATTGTTTATATTTAGAGATTTCTTTTTCGTTTTACAGCAGTCCTCTTATGTTGTTGGTGTATTTATTTTGATTTTTCTTTAGGTCTTGCAGCGTGATAGATGCTCTTAATAATCTGTGATCAGAGGGATACCTTATGTTTAATACTTGTATGTTCTTAATATTTCTGTGTAAATTAGTTAAGATGTAGTCAATCTCATTTCTTGTTTTGCCATCTGGCGATCTCCAAGTCCACCTCTGATGTGCTGGTTTGTTAAAAATGTATTCATAATACACAACTTATTTTCATTTGCAAAGTTAATTAGACGTTCACCTCTTGTATTTCTCACACCATATCCATACTTTTTCATTACCATTATATTCGTGAGACTTTGGTTGGCTAATCTTCCCGTTAAAGTCTCCCATAATGATTTAATTTTTTCCAGAACTATGCAAAGCGTTGTGGATAGTTTGGTAGAAAAAATCGACATCTCCTTCGTTTGATGCTTCTGTGGGCGCATACACTTGTATTATATCTAGGCAATATCCACTTATATTAAGTCTCAATAGGGCTACTCGATCTGAGAGTCCCATGAAACTCACAATGCTTTTCTTTAGATGTTTTTTAATTATAAATCCCACACCGTATAAACCTTGTGTTTCTCCTGTGTAACAGAAGATAAAACTCTGGTGTTCTTGAATACATATACCATGACGTCTTATTTCTGAAAGACCAATAACATCATATTTTATATTTTTCAAACTGTCAATTAATTCAAGCAGATGATGGGTGGTTCACAAAGTTCTCGTGTTGAATGTTGCTATGTAAAATGTTTCATTTATATTTTGACTGTACTTACATTTCCCTGAATTCAAATCCTCTGGAGGGTTTTGGTCTACTGATCCCACGGTGACCAACTGGATTGGGAGAGCTGGAGAGGACCTTGTTTGTTGCTATATAATATTTTTATCTGAACCTGAAAGTGCTGAAAGGGAAACATCTTGTGGTGGCTTATCATTGTTTGGGCTGAAGAAGCTGCTAATATCTACCTTGCTCTTTTTGTTTTGTTGAGTGTTTTTCTTGTTGTGTTTTAAGTTGTTTTGTGCAACTGGTAATGGTGATAAGATTCATTTATTTGTTTTTTTGGTTTTTTTGTTTGTCTTCCAATATTACTATCTTGTCATATTTCAGTATGGCCTATTTGCCCTGTTCTCGTAGTTCTTGCACTTGGCTTTGTAAGGCTTTTCGTTTTTCAAGATTTTTTTTAGGGAAATCTTCTTTAATGTAACATGTTGACCCCTCTAGAGTCTTTTTATTTTTCAAAATATCTACCTTTTTCTTTAATGTTGAAAATGTCACAATAATAGGCCTGAGTTTGTTCCCCTTCTTACCCACGCGTCTGACACACTCCATATCTCGTTCCTCACACAGTATTTTCATATTTTCTGAGACTATTGTGATTATTTTTTTTAATAACTGGGAGTAGCTGTTCTCATCGTCAGGTAATCCAAAACATATAAGATTTTTCTTCTTGTGCTCTCTTTCCAAATAGTCTAATTGTTTTTCTTGATTCTTACATTTTTCAATTAAATTTTTGTATTTCATTTCCATTTCACTTAATTTTTTATCTATGTTACTGTTTATATCCCGTGTTATGTTTACCTGCATCAATTTCATTTCTTCCTTTTGAAGTTTTTGTTCTGTTTGGATAGATTCCAATATTTTTGTAATTTTCTCCATATCTGTCATCTTTATTCGATTCTAATGTTGTTCTGAAAGGTATAATACAGAGTTCAAGTGCTTAGGTAGTCTAAATAGAATAAACGGTTTTGCTGTTCGTCTATAAATTGCACTGTACGGGTAGAATTTTTTCTTTACTTTTATGAATGTAATTTATAGGTTATAAAATATGCTACTTCTCTTCTTTATTCGCGTGAGGTGGATAATGACGACGATAGGAAGCATTGATCACTATTAAACACTATTCAATCCTGTTTTTCGATGAATCAACATGATATCTTTTGAAAAAATCGACCGTTGTTTCTTGCACTATGTAAGGTCACATTTTCTTGATTTACGTCTATTTATTGTTGAAATCACACATGTTTGCCGTGTTATTGAGCTAATTGATTGTCCAAAACAGTATTCATATCACTTATTTAGCAATATTTTAATTTTACATCGAATAAAATAACGGAGCTCGAAAAACTTAGTGTTGACAGCACGACGGTGGCGCCCTCTCTCCACATGATAATGATGTAGGTAACAGCAGGAAGGACATGATCTAAAATGGTGACAATCATGTAACGGCTGACATGATCACAGCCAACCGCTTTTGATTTAATGGAGAGGATAATCTTTTAATCTCCGCCTCAGCAATTGGAGAAAATTTAAAAGGGTTATATTAGGGCGAGCTAAGCATCAATGTAGTCTACCGTTCGTCTCATATTCTGGCGATTAAACTGTGGTGTGGTACATTTCATGATATTTTTAATGAATTTAATAAAACCGAATGCCTACACAGACTAAAAAGTTTAATACCTATACATCATATATTTTAACTTAGTTTTAAGATTCATCATAATGCTATTATATGTATAATTAATTATCAATACAAATCGCATATCTCATATATGCAAATTACAGTGACTGTATTGAAACATGATATTCCTAACGTAATTAAATTAAATATCAAGTAATTTAGACGTTTACGTGAGTGAAATTCCCAAGAAACCTATGCAAAATATATCTTAAGCTGGGATTGTTCTCTCGATCTATAATTCTGAAAACCATATCTTCGAACTATAAGAAACAACATACCGATTGACTTTATTTGTCACTTTACACAGAATGGTCGAGTTTTCGATGTATCATCATGTTTGACCTCCCTGTCTGACCTCCGCAACCCAAAGAGATAGCGATATTTCATGGTTTAGACTAGACTACTGTCAGTTTTGTTCAGCGGTACCGACTCCCGGTAACGACTGTCAAAGATCTCCATGACATCCGGTACCGACGGCTTATAACGTGCTCTCTATTCAATTCGCACATAAGTCCGAAAAGTCAGTGGTACGCGCCGTGGATTCGAACCCGATACCCTCTGCATGGTAGTCTGTTGGTTTTCCCACTAGGCTATCGCTGTCTCTAATGTATGTGTATGGCCGTAAAGTGACCTCCGATGAATCGCGGTACAAGGAGCGAGTTAGCACCCCAGACCATATCAACATAAGATTATGCACGAGATTTATTTCTCTGAGATTAAATCTACCAAGGATATAATATTGATAGAATCTGATTTAACAACGTTGATTTAATTTTAAAGTTCATTATTTATTTTCATATAGGTATTACATTATTTATTAAATCTTCGTATACATACTTCATATATAAGACGGCTATAATGCTGTGTGCTAGTCTCCAAATTGGAGTGGTGCTGAGAGAAAAGAAGGTGGTAGAATTTCAGTACCTGCATCATAAGGTTTCAGAAATTTAGATTAATTACGAAAATATTCCCAAGATTGTTGCTATTGGCATTCATATTGTGAATTCGATACGGCGCGCGGTAAATGGATTGTAATTCAGTGTAATAAATTAATAGAATAACTAAATATAGATTACATTACTATATTACTTAGAAACACACATGTATTACACCGGCGCATTAATAAGCATTTAATACTCGCACATTTTATTAATTTTATTAATATCTCATAGCAAAAATTTGTATAAGTAGGTACCTCTTAAAAGGTAATAATTACCGACTGCTCGACAAAGTACTGATAAGATCTTCTTTACATAAAATCAATAACAGCATTCTTTCATTTAGAAATACGATCAGCTGCGAATTAAATATTTTAAATTGGTTTTAAGAGACGGGCTGAAAATCTATACTTTAAAGACATTTAGTGTCAGGATAGAATTATATATATAGATATTTTGTTCACAGAACTGAAGTTATTTAACAAAAAGTTATATTAATCTCTTTCAATATTTGATTGTCAGGCAGCATCTTAATTAATGTCTGCTGCCTATGAATCAGAACTCGTAACCGAAGCCGAAATTTAATACACAGACGTATTTATCTTATGATAACGCGATATTTCGTACCTGGTATTTCGAGTTATTTTCGAGTTGGGCTCGTTAGACGACAGACGCTTGTGAAATAGATTTTGATATACCAAAATTCGATTTAAGATAAACCCTATGCACAGTCAGTTACGTACCGAGCAGATCCAAACCACGTCACTTGTATTAATAGATAACATGTTCCGGGTATCTTGTCGAAAAATTCCCTTATCCATGTATCAAAGTTTAAACGGAAACCAAACGTAAGCCCGACCGGGAGTGATAGCGAAACAACGTGGGCGATGTCAACTATAATAAATGTATTTGTAACATGTCACGCGTCCAACTAAAAGCCGGATTATCTGTACTTAAACCCCGTTCGTTGAATGAGCCCTGCATTTAAAAATAAGCTACGCAATCTCAAGTCCTTTAGCCACATGTTGCTCGTTAGCGTATCCCACAGAAACTGCGTATTAAAATGTCACACAACTTCATCCGGGCCGACATTGACATGCGGTAATTATTGGTAATTAGTCTACTATATACCAACAGACTGCCATGCAGAGGGTATCAGGTTCGTTCGTTCGTTTAACTGGTGTCGTACGTTCTCTGTACCGCCGGTAGAACTTCCTTCCTGCCAAGACAAAGACAATGCTTGTACAGACTTTGGTTTTACCTATAATCGACTATGGGGATTTGTGTTATTTCGACCTGAATGCAGATCTGCTCAACAAACTAGACTGACTTCTCAATAATTGCATTCGGTTCATTTTCAACCTCCGAAAGTACGACCAAGTGTCAGCATACCGTACTCAGCTATCATGGTTACCTATCCAACAGCGTCGTAATATGCGTGCGTTGTCTACACTTTTCTCCTTACTTCATTCTCCTATAGCCCTAGCTATCTAACTCCGCATTTTCAATACCGTTGCTCTAACCATGATAGAAATCTTCGCTCTACTCACAATTTTCTTCTTTCATGTCCCTATCATAGCTGAAGTCTTGTTTATTCGTCTTTCAATTGTCAATCGATTCTCCTCTGGAATGCGCTCCCTCTCGAGATCAGGATGTCGGCTAACCGGTTCACGTTTAAGTCTAAAGTGCGCCAGCACTATATGAAACTGTTACTTGAAGGTAAGAAATAATAAAAATCTTTCATGTAATGTTTTGTTTGATAATATGTACTTATATATACAGGATGTAAAAAGACCCTTAACGAAAACTGAAACCCCATATTCTACCAATCATTACGAACATTTTTTGCTTCGGCATCATACCTGGGAAATTACTGGTGCAGGAGATATTGAGGCTCAAAGTTACTATGGAGTTTTTGTAATTAGGTACAAAATCGATGTATATATATATATATATATATATGTGTATATATATATATATATATATATATATATATATATTTAAATCGCGGAAGACTTCTTGCGTCTTTTCAAAGTCGAACCTTGTGGCGTCCACCACTGTCAATGAGATTTCAATTGTTATTTGTGCGAATATAGGTACACTTTAGTCATGTGAATTCAATTATCAACCAGAAATTTAGATTAAACACGAAATGAAGATATTCAATTTCAAATAATTCTCGCTGGTATCTGGCGTCCGTTCATGATGGAAATAATGTGACGCACTGTATATTTCTGAATATGTTCTATGTGTATTACAGATTATCCTACATCCATCTAAATTTAAGTTTATATCGGATCCGTATATTTTCCTGTATTTAATATAAGCATTCCATTAATTAGATGACTTCCTACTACATTAGAGGTTATATTGATACCGAATATTTTTTCTGTATATAGTCCATATATTGTGTTGAGAATGCTGCTTCCTCCTAAACTGATATATTTATCGATACCGTACACTCTCGTGCTCCAGCCGTCATGACCGTTTCGAATGGTACCTACCATTAGTTGCCATATGTGATCTCACAACTATATACTGAAAAACTGTTGCTCAAGTTGTTGTTCTTTTTACATACATACATACATAGACTCACGCCTGTTTCCCCGATGGGGTAGGCAGAGGCATATTAAACGACCACTTTTCGCCAGTGTTTTGATCCCACGTAATAGGTGGCTACCCTATTGCCGCTTATCGGGATATTTTGTTTGCCATTAGCCTCGTCCGTTGATCGACAGGTGCACCACTTGCAGGTGAGGTTGGCTCGGGACCCTAAGTTCTTGGTGGGAACCCTATGCACCCAATCTTTTTACATGTAATGTTTTTGTTGAAATCTCACTTTTTTTTGCTAGTGATGACCCCATCCGTGAACCTCCATCCGTACCCCATCCGTGCCCCCAACAGTGCCCACACCCGTGAACCCCACCCGTGCCCTCACCCGTAAACCTCCACCCGTGCCCTCGCCAGTGAACCACCACCTATGGCCTCACCCGTGTACCCCCACCCTTGGCCTCATTCGTGAACCCCTACCCTTGCCCTCATCCGTGAACCCCTGCCCGTGCCTACATCCGTGAACCGACACCCGTACTCCCACTCATGAGTTCGCACCTGCATCCCCACTTATGTACCTCACCCGTGAACCCCCCGTGCCCTCACCAGTGAACCCCCACCCTTGTTCTCACTCGTGAACCCCCACCCGTGTCCTCACCTGTGAACCCCAACCTATGCCCTCCACCCGTGAAACCCCACCTCCTGGGCCACGACTTATGCACCTCCACCCGTACTCCTCGCTGGTCCCTACCCGGTGCCTGCCCGATCCCTACCCTGATCCTACCCTACGAGTACTTCTAGATACTCAAACTCAAACTCAAACTCAAAATATTTGAATCTAGTAGGGACATAAACTGAATTCCGAATTCTAAACCGCAAAGTTGTCTTGGTGGAGTAATTAATACCTAATCCACGTACTACAAAGGTTCACAAACTTATTTGTGTAGATTCTAAAATATGAAAACTAGACCAAAATTAAAAAGGTACATTTGTTTGAATTTTTCCTAAAGGTTTAAGGATTTTTTTTTATTTTTTTAGGCTTAGTGATAATTATCATCAAAATTACAAGCTTGTACCTATGTCTGCTAGAAATACCTTAGAATTTTATGGAGACCGTTGAGTGAGTGTGACAATCAATAATTTTAAAGTACTAGTTCGATTTGGATGAAACTGTGTTATATTTTTTTCATCCCTTCTATTCGAAAAGTGTCGCTTTGTTCCTCTTTTAGTTGGAGCAAAATAGCTCTTTTCTGTTAAGCACTTTTTAGCGGGCGGAAAAGTGATTTGAATTTGGAACGTATATCATTCATAGAAATCGAACGTAAATTGTATAAATAACTGGCTGGTACGTGTTGGCTGCAAGGGCGTGACCCGCGCTAGCAAAAAAACAGCGCGCGAATTACGACTCTGTTCTCGTAATCAGTAGGTACATACTTTATTGAATTTTGCAAAAATAATGAGTTCTACGTCGAGTTGTGAAAGAGGAAAATATAAATTTGTAATTGTTTTAACTTATATTCACACGTCTAATATTATTAAATATATTTATTAATTACATAACACCGTCTCTTATTTATTTTCTCATAGAAAGGGGATGGAAAGTAGAGTATATGACTTATAGCAAATTATTTTTCTCTCGGGCAATGTATTTTGAACCCCTCGCTGCGCTCAGGATTCTACGTTTGAATCCCTCGCTACGCTCGGGATTCTATTCTAGAATCCTTCGCTTCGCTTGTGGTTCAAAGTAGCGCCCTCGCCGTAAAAATACCATTTTGCTCCCCTGTCATACAATCTACTATTATTATAAAGATTTTCTCTTGATTATGAAATGTTCAGATGTCTAGCTTTATCCGGAACGAAGTTACAAAGACTTCAAAATGGCCTGAATGGCTTCGGTAAAAGTAAAACTAACGACTGAGCTTTTTTGCTCGACTTTTTTGGGTTCACCCTGGTTGCCGTGCACCCTGATTAAATACGAGCGTTATCCAGGATAAAAAAGCTTATTACAGTCATAATTGAGTTGGCATTTTTGTTCTAACCATATCGATGTACTACGTACTGCCTGATGTTAAGCAAATATGTTGTCGAGGTTGTAGCACACTAACGCAGAAGATACCTGCCTACCTATTTACTCGAGATTGGATAACCTTCTACTCGCGTCGGTTTCCTCAATGCTGAGGGTCGTGACCACCTCGTGGAAACAGTCTATTGCGGACCACTTCCTGCTATCTATTCCTATCTGCTGCTGAGTGGAGAGCGATCCGCACGACTCTTAACACCACGGTACACGATACCGTGGTGTTAAGAGTCGTGCGGATCTGGTCGATCCAACGTATCGGGCTTCTGCCTCTCAGTCTTTTTACTTCCACTTTGCCAGTGATTATTAACTTTTCCAAGTTATCACTGTCTTTCCTCGCAATGTGCCTGAAGTACTTTAGAACTCTGCGCAGGCAGATGGTGGAAGGCCTCGTCTGGATCTTGGGCTCCTGTATGATCGATACGTTGGTGCGGTGTGCTGTCCAGGGGATGTCCAGCATCTTCCTCCAGCACCACATCTCGAAAGCATCAGTGCGATCACGGTCATCTTTCTTCAAGGTCCATGTCTCTGCGCCATACAAGAATATGGAGAACACCAGAGTGCATACAAGATTGATCTTGGTTTTCAGAGAGATATTCTTGACATATATTATTTACAGGTAGAAGAGCCTTGCTGATTTCAGCATGAATGGGCCGGCTCGACCGGGGAAGTACTACCCTCTCACAGAAAATCGACGTAAAGTAACAGTACCTAAACTGTCGCGTTTCGTTCGGTGAGTGAGAGTGCCAGAGGCCCTATCCCCTATTCCTTCTCCCTTATCCCACTTCTCATCCTATCCCACTTCCCGATCCTAAGAGGCGGCAACGCACTTGTAACTACTGTTGTGTTGTGTCCATGGGCGGCGGTATTGCTTACCATCAGGCAATCCGTCTGCTCGTTTGCCGCCTATTACTATAAAAAAAAAAAATCTTTGACAGCAGTGATATGGCTCCTTTTGCCATCCCGATCCTTCTTCGCACCTCAGATTCACAAGAACCATTATTACTTATGCTTGAACCCAGGTATATAAAGCTGTTAACCGTCTCTTAATTGAGTGACCCAGTGGGCTCAAGCTTGCCTGTGCGATCTATGACCATGATCTTCGTTTTGGACCTCTTTATAGAGAAACCTAGTTCACTGCTGATGCGCTCCATCCTATCCAGTAAGGTGATCATCTCGGCGTCATCTGACGCTAGCAAGGCGGTGTCGTCTGCATAACGCAAATTACACATTATGCGTCCACCAACGGTGATGCCTCCCTCCCAGCTATCGCAAGTACGCCTCACTATATATTCACCGTTTATATTGAATAGGATGGGTGAAAGGACGCAGCCATGTCAAACTCCTTTTTCAAAACTGAAGGGCTTAGATTTCGTCGTTGTATCCTTGAGGCATCAAGGATCACACTTAGGGCCATTATTATTTAATATGTTTATCAATGACCTGCCGGACTGCTTTCACCCCTGCCCTGCTATTCGCATATGACCTTAAAATCTTTAAGCCTATAGAGTCACTTAATGAGGCCCTACTTCTTCAGAAAGATCTGGATTCGTTGTCTATATGGTGTCATAACAATGGTATGCAATTTAATCCAAATAAATGTCAGTTTATGAAAATTACTCGTGAGATTGACCAAATGACATCAAAATACTCGATCAACGGCGTAGAATTAAATTAATGTGATTGTGTTAGAGACTTAGGCATTTTGTTACACAAAAAGTTAACCTTTGTAACTCATTTGGAAATGATCATTAGGAAAGCATCTAGATCTCTGGGCTTTATTGTAAGAAATGGAAAGGATTTTCGCAAGCCTCATACAACATTTTTGTTATACAATAGTTTTGTGAGAAGTCATTTGGAATACTGTAGTGTAGTTTGGCGACCGCATTATGCCGTTCATATTTTTAGGCTAGAAAAAATTCAAAAAAGATTTCTGTGGCCCTTGTCAGCCCCGCGTTTCCTAAGAATGGTTTCTTATAAGGATAAACTTAAAAAATACAGAATGGAAACACTTGAAAAGAGAAGAAAATATTTAGACCTGGTTTTCTTATATAAACTTGTCCACAACAAAATTGACTGTACACAACTCCTTCATAGAATAAATTTTAGAGTGCCATACAAATATCCTAGAGTATACATCAGTTTCCTTTATCCGCCACCCAGAAAAACTGTTTCAGGCTCTACCTCGCCTGTCCCTCGCATGTGCAAGCTACTTAACCTTCTCAAATCACGATGTTGATATATTTGCTGATTCTCTTACTAAATATCGCAAAACTATAAAAATGTAATACTTTCTTATTAATGTATTTCTGTATGCTTAGCGAATTTTTGTATCAGGAAAAGGCATGCTATGTAAAAAAAAACTGAACTGTAATCCGTACTTTTTTAAACTTGTTATTAGTAATACTTACTTATGTTTGTTATTGTAAGTGTAAGTGGTGTTTGCTTATAATTGGATATAACTGTTACTCTATATCATAAAATGTTTATAATATTTGCTTGTATTACTGTTACAATTTTTAGAAAACCTAAATAAATAAAAATAGACAGTCCCAGTTGACACAGTCAACAGCCTTACTATAGCCGACAAAGCACATTATGACAGGTGTGTCGAACTCGTAGCATTTTTCCACAATTTGCCTGACGTTTAATGCGTGCCTTTTCCCTTGACAAAACCGGCCTGTTCTTGCGGGATCTGCCAGTTAAGATAATACCGGACCCGGTTGTTTATGATGTCTAACAGGACTTTGCTTGCGTGATAAATTAAAGCGAGTGTGCGATAATTATCACATTTTTTGGTCGAACCTTTTTTATGGGCCTTGGGCCACTTGCCGTTCCACTATACGTGGTTGCAGATGTTGTGCAGTGTGTCAACACCTTTTTCACCCAGAGCCTTCAACACTTTAGCTGTAATTTGATCCAGACCTGGCGCTTTGTTAGTTTTTAACGATCCAATGGCCGTTACTATCTCCGATCTTAGGATGTCGGGTTCCAGGTGCAATTTAGCCCATATGGATAACCTAGACGTCCGAATGTTTTATACCTAACTAAGGGAATATCGTATGACGAGGTACATTTCCAGATTTCATTTAAATCGTACTAGTAGTTTAAGGCCCACTTGCGCAACGTTTGATTTAAGTCACTCCTTAATTTAAATTCGTTGAACAGAATTAACAGCATAAAATAATTTAAGTTAAAAGTATTTAGCGTCCTCTTGCACAACGACAACAACGCTTAGATTTAGTTAAACATTTTATGAGGTCGGTAAAGTAGTTTCTACGTTTTGTTTCATGGCATGAAGCCTTTTTGTTACGATTTTAACGATGTTATGCGTATTGTTTCGCATAAAACCTTAGACTATATATACTTTGAGCATAAAAGAAAACGCATTGTCGTCGCCTAGCAACGAAATGACAATTGACAAATAATAACTAGAAACTTTTAAGCATTAACCGTAGAACCCTACATGGGGTGCAGGTGCACCCCACACCGATTTGTTTTCTAAATATCTCAATTTCTTTAATATCCACGAATTCGCGCGTCGGAGTATTTTAGTTTGGTGTCAACCGCTCGCGTTACGTCAATACCGTGACGAGGGACCGCGTTGTGTGGTCGCCTGTATAAGTGCTGTGGGGTACACCAGTACCCCACTGTAGTAAAATCGTAAGATTATTTGTTTATTACGATTGATGCATTTACATGTAATAAGTTATTAAATTTGATTATTTATTAAAATAATAGTCTTTATGAATTAAATACAGATATTTTTAGGTATTATGAAGGTAAAATTCAATGAAGTTTATTTATTTTGTTTCGGATGGCTGTCAGAGGTTTGAATTACAAAGAAATAAGCTCTATTCTAGACCACAAATCTGGCGAGAAAGAAATAGAAGTTGGGACCAGTTGTAATTCCTGGGTTCTTTACAAGTGTTCAAGATCAAATAATAAGCCAAATATAAAGTTTCAGCAGACAGTTTTGAAATTAGGTTTGGAACTGATACATGAACATTTGGAGGACCGTCACCGGATGCCAACTTAGTCCATTGCAGTGATCCTCAAAAAAGGAACAAATCCTACAAGCGCTGTTGCTCAAACTACATTTCACTTTGTATAATAAGGCTGATTTGTGATCTCAAGTTACCGATTCTGTTTAGTAAAACGTATTTTCATGAATTGTTTTTTTTATTTTAAGGATTACAGTCATTTTAGTATGGGGTGTTCCAGCACCCCAGTGTAGGAATAACATGTGCGCCTAATAGTGTAGAATTCTAGGGTTAACAATAACACAAGTAGGTACATTGTTATCAGTTATATCATCATCATCATCATGTCAGCCTAGGGACGTCCACTGCTGGACATAGGCCTCCCCCTGCTGCGTCGTCCGGTCCAGTTATATAATTATTGATAATTTTCGTCGCTAATGACAAGATGCCAACATCAGTGTGACAGTTCTTAAATGAAATTAGCCATTAAACAGCCGATTTTCGGTGATTCATTTTGACAGTTCTTAAATCATATTACTCGACAAATTTTTCGTTGTGCAAGACGCTAGTGGTGTTTAATATTTTTTTTCTCGTTAAATACATCTTAATTCAATTTAAGAATCGTTGTGCAAGTGGGCCTAAGAATTATATTGCAAGTCAAAGTTATTTGATTTATAATCCACTTGAAGAAGGAGGTTATCAATTCGACTGTATGTTTTTTTGTTTATATATTTATTTCGCGGATTACTCCGCCAATAAGGAACCGTTTTCAATGGTTCTTTTTTTCATAGGTCATACTTCAATGTTGGTCCCTTTCAAATTTTATCGAAATCAGCTAAGCTGTTTTTGAAAAATTAAGAATAATTAAACAAATAGATATATATACTACTCAAAACAAAATAAGGGCCACTAAGATTATGTGCTGTACCATGAAAACAATAAAGACAATTGTTTAACTTATGTAACTACAAAATAATGTTATTGGTTATAATATAGGCTAACAATTGTTTAAAATAATGATCAGGAATTGTTTTCTAAGTCCATAATGAAATTGGCCATATTGAATGAAAAACATGAACAAAAGAAATCACCGAAAACAACAAAATACTGTTCTTGTCACTTTTGTTTCTTCTTTTTAGTAAGGAGAATGTCCTCCTCTCTTCAAATGGATCCTGGATCAAATTCCTCACTTTTTCATCTGGAATCTCCTCCTAGGCACGTTTTAAAGCGTCAATCAGCTGCTGTTGATTGTAGACCCCTTGCTCATTCACTCTAACCCTTCGTTTCAATTGGTCCCACAATTGCTCGATTGGAATTAAATCCGGACTGTTAGCTGGCCATGGTAATACCTCAATATGAGACCCTTCTTAGACAGTTTGGTTCGATCGAGCTGTGTGTGCACACGTGGGATCTCCACTTTGTCGTGGTGGGGGGGCTCAGTAACCGTGGATTGGTCACCCGCGGTGAAGCTAAGAGGGATTCAGGAGGGGATGCTCCGCGTGGGCTTGACGGAGGCCTGCGCAGGATGCGTCCAAAAGGGCGGGTGCGAGGGACAGTTCTTCTGTCCCTCGCAGTCGGGTGTGGTCGTGGGAGGAGAGGCGTGTCGGTGTTGCGTTGCCGCGCGCCCTATCTCCCGCGACCAAATGGGGGCGCACCATCGTTGCGTCGTGGTGGGGCCGCAGAGGAAGAGGAGATGCGGTGTAGCGTTGCCGTCCTCCCTATCATCTGCGGCCGCTGAGTGTTTTGGCGGCGAAGCCCAACACCTTCATTCGCCGCCAAGGGGGTTTTGTTCGGGGCCCGCCTGACCATCTGGCGGGCCAATACCCGTCGGGGGGTAGCGAGGAATGCTTCAGCGATACCCGACCCTCCGACACACGGGTAGGTGAGGAACACGGGTTGGTTTTTAGTCAGTAAGAGTCTGACAGTCCCCTTCGTCCTTCCCCCAGGGCGAAGGGACTCCATGAGGATTTTCCAACCCGACACCAAAAAAAAAAAAAAAAAAAGCTGTGTGTGCACGGGTATTGTCTTGCTTCAGGATGAATCCAGGCCACACTCGCTTTGCAAATGGGATCACTTGAGGCCTGATGACATCCTCGATGTAACGTTCTGCAGTTACGGTACCCGCATTTAAAATGATAAAATGGAGCTCGGTTTTACCGTGTAAACTAATCCCACCCCAAACCATTTCGTTGGGACCACCAAAACGGTCAACTTCGTGGATGCAGGACTCCGTAAACCGCTCGCCGCGTGGTCTTCACACCCTAACACACCGATCATCATTGAAAAATGTTACTTTGCATTCATCTGTAAAAAGCACCTTGCCCCACTGATTAATCCCCCAGTTTAAATACTGACGGGAGAATCTTAAACGGTTTGCACGTTGAACCCTGGTCAGAGGAATTAGAACAACTCGTTGTCTTGACATTTGCTGATCTTCCTGCAATCGATTACGTTACGTTACGTTGTCAGCCGTAGGCGGTGTTGTAACTTACGGCCCGTAACTGTATGATCACGACGAGCACTTAGTTGGATGTACCGATCCTCGTGCACCGTTGTTACGGGTCTCCTGGCAGCACTGCCGATCTCTTGGAAGCGATTCCATACATTTTGGACAGCTCTTCTAGAAAATCCCAACTGCAAAACCACGTAACGATGAGAACGGCCTTCTTGAATCATAGTAATGGCTCTGGTTGCCGTAATTGTATCCATGTGCCTTCGTAATGGTGGCATAAAAGTTAAACGTTTTTCCTAAAATAACCGAGACAAGTTAAGAAGACAATCGAAGAAAAACTTAAGAATAACATAAAATTTTTTTTTTCTTGGAATGATGACCAATACTTTTCAAATTAGGAACACGAACACCAGCATAAAAGAAATCAAACACCAAAGAGTTCGTAATATCAATATAATGCTACTTATCAGTCACTTTCAGTTTACTAAAGTGCACTTACATGTAAATTAACTAGTGGCCCTTATTTTGTTTTGAGTAGTATGTATCAACTCGAGTGAACTATTCGAATTTTGTACACGATTACAATCGGTTGTGTGCTATCTTTGGTGAAAAATAATTAGTCACCGACAACTGACCCACTCACTCCATCGTGAAGTGAGTCATCATAACAGGTTAGACGAGTAAAAAAATAAGACAACCAGTGGATATCGGGCGAGGTATCAAGGGAAGCAACCAGAAAATAATAAGGGACGTATAGGCCGCGCCACACTAGTTGGTGAATGTGAAGTTAGCTACAAGCTGCGCAATATCCAATCCTGACTGAACCTCACATAAAGCTGCGCGTTGATTGGATATTGCGCAGCTTGTAGCTTATTTAACATCCGCTGACTTGTGTGGCGTGACTTATAACCAAGGTGGCATCAAGGGAAGTAACCAAGGGCCATCAAGGGGCCCAACTAAAGAAGCATCAAGAAGAAAGGAATTGTATCGGTAATACTATCAAGCTTTATTTTTGCCAAGTTATTAAGTACAATATTAAGACCATAATCATAAAATTACAAATTTTTTCGCGATTCAATCAAGTCAATCAACAGCACTAGACATATTTTTGTTGTAAATTTGACCCAAACAAACAAATAAACTGGTCAAGCTAAATAAAACCGTAAAATATGCGAAAAAAATTTGACGTAAAAAGTAGGTTTTCTTACATTTGTAAGAAAAGTAGAAACGTAAAGTTGCACCCTTTCACTTAAAGAAGGAATGTTGT
This sequence comes from Euclidia mi, assembly GCA_944739405.2. Taxonomy (NCBI): domain Eukaryota; kingdom Metazoa; phylum Arthropoda; class Insecta; order Lepidoptera; family Erebidae; genus Euclidia; species Euclidia mi. Next base: position 48,044,789 of record OX123188.2, on the reverse strand, counting down.
TACATCGTTTGATAGTTATGTTTATTATTGTCAATTACATGTAGATAAAGCTTTTGTTGATAGCTTTACCTAATTCAGCAAAAAATTGTTTTATTGAAGGAAGTACGAGTTACGTAGACAAAACATACTCAACATTTCTTGGTATATTTTCAAGAAATATAATATTTATTTTTTGCCGTGTGATCTTCTCGTGGGTGTCGTAAGAGGCGACTAAGGGATAACACGATGCAAATACCATCTTTGCGTACAGACGGAAAACTCGACATCAAACCGTATAGGGTTTGCTGACTGCCTCGTTGGTCTCGCGGCATAAATGTGCGCGTGGGATCGGGCGGTCCCGGGTTCGATTCCTGGGTCGGGCAGTGTTATTGGGTTTTTCTGTCACGAAATTCTCAGTAGCAGCACGGAGTCTGGAAATGTGCCCGGTACAGCAATATGTAGGCTCGCCCCTAATTACGTGGGACTAAAGTATATCTGGCGAAAAGTGGGTGTAGAAATACACCTCTGCCTACCCCTTCGGGGATAAAAGGCGTGACGATATGTATGTATGCATGTATAATATTTACTCTCAGCTTACAATTTGATTACAAGTTATTTACTTAATAAGTTATTTACATAAAAATACACATTTACCTATTACCTATTAATCATTTTAATTGAACTTTATGATACTAGTTACTTGCAAATGAAGGTAACCTGGCACTTCTTTTCATGTTGCTGATTATTTTACTTCCGTGTGTATTTTACTAAGTGTTTTTGCATCCGCCCCGGCTGGCTAGTCAAAACGGTGTAAACAAAATTACGCTGCGGGCCTCTAACAGGCTGCAACCCGCGTGCCAACTCCGCCCCCTCACACTAGCCATCTCCGTATTTGCGCCGTTTTGTTGGACGCAATTAAATCGCTAATTAGAATCGATAAAAACTTTTTATTATACTGAATAAGAATTACGGAAGCAATATTATCGGCATGATGTATGTAACCTAAATAATGAATATACGCCATTAATATACATCTCTCAGTAGCGGCCTCTAAAATTCACGCGGCGCACTACGGAACTAAAAAATACGCTGAAATTCACTCTCGTGATAAAACTACGTCCATGCCAATATTTCACCCATGCATTGTTCTGATCTTTTAATGGCTCCTGGCTGAATTTGAGAGATGGTCAATCTTGCGTCCGTATACAGGACGCAACAAGTCAGTCGGACGCAACATCATCGGTAAAAACCGCCATGTAGGACGCAATATCAACATGGGGATGTAAATATATATATATATATATATATATATATATATGTACTATTAACACGCACCACATACAATATTTAGAACGTCGACACGCTTGTCTCGTAAATAAATTTCGGGCTCCCGTAAAATATCAGAGCTTTTTTCTTTCTATTATCATCTGTTAATGGTTTTAGTAGGAGAGGCGAGGGAACAGTCGTACAGTTAAATCGTTTAACTACTGAGCGCGTCAAGTTACGTGGGAATATTTCTCTGATAACTAGTGAGTGAGTCAGTTGATTCTTACTACTATTATAATTTTGAAAGTTGGTGAGGATGGATGGATAGATATTTGTTACTCTTTCACGTAAAAACTACTAAACGTGTTTTGATGCAGCTTAAACATCAGAATATAAAATACCTACTATAGTATGTCCCGATAATCTCATGGGGGTGATGCCTCAAGGAAAAGCTAGTCTTTTTAACAGATATTTCCACTAGCTACAGTACAATAAGAAAGGCGACACGATCAAGCTTAGAGCAATGAGTATTAAATTTGATATCAATACGATGATTTGCACGGTGTGAGGATTGTGATCACCTTAACAATTGCGTCACTCGTGCAAAGTTTTTTTGCTTTTATTTAAGAGAGGTACACGCATTTGTTTAAACACTGCTAGCGGGCAAAGGTCACATCATATCCATAGTAAAAACGGTTGTTTGTGGAGAACTTATTTTATTGTATCCTGTTTCCACTTCATCACATTGGGATCCTAGGATTGTGGGCACCTGAACACCTAAACTACAAAAATATTATACAATAAATTTGGTATGACGTACAAAATAAACATATATCGGTTTGATTGACTAATCAATTATTAATTAGTTATTTATGGAACCGAAATCAGAGCTATGAATTTTAAAACCTTTATGTAACTGGTCGAGCAACGATAGCCGAGTGGTGAGACCTAAAGAATGCTACGCAGAGGGTCTCGGGTTTGAATCCACGGCACGCACCAATGACTTTTCGAAGTTAAGTGCGTATTAAATTGTTAATTATCGCTTTTTTATCGGTAAAGGAAAACATCGTGAGGAAACCTGCATGTTTTAGAGTTCTCCAAAATGTTCTCGAAAGACATGTGAAGTCTGCCAACCCGCACTTGGCCAGCGTGGTGGACCACCTTTCTCATAGTGAGAAGAGGCCCGTGCCCAGCAATGGGACAGTAGATAGAGCTGATGATGATGTAACTGGTCATTAAAATTTTACATTTACATTGTGTGGTATACATGGATTTCTGCATTAGGATAGTCAATTACTAGTATATATAGGAATTTAAACTTCCGTGGTCACTATACTTACTTTGTACTGTTCCTATTTATTCACTTGTTTATAACTTTCATCCACCCGCAATACTTCAGTACTGAAGTACCGATATTTTGGCACTGTTGCTTGCAACAGTGCCGAAATATCGGTTACTCAAAACAAAGGTACGTGGTATATATCCCGTAGGAACAGTACAAAGTAATACTAGTATATAAATAACATTGTCCTTATAAAAAATGTTCAAGGAATAGTTTTCAGCGAATAAGCAAGTTCAAAAGTGCCATGACTTTTTGTCATGGAGGGGATATATTGGATCGAACAATTGATGATAGGCCTGTTAGTTGAATTTAGAATACAAGTTAATCAGGCGGTAGTTAACGTAATATGTCATTTTCCTAATAAGCCTAGCTTAAGAAATGTCTTTCAATAGTCTCAAAACGAGGATTAAAATATCTAAACTTTCGTAAAGTAATAACGTAATCTCACCCATTTTGTCTATAGCAAGTTTTATTTCTATTAATTTTCTTCTTGTAAAATCATAAAAATATATCATAATAATTGCCTGACTGAACTATCTAAAACAACCGGCACATACTAGAATTATTAATTGTTCGGTGCAATATGACCGAACACCTTACCAAGCAATAAGTGAATTACACATTGACCTAATTAGTTTAAGTATTATAATAAGTAAAATTCATATAGCACCGTCAGTGCACATTGTGTGACCGCGACATTCGGGTGCATTCATGACAACATTTTTATTTAACATTCTTTTCTAACAACATTTTCATTTAACATTATTTTACTAACATTTAAACATAAGAAGTTATTGTGGAACAGAATAATAAACTGTGATTTCGGTTAAACATTTCTATTCTTTAACAAACCACCGCAAACCTCACTCTACACCGTACATTTATTCTAGCTTGTTCTTGTTATTCGACCATAAAACGGGAATCAAATTTCTTGACGTTTACAAATAAAAAACATGGAATATAATAACGAATACGCGTGCAAACAATATTGGGTTGTCAATCAAATAGAATGTGATACAGTACATTGTTCTCGCCATCGCTGCACTGAACATAAAATGGTTCGTTTATTACCTTTAAACATTACAGTTATATACGAAAAGCATGTCATTGTTCATATGCGGTAAATAAAAACGTAAAATTACCCCACTATGCTTCGGAAAGAGTTACGGCGGAATTTATAATAGGTTTTTGCATATCTGACTGATATTATCAGGTGTGGCCGGGAAGATATATGGGTAGGTAATTAATGCGATCTGTTTATACGAGCGCCTGTTTAAGCCTTACAAAGGATGCAAACGTTGATAGACATAGCTATTATTAAAGGTGACATCTGATACTTGGTGTTCGCCGTAGGTGCCTACTTATTAAAATTCAGTACAAACTATAGATCCAACAGGGTGTGACAAATATGCTAGCCTAATGGATTTAAAGGCGTGGGTGGTCGTATGATAGATAGATAAAGGGTGTGATCAGAATCTAAAACGCTACATGTCGAACATGATGAATGCTTTCCGAAGTAACTTTAAGAAGTAGTGTCTGTAACTAATTACTATTTACAAGTAATTAAGTACAATGTGAAACAGTTGCAGCTCCTTACAAAAATAAAAATATGTACCATAATATTGGCGATTTAAAAGAGTGGCCACGAGTTTATTGCCCGTTCTTTCTCGTGGTTCTACCTATTGCTTTGCGAGCGGCAGTTAATGTAAATGTAGAAGCATTAAGTAATTTAATTTTAAAGTTGACGTTCATAAGCGTCACCTTGTGACCTAGATGAATAAATGATGTTGACTTTGACTTTAACATAGTTAAACGCTTTATAAAATATTCGCTTTGTTTCGAGTTGTAACTAACAGTTTTATATCGTATATATAAATATTCTTCAAGAAGTGCTGCCTTAATTACATTTCAACTATAATTGCGATCTATCGAGAGGAAGGTATAGAACTGAGAAAAATGCGCAAAGCTGTAGAGTTCCCAGCCAAACTAATTCAACTTGCTCTAGTAAAGATAGATACTGAAAGAAATTACTTCCATGTACATTATTATGTTTATTTCATGATCGGATATTAGTTTTAATAAAGGTGGAATAATGAGAATCCATCCCGTCATCTCAAAATTGGGGGCCAACTAACTAATATGTGTCTGCCAATCATGCTCTTTCTCTACGAAGCTGGTCAAGAGCCAGAGTTAAAACTTCCACCAACGCTACCGGGATTTTACTCTCATCTATGTTTATAGATCAGTGATGTTTGCGATCACAAGTGATGTATACAAATCACGAAATTAATAAAATAGGTAATGTTTACAAAGATAGGAAGTCGGTGAAGCCTCACGCAAAAGCAAAACCCTGATCTACTCTCCAAGGTATTCGAAACCGCAGTGTCGCCACTCACATTCAGCTCGCCACAAAGCTGCCCTGCAGTTAATTACCATCGTTTTTGCTGGTGTTTTAGTTTTTATGATAACAGTACCTACCTATTATCTTTAGCTACCACTTTTCCAGAATAAAGCTCTGAGAATAGTATTCTCTTTTAAATTGACTCAAAATGGTTGGTCTAGGTCGTCAATATTTTCAGAACAGCGCGGCGTCGCAGTCATATTGCTGTGAAATGTACGTCAAAACCGTAATTTTACTTTATTTTTAGATAACTCTAATGACGTTAAAAATCCTCTGCTATTTAACAATCATCTAACAAGGGTTTGATGATAGCATTGAAACCAATTCGGATCTTCATAACAAACTTGAGGCTACAAATTAAACAAGCTCTATTGAACAAATTTTATTCAAAATAATTCTATTATTTTAATATTACCGATTTAATAGAAAACCCTTCAAGTGCAAATATGAAATTTAAGAAATATTACATTAAAATGTGTGGGTAGGTAAATATAATTTAATTTTGAATAATAGTTAGTTTTATCGATAAGCTTTTGTGTTACAGCAAATGTCTCCTTGAATAGTTCTAAGCATCATTTTGTGTTTTAGCAAAGGATAGCTGAGTAAGACGAAGGTATCTGTTCTACCTATCGTTCATCTATAGCTAGCAGATAGACTCAGATTAAGAATTACTACCGATAGCAATATTACCTCTTTAAAGCGTTACAATCAGACCCAAATAAATAATTTCTTTCGTCTCTAAATTAACCTGTTTCTTAAAACCTTCACGGTAATACAGCCTCACATTCAAAAGCACATTAGGATTTACGAAAATGATATAACCGTTTCACGTTATAACTAACACATTTTAGTACGTATGTTGTCCTAATAATTCTTAGCCTGTACGACAGGTAATACCGTCTGACACCTTTCTCAGGACAATGATTTATTTTTGGGTTTTCATGCGGTATATTTGTGGACTCTTGCGTTCAAATAATACTATTTACCATCTCCGTAATTGTTCTATTCAAACACGAGATAGGAAAATTGTTTTACTCAATTACTTTGTATTTGATTGGAGCAAACTATTAAATAATCATTGGATGCTGTATGTTTTTGGTTTGAAACTTGATTATTTTTATGATATTAATACGATAATGTAATTAATGTGATATAGTCAAAGGTTTTCATCTAAATCGATACAGTGCAATTCACTAGAAAACTTATTGAGTAATAACCATGGTTGGTAACGAAATCGTCTGATTCACATTGCAATTGAAAAATAGAAATTAATTTAGCATAATACTTTCATGGTTATTCTCTCGGTTACTAACCCGGGGTTTGCATTCTGGTCTGACCATTACTTACTTACTTACTATTAATTAGATGAAAGATTTGCTTCCACAGACCGAATAGCTTCTGAAATCTGCAATCAAAACCTAAAGTGATAGTGATATTTGATATTTTAAACCGGTGTCAGGCTATTTTTAGATGCAAATTCAACCTAACGACTGCCAAATATCTTCATGACAGTCAGGACAACCACGGGTGTCATTATGATCGTTGCTTAACACTTTCATGGACAATAAACGCCTATATACGTGATAACAATAAAACTTCAATTGTGTCTCGTTTACTGTCCGTGAAAGTGTTATCAAGGGTACAATTAACAATTTGATTACTGCCGTGGATGAAGATATTATGCGTGGCGATCTGCTCATCTCTCAACTGGCTTAGCGCTGTTCGTATATGTTACGGTTACTATATTACTCATCTAGTTGCATACTCGTAATAACGAATGGTTATACTAGGATTTAAAAGTAAATTAATGCCTAGGGTCGATTAAACAGTGGTCTTTAGTTAAATGGCAAGGTATAATCGAAGTGCCCGCACTTAATCTTTCACTAAATCTGTTAGTTACGACTTGACCCTTTTATGGAGTCTTGTCTTACGTCTATATGTTTAAACTCGTGAGAATGTAAGACTGTTATTGCTATTTTATGTCTTACTAGCCATTTACCGCGGTTTCGCCCGCATCCTGAGGGAACTACTTCGCGTACCCGAAAAACCCAAATATCCATTTTTTTCTAAAATTATAAATACTCGCAGATAATGTAGCTTTCTAATGGCGAAAGAATTTTTAAAATTGGTACAGTAGTTTTTGAGTTTATCCATTACAAACAAACAAACAAAAAAACAAATTTTTCCTGTTTATAATATTTTAATATATATATATACTAGCTGACCCAGCGAACTCCGTATCGCCTTTTTAAGAGTTTTTATTTAATTCCCTTTTTTCCAAGCCCCTTTTCCAAAGTTACCATTGACTTAGCACTTAATCTCTTATCATTTCAGAGTCTATAAATGATGAACAAACAAACATAGATTTTTATATAATATTGAATTCCCCATTCCTTAAAATATCGGAGACTGCCATCTTTGATTTCCTATCCGCCATCTTTGATCACGAAATAGATGTTGTGTTTAGATTCTTCATCCCTTTAATCATCAGAGACGATACCCATATTGATTTTAAAATTTTTTCCCTTCCGCCACCTTTGATTTCCCATCCGCCATCTTGAATCACGAAATAGATGTTGTATTTGGATTCTCCATCCCTTTAAACATCGGAGACGATACCCATATTGATTTTTTTTTAATTCCCATCCGCCATCTTTGATCACGAAATGGATGGTGTTTTTGAATTCCCCATTCCTTAAAATATCGGAGACGATACCCATATTGATTTTTTAAAATTTTCCCATCCGCCATCTTTGATTTCCTATCCGCCATCTTTGATCACGAAATAGATGTTGTATTTGGATTCACCATCCCTTAAATCATCAGAGACGATACCCATATTGATTTTTTAAACTTTTCCCATCCGCCATGTTTGATTTCCCATCCGCCATCTTGAATCACAAAATAGATGTTGTATTTGGATTCCCCATCCCTTTAAACATCGGAGACGATACCCATATTGATTTTTTTTTAAATTACCATCCGCCATCTTTGATCACGAAATAGATGGTGTTTTTGAATTCCCCATCCCTTTAAACATCGGAGACGATACCCATATTGATTTTTTTAAATTTTCCCATCCGCCATCTTTGATTTCCTATCCACCATCTTTGATCACGAAATAGATGTAGTATTTGGATTCACCATCCCTTAAATCATCAGAGACGATACCCATATTGATTTTTTAATTTTTCCCATCCGCCATGTTTGATTTCCCATCCACCATCTTGAATCACAAAATAGATGTTGTATTTGGATTCCCCATTCCTTTAAACATCGGAGACGATACCCATATTGATTTTTTAAAATTTTCCCATCCGCCATCTTTGATTTCCTATCCGCCATCTTTGATCACGAAATATATGTTGTATTTGGATTCACCATCCCTTAAATCATCAGAGACGATACCCATATTGATTTTTTTAATTTTTCCCATCCGCCATGTTTGATTTCCCATCCGCCATCTTGAATCACGAAATAGATGTTGTATTTGGATTCCCCATCCCTTTAAACATCGGAGACGATACCCATATTGATTTTTTTTTTAATTTCCACCCGCCATCTTTGATCACGAAATAGATGGTGTTTTTGAATTCCCCATTCCTTAAAATATCGGAGACGATACCCATATTGATTTTTTTAAATTTTCCCATCCGCCATCTTTGATTTCCTATCCGCCATCTTTGATCACGAAATAGATGTTGTATTTGGATTCACCATCCCTTAAATCATCAGAGACGATACCCATATTGTTTTTTTTTTAATTTTTCCCATCCGCCATGTTTGATTTCCCATCCGCCATCTTGAATCACAAAATAGATGTTGTATTTGGATTCCCCATCCCTTTAAACATCGGAGACGATACCCATATTGATTTTTTAAAATTTTCCCATCCGCCATCTTTGATTTCCTATCCACCATCTTTGATCACGAAATAGATGTTGTATTTGGATTCACCATCCCTTAAATCATCAGAGACGATACCCATATTGATTTTTTTAATTTTTCCCATCCGCCATGTTTGATTTCCCATCCGCCATCTTGAATCACGAAATAGATGTTGTATTTGGATTCCCCATCCCTTTAAACATCGGAGACGATACCCATATTGATTTATTTTTTAATTACCATCCGCCATCTTTGATCACGAAATAGATGGTGTTTTTGAATTCACCATCCCTTAAATCATCAGAGACGATACCCATATTGATTTTTTAATTTTTCCCATCCGCCATGTTTGATTTCCCATCCACCATCTTGAATCACAAAATAGATGTTGTATTTGGATTCCCCATCCCTTTAAAGATCGGAGACGATACCCATATTGATTTTTTAAAATTTTCCCATCCGCCATCTTTGATTTGCCATCCGCCATCTTTGATCACGAAATAGATGTTGTATTGCGATTCCCCACCCCTTAAAATATCGAAGGCAATACCCATATCGATTTTTTAAATTTTCTCATCCGCCATCTTTGATTTCCCGTCCGCCATCTTGGATCACTAAATAAATTTCATTTTATTAATCAGCGTCCCGAAAATCTCGAAAACGATACTCATATAGATTGTATCCTATTCGTTTAGCCTGCAGTTAATTACCATCGTTTTTGCTGGTGTTTTAGTTTTTATGATAACAGTACCTACCTATTATCTTTAGCTACCACTTTTCCAGAATAAAGCTCTGAGAATAGTATTCTCTTTTAAATTGACTCAAAATGGTTGGTCTAGGTCGTCAATATTTTCAGAACAGCGCGGCGTCGCAGTCATATTGCTGTGAAATGTACGTCAAAACCGTAATTTTACTTTATTTTTAGATAACTCTAATGACGTTAAAAATCCTCTGCTATTTAACAATCATCTAACAAGGGTTTGATGATAGCATTGAAAACAATTCGGATCTTCATAACAAACTTGAGGCTACAAATTAAACAAGCTCTATTGAACAAATTTTATTCAAAATAATTCTATTATTTTAATATTACCGATTTAATAGAAAACCCTTCAAGTGCAAATATGAAATTTAAGAAATATTACATTAAAATGTGTGGGTAGGTAAATATAATTTAATTTTGAATAATAGTTAGTTTTATCGATAAGCTTTTGTGTTACAGCAAATGTCTCCTTGAATAGTTCTAAGCATCATTTTGTGTTTTAGCAAAGGATAGCTGAGTAAGACGAAGGTATCTGTTCTACCTATCGTTCATCTATAGCTAGCAGATAGACTCAGATTAAGAATTACTACCGATAGCAATATTACCTCTTTAAAGCGTTACAATCAGACCCAAATAAATAATTTCTTTCGTCTCTAAATTAACCTGTTTCTTAAAACCTTCACGGTAATACAGCCTCACATTCAAAAGCACATTAGGATTTACGAAAATGATATAACCGTTTCACGTTATAACTAACACATTTTAGTACGTATGTTGTCCTAATAATTCTTAGCCTGTACGACAGGTAATACCGTCTGACACCTTTCTCAGGACAATGATTTATTTTTGGGTTTTCATGCGGTATATTTGTGGACTCTTGCGTTCAAATAATACTATTTACCATCTCCGTAATTGTTCTATTCAAACACGAGATAGGAAAATTGTTTTACTCAATTACTTTGTATTTGATTGGAGCAAACTATTAAATAATCATTGGATGCTGTATGTTTTTGGTTTGAAACTTGATTATTTTTATGATATTAATACGATAATGTAATTAATGTGATATAGTCAAAGGTTTTCATCTAAATCGATACAGTGCAATTCACTAGAAAACTTATTGAGTAATAACCATGGTTGGTAACGAAATCGTCTGATTCACATTGCAATTGAAAAATAGAAATTAATTTAGCATAATACTTTCATGGTTATTCTCTCGGTTACTAACCCGGGGTTTGCATTCTGGTCTGACCATTACTTACTTACTTACTATTAATTAGATGAAAGATTTGCTTCCACAGACCGAATAGCTTCTGAAATCTGCAATCAAAACCTAAAGTGATAGTGATATTTGATATTTTAAACCGGTGTCAGGCTATTTTTAGATGCAAATTCAACCTAACGACTGCCAAATATCTTCATGACAGTCAGGACAACCACGGGTGTCATTATGATCGTTGCTTAACACTTTCATGGACAATAAACGCCTATATACGTGATAACAATAAAACTTCAATTGTGTCTCGTTTACTGTCCGTGAAAGTGTTATCAAGGGTACAATTAACAATTTGATTACTGCCGTGGATGAAGATATTATGCGTGGCGATCTGCTCATCTCTCAACTGGCTTAGCGCTGTTCGTATATGTTACGGTTACTATATTACTCATCTAGTTGCATACTCGTAATAACGAATGGTTATACTAGGATTTAAAAGTAAATTAATGCCTAGGGTCGATTAAACAGTGGTCTTTAGTTAAATGGCAAGGTATAATCGAAGTGCCCGCACTTAATCTTTCACTAAATCTGTTAGTTACGACTTGACCCTTTTATGGAGTCTTGTCTTACGTCTATATGTTTAAACTCGTGAGAATGTAAGACTGTTATTGCTATTTTATGTCTTACTAGCCATTTACCGCGGTTTCACCCGCATCCTGAGGGAACTACTTCGCGTACCCGAAAAACCCAAATATCCATTTTTTTCTAAAATTATAAATACTCGCAGATAATGTAGCTTTCTAATGGCGAAAGAATTTTTAAAATTGGTACAGCAGTTTTTGAGTTTATCCATTACAAACAAACAAACAAAAATACAAATTTTTCCTGTTTATAATATTTTAATATATATATATACTAGCTGACCCAGCGAACTCCGTATCGCCTTTTTAAGAGTTTTTATTTAATTCCCTTTTTTCCAAGCCCCTTTTCCAAAGTTACCATTGACTTAGCACTTAATCTCTTATCATTTCAGAGTCTATAAATGATGAACAAACAAACATAGATTTTTATATAATATTGAATTCCCCATTCCTTAAAATATCGGAGACTGCCATCTTTGATTTCCTATCCGCCATCTTTGATCACGAAATAGATGTTGTGTTTAGATTCTTCATCCCTTTAATCATCAGAGACGATACCCATATTGATTTTAAAATTTTTTCCCTTCCGCCACCTTTGATTTCCCATCCGCCATCTTGAATCACGAAATAGATGTTGTATTTGGATTCTCCATCCCTTTAAACATCGGAGACGATACCCATATTGATTTTTTTTTAATTCCCATCCGCCATCTTTGATCACGAAATGGATGGTGTTTTTGAATTCCCCATTCCTTAAAATATCGGAGACGATACCCATATTGATTTTTTAAAATTTTCCCATCCGCCATCTTTGATTTCCTATCCGCCATCTTTGATCACGAAATAGATGTTGTATTTGGATTCACCATCCCTTAAATCATCAGAGACGATACCCATATTGATTTTTTAAACTTTTCCCATCCGCCATGTTTGATTTCCCATCCGCCATCTTGAATCACAAAATAGATGTTGTATTTGGATTCCCCATCCCTTTAAACATCGGAGACGATACCCATATTGATTTTTTTTTAAATTACCATCCGCCATCTTTGATCACGAAATAGATGGTGTTTTTGAATTCCCCATCCCTTTAAACATCGGAGACGATACCCATATTGATTTTTTTAAATTTTCCCATCCGCCATCTTTGATTTCCTATCCACCATCTTTGATCACGAAATAGATGTAGTATTTGGATTCACCATCCCTTAAATCATCAGAGACGATACCCATATTGATTTTTTAATTTTTCCCATCCGCCATGTTTGATTTCCCATCCACCATCTTGAATCACAAAATAGATGTTGTATTTGGATTCCCCATTCCTTTAAACATCGGAGACGATACCCATATTGATTTTTTAAAATTTTCCCATCCGCCATCTTTGATTTCCTATCCGCCATCTTTGATCACGAAATATATGTTGTATTTGGATTCACCATCCCTTAAATCATCAGAGACGATACCCATATTGATTTTTTTAATTTTTCCCATCCGCCATGTTTGATTTCCCATCCGCCATCTTGAATCACGAAATAGATGTTGTATTTGGATTCCCCATCCCTTTAAACATCGGAGACGATACCCATATTGATTTTTTTTTTAATTTCCACCCGCCATCTTTGATCACGAAATAGATGGTGTTTTTGAATTCCCCATTCCTTAAAATATCGGAGACGATACCCATATTGATTTTTTTTAAATTTTCCCATCCGCCATCTTTGATTTCCTATCCGCCATCTTTGATCACGAAATAGATGTTGTATTTGGATTCACCATCCCTTAAATCATCAGAGACGATACCCATATTGTTTTTTTTTTAATTTTTCCCATCCGCCATGTTTGATTTCCCATCCGCCATCTTGAATCACAAAATAGATGTTGTATTTGGATTCCCCATCCCTTTAAACATCGGAGACGATACCCATATTGATTTTTTAAAATTTTCCCATCCGCCATCTTTGATTTCCTATCCACCATCTTTGATCACGAAATAGATGTTGTATTTGGATTCACCATCCCTTAAATCATCAGAGACGATACCCATATTGATTTTTTTAATTTTTCCCATCCGCCATGTTTGATTTCCCATCCGCCATCTTGAATCACGAAATAGATGTTGTATTTGGATTCCCCATCCCTTTAAACATCGGAGACGATACCCATATTGATTTATTTTTTAATTACCATCCGCCATCTTTGATCACGAAATAGATGGTGTTTTTGAATTCACCATCCCTTAAATCATCAGAGACGATACCCATATTGATTTTTTAATTTTTCCCATCCGCCATGTTTGATTTCCCATCCACCATCTTGAATCACAAAATAGATGTTGTATTTGGATTCCCCATCCCTTTAAAGATCGGAGACGATACCCATATTGATTTTTTAAAATTTTCCCATCCGCCATCTTTGATTTGCCATCCGCCATCTTTGATCACGAAATAGATGTTGTATTGCGATTCCCCACCCCTTAAAATATCGAAGGCAATACCCATATCGATTTTTTAAATTTTCTCATCCGCCATCTTTGATTTCCCGTCCGCCATCTTGGATCACTAAATAAATTTCATTTTATTAATCAGCGTCCCGAAAATCTCGAAAACGATACTCATATAGATTGTATCCTATTCGTTTAGCCTGCAGTTAATTACTATCGTTTTTGCTGGTGTTTTAGTTTTTATGATAACAGTACCTACCTATTATCTTTAGCTACCACTTTTCCAGAATAAAGCTCTGAGAATAGTATTCTCTTTTAAATTGACTCAAAATGGTTGGTCTAGGTCGTCAATATTTTCAGAACAGCGCGGCGTCGCAGTCATATTGCTGTGAAATGTACGTCAAAACCGTAATTTTACTTTATTTTTAGATAACTCTAATGACGTTAAAAATCCTCTGCTATTTAACAATCATCTAACAAGGGTTTGATGATAGCATTGAAACCAATTCGGATCTTCATAACAAACTTGAGGCTACAAATTAAACAAGCTCTATTGAACAAATTTTATTCAAAATAATTCTATTATTTTAATATTACCGATTTAATAGAAAACCCTTCAAGTGCAAATATGAAATTTAAGAAATATTACATTAAAATGTGTGGGTAGGTAAATATAATTTAATTTTGAATAATAGTTAGTTTTATCGATAAGCTTTTGTGTTACAGCAAATGTCTCCTTGAATAGTTCTAAGCATCATTTTGTGTTTTAGCAAAGGATAGCTGAGTAAGACGAAGGTATCTGTTCTACCTATCGTTCATCTATAGCTAGCAGATAGACTCAGATTAAGAATTACTACCGATAGCAATATTACCTCTTTAAAGCGTTACAATCAGACCCAAATAAATAATTTCTTTCGTCTCTAAATTAACCTGTTTCTTAAAACCTTCACGGTAATACAGCCTCACATTCAAAAGCACATTAGGATTTACGAAAATGATATAACCGTTTCACGTTATAACTAACACATTTTAGTACGTATGTTGTCCTAATAATTCTTAGCCTGTACGACAGGTAATACCGTCTGACACCTTTCTCAGGACAATGATTTATTTTTGGGTTTTCATGCGGTATATTTGTGGACTCTTGCGTTCAAATAATACTATTTACCATCTCCGTAATTGTTCTATTCAAACACGAGATAGGAAAATTGTTTTACTCAATTACTTTGTATTTGATTGGAGCAAACTATTAAATAATCATTGGATGCTGTATGTTTTTGGTTTGAAACTTGATTATTTTTATGATATTAATACGATAATGTAATTAATGTGATATAGTCAAAGGTTTTCATCTAAATCGATACAGTGCAATTCACTAGAAAACTTATTGAGTAATAACCATGGTTGGTAACGAAATCGTCTGATTCACATTGCAATTGAAAAATAGAAATTAATTTAGCATAATACTTTCATGGTTATTCTCTCGGTTACTAACCCGGGGTTTGCATTCTGGTCTGACCATTACTTACTTACTTACTATTAATTAGATGAAAGATTTGCTTCCACAGACCGAATAGCTTCTGAAATCTGCAATCAAAACCTAAAGTGATAGTGATATTTGATATTTTAAACCGGTGTCAGGCTATTTTTAGATGCAAATTCAACCTAACGACTGCCAAATATCTTCATGACAGTCAGGACAACCACGGGTGTCATTATGATCGTTGCTTAACACTTTCATGGACAATAAACGCCTATATACGTGATAACAATAAAACTTCAATTGTGTCTCGTTTACTGTCCGTGAAAGTGTTATCAAGGGTACAATTAACAATTTGATTACTGCCGTGGATGAAGATATTATGCGTGGCGATCTGCTCATCTCTCAACTGGCTTAGCGCTGTTCGTATATGTTACGGTTACTATATTACTCATCTAGTTGCATACTCGTAATAACGAATGGTTATACTAGGATTTAAAAGTAAATTAATGCCTAGGGTCGATTAAACAGTGGTCTTTAGTTAAATGGCAAGGTATAATCGAAGTGCCCGCACTTAATCTTTCACTAAATCTGTTAGTTACGACTTGACCCTTTTATGGAGTCTTGTCTTACGTCTATATGTTTAAACTCGTGAGAATGTAAGACTGTTATTGCTATTTTATGTCTTACTAGCCATTTACCGCGGTTTCACCCGCATCCTGAGGGAACTACTTCGCGTACCCGAAAAACCCAAATATCCATTTTTTTCTAAAATTATAAATACTCGCAGATAATGTAGCTTTCTAATGGCGAAAGAATTTTTAAAATTGGTACAGTAGTTTTTGAGTTTATCCATTACAAACAAACAAACCAAAATACAAATTTTTCCTGTTTATAATATTTTAATATATATATATACTAGCTGACCCAGCGAACTCCGTATCGCCTTTTTAAGAGTTTTTATTTAATTCCCTTTTTTCCAAGCCCCTTTTCCAAAGTTACCATTGACTTAGCACTTAATCTCTTATCATTTCAGAGTCTATAAATGATGAACAAACAAACATAGATTTTTATATAATATTGAATTCCCCATTCCTTAAAATATCGGAGACTGCCATCTTTGATTTCCTATCCGCCATCTTTGATCACGAAATAGATGTTGTGTTTAGATTCTTCATCCCTTTAATCATCAGAGACGATACCCATATTGATTTTAAAATTTTTTCCCTTCCGCCACCTTTGATTTCCCATCCGCCATCTTGAATCACGAAATAGATGTTGTATTTGGATTCTCCATCCCTTTAAACATCGGAGACGATACCCATATTGATTTTTTTTTAATTCCCATCCGCCATCTTTGATCACGAAATGGATGGTGTTTTTGAATTCCCCATTCCTTAAAATATCGGAGACGATACCCATATTGATTTTTTTTTAAATTACCATCCGCCATCTTTGATCACGAAATAGATGGTGTTTTTGAATTCCCCATCCCTTTAAACATCGGAGACGATACCCATATTGATTTTTTTAAATTTTCCCATCCGCCATCTTTGATTTCCTATCCACCATCTTTGATCACGAAATAGATGTAGTATTTGGATTCACCATCCCTTAAATCATCAGAGACGATACCCATATTGATTTTTTAATTTTTCCCATCCGCCATCTTTGATTTCCTATCCGCCATCTTTGATCACGAAATAGATGTTGTATTTGGATTCACCATCCCTTAAATCATCAGAGACGATACCCATATTGATTTTTTAAACTTTTCCCATCCGCCATGTTTGATTTCCCATCCGCCATCTTGAATCACAAAATAGATGTTGTATTTGGATTCCCCATCCCTTTAAACATCGGAGACGATACCCATATTGATTTTTTTTTAAATTACCATCCGCCATCTTTTATCACGAAATAGATGGTGTTTTTGAATTCCCCATCCCTTTAAACATCGGAGACGATACCCATATTGATTTTTTTAAATTTTCCCATCCGCCATCTTTGATTTCCTATCCACCATCTTTGATCACGAAATAGATGTAGTATTTGGATTCACCATCCCTTAAATCATCAGAGACGATACCCATATTGATTTTTTAATTTTTCCCATCCGCCATGTTTGATTTCCCATCCACCATCTTGAATCACAAAATAGATGTTGTATTTGGATTCCCCATTCCTTTAAACATCGGAGACGATACCCATATTGATTTTTTAAAATTTTCCCATCCGCCATCTTTGATTTCCTATCCGCCATCTTTGATCACGAAATATATGTTGTATTTGGATTCACCATCCCTTAAATCATCAGAGACGATACCCATATTGTTTTTTTTTTAATTTTTCCCATCCGCCATGTTTGATTTCCCATCCGCCATCTTGAATCACAAAATAGATGTTGTATTTGGATTCCCCATCCCTTTAAACATCGGAGACGATACCCATATTGATTTTTTAAAATTTTCCCATCCGCCATCTTTGATTTCCTATCCACCATCTTTGATCACGAAATAGATGTTGTATTTGGATTCACCATCCCTTAAATCATCAGAGACGATACCCATATTGATTTTTTTAATTTTTCCCATCCGCCATGTTTGATTTCCCATCCGCCATCTTGAATCACGAAATAGATGTTGTATTTGGATTCCCCATCCCTTTAAACATCGGAGACGATACCCATATTGATTTATTTTTTAATTACCATCCGCCATCTTTGATCACGAAATAGATGGTGTTTTTGAATTCACCATCCCTTAAATCATCAGAGACGATACCCATATTGATTTTTTAATTTTTCCCATCCGCCATGTTTGATTTCCCATCCACCATCTTGAATCACAAAATAGATGTTGTATTTGGATTCCCCATCCCTTTAAAGATCGGAGACGATACCCATATTGATTTTTTAAAATTTTCCCATCCGCCATCTTTGATTTGCCATCCGCCATCTTTGATCACGAAATAGATGTTGTATTGCGATTCCCCACCCCTTAAAATATCGAAGGCAATACCCATATCGATTTTTTAAATTTTCTCATCCGCCATCTTTGATTTCCCGTCCGCCATCTTGGATCACTAAATAAATTTCATTTTATTAATCAGCGTCCCGAAAATCTCGAAAACGATACTCATATAGATTGTATCCTATTCGTTTAGCCTTTTTTTGCCCTTGACCAAACCCTCCCCCTTCTCGTTTGACCATTTTATTATTTTTGTCTGGCCTCTAAAAGTTGTGGGGTAATTTTATATAGCCTATAGCCTTTTGGCATAATTGGGCTAACATAGGCAATAACAATTTTTAAAATCCGACTGCTAGTTCCTGAGATAAGCCGACATTATCTTTTAGCCTTTTTAGCCTTTTGCCCGGCCCCAAGGGGTCGAAGCGTTATGTTATATAGCCTATAGCCTGCCGGAATAACTGGGCTATCGTATACAAAAAGAATTTTTCAGATCCGACCGGTAGTTCCTGAGATTAGCGCGTTAAAACAAACAAACAAACAAACAAACTCTTCCGCTTTATTATATTAGTATAGATATATTCTGTATATAATATCATCTTCTACATCTAAGCTATGTCTACTGAAGTTATTGGTAATGGCAAAGGCTAGACTAGTTTTAGAATTTTATTCTAATTACAATATCAATCAAACGAGTACGAGCACCTAATTGAAATTAATAGCACGAGGAAAAGAGTGGATGATACAAAAACTAAAAAGTACATACATTTGAGTTCCGAATTCTACGCCGACAAAAACGTTATGTGCAAGTACATTGTATAGGTACTTTAAAAGAACATCCGTTGTTCAGATAGTCCTTGTATTGAAGATACTTAAAAAAATGTCTGCAATGAGTAAATAGAAACAACAAAATTATCTTCACATTACATACCTAATAATGTCGACTCTTGATGGACGTTACTGATAAATGCACCAAACATTGGCTTGGAGCAAAGGCTGAAGTGAAATTTAATGCTAGACATCCAGTCAGCCGACATTTCACGGTAAAATCTTATTAAATCAAAATACTTATGACGTTTATGCGAAAACTCATTCAGATTGTGCCGCTTGATCTTCAAAAATGAACAGTGAAATGACGATTGCCGGAACCAACTTAGATAGAAGCAAAGTGGACGAAAATAGTTTATAACTCTTTGGAGGAAAATGCATCTTGTGATATCTCAGTTACCTTAAGGAACATCAATAAAAGGTTCAATAAAAGGAAACAATCGTGAGAATAGAAAATTGTACCAAAATCTCGTTGCCCAGATGCGAGTCGTAAATTATTCTATATGTAGTTGCGCTTTTGTTAAAGATCTGATTCTAATCAAACTGAAACCTTTCGTGGTTTTACCCTATAAATCACCCATTACCAGTTTGCTGCAATAGGTACTCAGTTCTGTGTCTCGAACATCGCAATTCGTAAATCACACGCTGATAAATCACGGAATTTAAATGTCAAAATAACACATTTTATTGACAGTAACTATAATAAACACGGAACTAAAACCAGGAAATATATTGCTTATCAATTATATTGATATAAAAGATTACACTGAAACTCTTTTAATTGTTTTATTAATGTTTATAGTAAAAGCATTGAAATAAAGCGAACTTACTGGAATTTCATTTCAACATTATTAATTATTATCAATACTAGAGTTTTGTAAAATTACTTCGTATCATCAATTAATTAAGGGATGTGACAAAAGCGAACATGATGGCGTAAACAATTAATTTAATTATACAATAGAATAAAATTCCTCATGCGACTCATAAAAATGGTGTCGGTTGCGAAGTGATATTGTTTTAAATTGATCTAATGTTTGTATTCAGTATGTCATAATATTGACTAATGTTGAATTTGAGCTTCGATGTTACTTTGACAACATATCAAAACATAACGTAGGAAGGTATCTAATTCAAATGTTTGCTGCTTTGGACACCCTGTCTCGGGCGAGTTCGTTTTATTTATCCGTGCTAGGGTTTTGTATCATAAGACTAAAATTGTATAAAGAAAGAAATGAAATGTATTTAACTTCAGTGTGTATGTACATACCTTCATATCACTCTAGGAGAGTGATATGAAGGTTTCAAGGACCTTTCAAAGATTGATGTTTTAAGTGCAAACAAAGACGGTGACTGGAAACTTTTTAATTGTAGTACGTTTTTCATAAAAGTATAAAACCTTTTCTCCGCTGGACAACGTTGCTTTCGTTCGTATTTCTTCTACACGTTGAGAGTGCGCTAATTTGATAAATTGATAGAGAAACTTGACGTATTCTCCACGCAATATTTTGTGTGGAATATTTGTTAACGGTTAGTCATGTCGCTGTCATCGCATGATGATGTATGTTATGTGCAAGCGAGTTCTATCATATATTTTCTATTTCTGTCACGACGTGGGTGGCGGTCATACAGTAAGCCAGCAATATTTGAGTTAAGGTACATAATCCGTATCTTTTTTCGTTAGTTGTATATGAACATAGCCTGATAAATGTGCCTGCTAAACTAAGATAATGTACAACGCATTTAGCGTATTATCTTGCTACGTTCGTTCAAAGTGAATCTCTTCAGTGAACAAATTTCAACATTAAGCATTACAAATTGTTTATGGATGTTGGGATGAAAATTATGTTAGTAATTTGAATAGATCGTTTGTTATAAATGTTGTTGGTTATGGCACTTAGTGTGCGTGCTGTGTAAGAAGGTTTATCGATTGTGATGTAATTGGAAAGTTGGTGTTAGTTAAGGTTAGGCGTAAATTGTGTGGAGTTAGAAGTGTAATGAGTACACAGCTCGGTGGCTCGGGGTTTGTGCCGCTAGAGTGCAGTCGCGGCGCGCACTGAATGAATGTGGGACCGTTTCAATTAACATTTTCTCTTGTTATTGCTTATTACGTCATTCCTTTAGAGAAAGGGATATATGGCGTTAATTAAGAGAGCGCTTATTGAAGTAACTGTACATTTGCAATGTACGAGTGTTTCATTAGTTTATTTTTCATGTTGTTCTATTTGAGATGAAAGCATAAATATTTTGGTCAGAAATAATAAAATTTGACTTTGTAATTTTCAGGCTATTCGAGATAACGTCGTTTATACGTGGTTACTTTTAACGGCATACCTTATAGTACTACTGAGAAGACTACCAATCTAATTATGTCATATATAATACGTGCACTCGTTGGTCTCGCGGCATAAATATGCGCGTGGGATTGGGAGGTCTCGGGTTCGATTCCCGGGTGGGGCAAAGTGTTATTGGGTTTTTCCGTTAGGAAATTCTCAGTACCAGCACGGAGTCTGGTAATGTGCCCGATACGGCAATAGGCTCGCCCCCTATTACGTGGGACCTAAAAATTCATGGCGAAATGTGAGTGTAACATTACACCTCTACCTGCCACTTCAGGTATACAGGCGTGAGTCTATAAAAAAAATATGTGCATGTAGATATTACATCTATTTATATCATGATAGAGTAAACTATATTAAATAGTTTTTTTTTTGGTTGACGGATATTAATAGTACTCCAGTGGCTTTCAAATTGTACAGAAGCAATTTGGCTGATGCATGTATACACGTAGTGCCCTATAATTGTATTCCACTGACTAATGAGTCACTAAAATGACACTACCGTAATATAACATTATTGATAAAACCTTAAAAACCTTTTACAAGACTCTTTTCGGAATTCGTTGGATTAGTATTAAGTAGATATTTTGTTCGGATCTCGGGATTGAATAAAAAACCGGATTGATATCCCTAAGTATGATTTATTACAGTGTCTTTTCTTTTATTAAATACTTGCTTATGTCTACGGCTTTGCTTCCAAGCCTGACTTCGGATAAAATTTTACTATAATTTAATTTGCGTACCTATTCTTTATAACAAGTACTAGAGGACGCCAGCAGCTACTTTTTTTTAATTTACCCGTTTTGTCCGATCTCGTGAGAATTTCGGGAAATCCCTTCTTAGTGCACCCCTACGGTCCCCAAGGAAAATACATGCCAAATTTCAGCTTCCTGCGCCCAACAGTTTCGGCTGTAGCGTGTCTGTCAGTCAGTCAGTAACGCAAGGAATTTATATATTAAGAAGATGATTTAATATGGCGACGTCCGATTGAGGACAGACTTGACAGGGGTTACAAACAAACTTTTATTCACATTTATAATACGACGATGATTACGATGCATTAATTTAGTTTTAATAGCTGTGGTTAAATTTAACACAAAATTAGGCATTCGCTTGTCCTTCTAACACAACGTTTGTCGGTTTGCCAGTATTGCGCATTCATTCAACAACTAAAACGTAATCCACGGACAGCAGTTTCACAACTATCCATCTATGTCAGATGTTTCAGTGTTACAGCTCTCAATGACACAGTAACCTAACTCTACGGTGACTATAGTATTTAAGACGTACGAGTAACATTAACTTTGACATGCTATACAATTTAGAAGGAACATAAATCTATAATCTTGTTGGTGTCATTTTAATTGTAAACCTGAATCGGATTCGATCAAAACAAACGCCAAATTTAATGTGGCTTTATATCTAACATGATCATCAAAATTATTTATTTTATTATTTTCGGAATACCAACAGCTTGAAATACAAATGGTAAAAACGAATTAAAAAAAGTGCATAGCCATTAAAAGGCAAATAGATACAAATTAAAGTGTCTAAACCATAATAAGGGGATTAGGCATGTAAGAACCGAAAAATTACTATACAAACCTATGAATTTGTTGCACCGCCTAGTTCAGGGCCGAAGAAATCTAAACTGAATTTTTTTTTCACTTGTGGTAGCTTTGAATTAAATATCTCCCACTCGCTATTTTTATTAGAGATGATATTGACGGATTTACTGGCTCTGTACATACTTAAATGAGTTTTGGCGATAATTGGTATTAGCCTGTGGTAAAACTAACGGTTGATAGTGCCGAGACTGTAAATACATTAAAAACTTTTTTGAATAGCTTCAATGCGATGAATATACATATTGTAATGCGGGTTCCAAACCACCGTTGCGTATTTCAGGGTACTGCGTACCAAAGCACAATAGAGTATTTTTGTACATTTAATATTTTTGAATTGCGACGTTGACCTGATAATGAAACCGAGAGATTTATACGCCTTTTTAACTATAAAATCAATGTGTTTATCAAATAGTAATTAAGAATCATGCACGAGTCCGAGTTTCACGGGTAAAGTAAATTGAAAAACATTTGGAAATATTCAAGTCTCTCTCTATCTATTTTTAACACAATACTGTTCAAAATTATTCAGATCACTTTGTAAAAGCGCGCAATCGTAGGGACTGTTGATATTCATAAATATTTTTGTGTCATCAGCATACGATAAAAAGTAAGCATGTTTAAAACATGAACCAATGTCGTTAATGAAGATGACAAAAAGTAATGGGCCTAATAAAGAACCCTGTAGGACTCCTGAAGGGATATGCATTGGAAAGGAAGTAAAACTATTAACTGCAACCATATGAGACCTGTTTGCAATGTAGGAAGAAAATCACCGTAATAAGTTACCGTGTATACCAGCTTTATTTAAGTTCTCCATCAGCAGCAAATGATCTATACGATCAAATACCTTGCTAAAGTCAGTATACACGGCATGCACTGCCAAGTGCGCAACATCACATATGGACGCTGGAGGCCACTCCAGCGTCCATATGTGATGTTGCGAAATCATTAAATACTAATGAGTTTGATACAGTAGACTTACGATTCAGAAATCCGTACTGTTCCGATATAAAAGAGCTTTGTAACGAGGCGTACACTTGACGATAAACAATTCGTTCAAAAAATTTTGCAAAAATGCAGAGTTTCGAAATTGGCCTGTATTTTTTTATATTTGATCGATCCCCGCTTTTATGGACTGGTGTCAGAAAGGCGGAGTACCGTCTATAATAGATCGCGAGAATATTAAATATAAAGGTAATACTAGATTATTTGCACATTGTTTAATAAAGAAGGGTGGAATATTGTCTGGCCCGGCACCCTTATTTTGGTTTACAGATTTTAAAAGGCTTTTAATCTCGTCTGAATTAATATTAATGATACCTATGCTAAAACTGTTAGGGGACTCGCCATAGTCAGGTACAGGCATTTGAGGAATGCCACTCCCTCCGACTGGTAGAAAAGATGACTGAAAGTATTCTGCAAACAAATAGGTAATAGATTCTCCAGTATCAGCAGAAATATTATCCAGATTCATGACTGCTGGGAGTGCGTGCGCTGCCTTATTTAAAGATTATGAATTCATAAATCGCGAAACTTCCTTGTTAGAAGATTAACATGGAAAATGGTTGTAGCTCGCAACCAAAAAAATATATTTTAAGTTCTTAGTTTAAAATGCTGACACGAAATTGGATATTCTTGACTGTTTGTTCCGTTCACATAAAACATTCGGATGGTTTTTAATTGTGGCTGTGAGGGGATTTCCTTTTGATTTGCTCGGCGTAGGACTAAGCAATTTTGTGGGTTCATTAGGAGATCATACGAAGACACGTACATATACGCATATAGGTAGGGGTAACGGATTGTCCTTGTGGTGACGGATTAAGAATACGGAATGTCACCACCCCATATCATCCCATGGGTGTCGTAAGAGCCGACAGAGGGAGCATATTATGCTGAGAACAGCACTGTAAGAGAAGGAAAACTTGACACAAACCCTATACCAAACCGTTTGGCCAGCGTGGTATAGTAGGCCAATTCCTCCTTTCAAAGGAGAGGCCTAGTCCAGCAGTGGACTGTTAAGGGCTGATGATGATGAACGGATTATACGTGAGACCGTTACTATGGTAACACAAGAGGGACATATTTAACACAATGTTAAGTTGAGGGACGGTGAATATATTACGTGCCTCATACCATGTCATGTCGTCCTTCTAAGTATGAAGATTTACACGTGTAACAACAGAAATTAAATAAAAAGCTCATGTTCAGCTGTTTTTAAATTATTAATATACAAGGATTTGGAGCGGATGGTCAAATTTAAAAAATAAAAAACGTCGGCATTTGGAAAGGTAGTCGAGTGGGAGGTATTTTAAGTTACCTAGACTAAATATATAGACAACTCTTTGTTTTATTAAAAAGCCTTTACTGTTAAGAAAATTGATAGATAATAACTTGAGATGTACTATTTACAAGCAAGGTCTAGACCAAATGACTACCTACGTTGTGAGAATATCTTTCTCCGAGTCACCTCTCTTGGTTTTCTTTTCTTCTTCTTATTGGGAGCATGGAATCGCTTTTCTTATGCTAATACGTTGAAAGCGGCGACGGTTAAAATTCATTATCAGATGAAGTTAATTGGATTTTATAATTAAATTTATACCTGCCATGTTCGAATAAGTCGGGAAGCTGAAATCGAATTTATTCAACACATTACGTATCAGTAAATGGTTTGAAAAATCTCAGACATTGAATACTTATAGCGATTCTTTTTATTTTAAACCGCCATTAAATAACAGGAGCGTTAAAACTACGTTGTCGATACGCCGGTCGCAACATTGTATTGAGAATACCTTTAACGGCTCCATTTCATTGCGCCATATAACTTCTATCGGGTTATACTGCTGTAATATATACGGAATAATAGGCGAAACGTATACAACAATATTTTATTACCATTATTACCAAAAATCGTATCTTTTATAACTGGGTGGTCTGAAATTTGGTAAAATTGTTTGGTTATAAATGCTCAGGTTGCAATGTTTCAAAAATAAATTGAGCAGTAAATTGTATACAAAGACTCCCATTACAATATCTAATATCTCTCCAATTAAGTTAAGTGCTTATTATAATGCTGCTTAATTTGTTGAAATACTGAAGTTGTTCGTATGTCTGTCTTAAGTATAGCTAAGTATTTACTTAGCTTGTATTAGGCTTTGCTTACTATCTTAACCCGTGGGCTAAGACGAATACTTTCCACTCAGACGTAAAAAGGTAAATTACGACAATTTAATCATCAAATATTCCGACAGAACAAACGCAAAGGAATGTTTTATATTATAATAATTACCTCTCGGTACAAGAGAAACAATGAAATATTTTTCATTTACCTTTTTGTAACTTTTCTAGACTTCATTATTCTTGTGAATCAATTTTTATTATTTTTCCCTTTCTTTAATAAAAGGAGGCCGTCGGACACCTGTCCGACCTTTGTCCGGTGTTAGACGAGATTGACCCTTCCAGTCCTTGTAGCAGTAAGTTAGCGCTTTACATGACCCTTTCTTTGTTTCAATTTAAGTTGGACATTTATGATCGTCTTATTCCGGAATTACAGGACAGTGCCTCTACTCATGAGCTCTAGGGGATTTTACTTAATCCTTCCTTAGCTCCCTTGCTCAATCTGTAATGATAAAACTTTAATGTACAGTTATTTGAGTGAAACTGTAGCAGACGTCTCCAGTCACCTTTATGTATTTCTCCAGCTTTTCTTATTTTCAATGCCTTAGTCCCAAGTAACTTGGAAACTAGCGCTGTTGTCTGGAATCCACATGAGGAAAAATATACGCTCATGCTTGAAAAAGTACAAAAAGCTTTTCTCAGATTTCTATATAAATGTGTTAATGAATAATATCCCTATTTATACCCTTTCAAGTTTTTGATAGGAGCCCTTGGTTACAACTCCCTGGAAACAAGAAGAGCATATGATCAAATGATAACGGCGTGTAAAGTGTTCCGGGGCAAAATAGACTCACCCGATCGCTTATGTCAGTTCTCTCGAGTCTATACACCCGACAATTACCACCGCAACAGAAAGCATAAATTGTTTGCGGTACCTACATGCCGCACGGTTGCCAGAGCTAAATCACCAGTTCCTCGTATACTGACTGCATTTAATGATCTCCTAGATTCCGACTCATCTATTGATCTGTTTGTGGATGGATTGGTCGAAGATTTTAATTATGTTAACTTTTTTTTCTTTTCCTTTTCTGATTAACGCGTACCTTTAAAAAAATTTTTTTTTTCTCTAACCTTATTTATAATTTTATTGTAGTTCTGTAATGTTGTATATATTTGTAATTTTGTTTAATTGGTGTTATTGGCTAGCCGCCGTTCTAATTAATAAGTAATAAATAAATAAATAGTTCAAACTAATCCAAGATTCCACAAGTAATTTGCATCGAACATTGCATAAATTCATTATTATTTTCTTAAATACATTAATCTTGTTCAGTGAAGTTATGTAGATTTCGACATTGTTGGTGAATAGTTATAAGTAACATAAGTATATCGATAGTGTATCGTGACGAGAACAAAAGTTGCGCCGCTATACTTTTACGTATTTTAGAGATAAAAGACAGGAGATTTGGCGGCTAGAGGCTTTTCCTGGGGTTTTGCCGGATACGGGGGCGTAACTAACTCCGCGACTGAAATGTGTTTCACAACAAAAATATCTCAGGTTTCCGTAGATCTAATGTAATATTCATCAATGACGTAAGGAATCGTGCTTGCTGGGTAAACATTGACATCGGTGGATTTAAGCGCGCCAATCTTTGTTTTGTGTGTTTAAATTTGGACGATAATTTGTTTTTAAGTTTTTGGCACTGAACACTGTAGGTTAGTGTTCAGTGACAAAAACTTAAAAACAAAACAAAACAGCTAATATGTATGTGGTATCGTCACTTAAATTAATTGCTTGTATTGTAGTGTTTGTGAATAAGTAGTTGTTCGAAACAAAGAATCGTAAAAATAATGATGCTCAATCGCAGAGCATTTATAATCCATCATCATCACATCATCAGCCTTTAACAATCTACTGCTGGACTAGGCCTCTCCTTTGAAAGAAGGAATTGGCCTACTATACCACGCTAGTCAGACGAGTTAGTATAGGGTTTGTATCAAGTTTTCTTTCTCTTACAGTGCTGTTCTCTGCATAATATGCTCGGTCTGTCGGTTCTTACGACACCCATGGGATGATATTGGGTGGTGGTATAATCCATGTGAGTATTGAATCTGCAACACTAAAAGCTTCGACAATTTATTAGGTCAAACAGTCCGTTAAATTGCCTTTTTCTCAAGAAATATATGTGGATATATGGAACGAAAGTTTTATTTTACTTTTTCGTTGTTCAAATTGAGTGTACTGTTTCGGTTGGCACGATTGCAACCGCAGAAGGAAATGAAAGTAGGTGAGTCCACATTATACTTTTAATCAAGCGGTACATATTGAACCAACGACGCTGGTCAAATTAGTTTTTGAAAAATAACTCCCACTCGTATCCCATATGTGAGATTTTCAACAAGTTTCTCAATTTAGGAGAAGGCTTAGCAGTTTTACGACACCCGAGGGATACTCGATCGTTTTGCCTACAAAGTATTATTTTATATGATGTTTTCTTCGCCGATAGGTATATTATATTAACTTGAAGTTTTTCTCTCCTAATTCATATTGGAGGGCACAAAAAGGATCATATTCTCATTTTAGTGGACATTCGGGTAGTGCTATAACAATTGTTATGAATTGAATTTGAGCCGGCGGCGTCAGCTTAATTTTCATTAATTTAAATTAAAGCTATTTAGTTATGGAGGGCGTAATGTTGAGAGTACCCGGAGAGTAATTATTTGAGTTGCTTTAAGGCCAAGTGCCAATCGCGATTGTGAGCATTGAAAACGGAATAAGATGTTTATCTAAATGTGGATAACGGAGAAATTTGTGTTGCGTTTGCAAGCCAAGAGAATGCTTACCTATTAACCTTTTGGTGAAATAAAAATGTTAAGTGACACATATGATGATAACAGAGTCATGATATTTGTACCTAGTCTGCATAATTTTTGTATTTCATGTTTGCGATGACCTACATCGAAAAAATGAATGGTTTTCATAATCTCAATTGTTATTGTACAGACTAAAAACAAACCTCATATCCTTAAATTGTCCTTTAAACAATATAGCGTCATTTAAAAATAACAAGCTAAGTAGGTCAAAGCACAATAAGGGGTTTCGTAGTACGTAACTAATTTGTTTCTTTCATAAGGATTGTAAAAATAATAAGAAGAAGTTGGTTTCGCTGTATTTTACTCTGGAGTTTCTTTAGAGATGATTGCGCATTAACTTAGCTAAGTACATCTAGAGATAACCAGATTATAGATAGTACCTAATGATATCTTTTTAGCAAGTTTGTAATCTCTAAAATTATAGATATTTTATAAGATTGGTTTTGAAACTAAAAAGTGATAAATAGCTCATGCAAAGAAGATACTTTAATGTCAAGTAGTACGTGTAAATTTGACTAAATCTTTCACATTATGCAAAGAAGTTTTATGATTTTAAAACTGTTTTTCAATAAGATCCAAGTGGATAGCGTACGTAAAATTTAAGGGCCACTTATAGTGTTCTAAAATGTGCAAACTTCGGTGATTGAGTTCTTTAACGTGCATACGACTCTTCCAACTAAATGGTGACGACATAATATCTTCTAGAAATGGCTCGACTGACTATCCAGGACAGTAAGCTAGACGTGTCTGGGATGGGATCCTGCCGTTTTGCCGAAAAGATTTTGCCAAAAATTCATTACCCAAACAAATTTTAGCAACCTTTTTTTATACCATTGCAACATTTCGAATGATTTTAGTACGCATATTTTTATTTGGTAAAATTTTTACTTGGCAAAATATCACCAAGTATAATGTCATTATGGCATTTGGTCTCTTTAATCAAATGATTTATTACAGCAAACAATCTTCAGACAATAAAAGTTTGGTGATATTAGTTTATTTATGGAAGTAGTTAGAGTAGGTTAATTATTTAAAAAAAATAGTTAAGTTAGGTAGAAACGACTTGCATTAATATAAAAAAGAGATTGTTTTTAGTAGCTTACTCGGAACTGAACTATTTAGATTAGGATAATTATTGATTTTGCGTAAAGACTGTTGTTCCAACTGAAATATTTGACTAAATAAAAAATGTTAAAAGTAATAGTTGATAAACAAGATATAGTTTAAACGTTCATTTCCCAAACATTAGGTTTGCGTTAAGTCCGTGTGGTGACGGATTAAGAATACGGATTGTCACCACCCCATATCATCCCATGGGTGTCGTAAGAGCCGACAGAGGGAGCATATTATGCAGAGAACAGCACTGTAAGAGAAGGAAAACTTGATACAAATCCTATACCAACCCGTTTGGCCAGCGTGGTATAGTAGGCCAATTCCTCCTTTTAAAGGAGAGGCCTAGTCCAGCAGTGGACTGTTAAAGGCTGATGAAAAAAAAAAAAGGTTTGCGCTATATTTTTTTGTGGATAGATTTTTTGCTAAGTAACAATTTGGCAAATGAAATTATGCGAAAAATTTTTTGGGAAGTAAAAATTTGTCAAATTCCTTTCGGTCAAACAAGGGAGACCCGTCTGGGATATATCTATTACAATTTGTAACACTTTTGTAAGTATAATGTAAAACTTTGATGACATTTTTAAAACGATTTAACGATTTTATTTAAGAAATAATAACAAACTGAATTCACAATATAATACGTTCTTATATTTAAAATACAAGAAATTTGCGTAGTAACCAAAACTTTTACAGTCTTAGGAGCCAAGAAATAATAGAAACCCTAGTTGACCTTAACAGTAAGTTAGTGTAGTATACTGCATAAGTTTTAGTTCAGTTTCACGAATAACAGTGTGAGTAGAATATTGATACCCTTGTAAACTCTCGCTTGAGAGGTATCAGTATCACCTTAAAATGGATACAACGGATAGAAAGCGCTTTATGCGTGTATCTTTATATTAATTCTGTTCAAAGGTCAGACCCACAGATCTCAGCACAAGTCGATGAAATAGCCATTTAATGTGGCGTTAAATGAAACGTATCGCACCATAACCGGTTGTCTAAAGCCCACTCCATTAAACTTGGTCTATCCGCTGGCAGGAATATCACCGCCAAATGTTCGACGAGATGTAGCCTGCTCTATAGAAAAGCAGAAACAGGAGTCTGATTGTCGACACCCTCTACACAGAAATCATATGCCAACACACCGCCTCAAAAGTCGGAAAAGCTTTCAACGTCACACCGAGCCATTAAGCGACGAGCCTG
Organism: Euclidia mi; assembly: GCA_944739405.2. Lineage (NCBI taxonomy): Eukaryota > Metazoa > Arthropoda > Insecta > Lepidoptera > Erebidae > Euclidia > Euclidia mi. Next base: position 48,013,305 of record OX123188.2, on the reverse strand, counting down.
CAACCGCTAGATGTAGGCTGTGGGCTGAAAAGCATCCCCCACCGTCACACTATACCTCACCACAGGAGTCTCTTCCACCTGGACACACTCTGCCCTGGCCTGTATGGAAGTCCCTTAATAGACTTCGCACCCAGGTTGGACGCTGCAGAACGAACTTGTGTAGGTGGGGTTTCAGGGATCCCGGTCTTGCTCAGTGTGACTGTGGTGAGCCGGAGCAGACCATGGCACATCTGTTGGTGTGTCCTTCTTGCCCATGCACTTGTACGCTATCTGAGCTTTGCGCGGCCAATCCTTATGCAATTAAAATGGCCGAATATTATGCGAATAATATATAGCTCGCATCTGGAACCATCGACACGAAGAAGAAGAAGAAGCATTGATGCCAGTCATATCAAAAATATTTTAGAAGGTTATCCATAAGCCTGTTGAACAATCGAAAACAAAAGAATCATACCTGAATGCTGCAGTATTTTTTTTTTTAAATTGCATTGACAAACATAGAACGAACGGATTTTTCTTTAGATAGACACATCTTTTAAGCCGCAATTAAGAATGCGCTCGTGTTGTATTCCAAATGAGTAGGTATTTGGAACATGGCACGCATGGTATGCACCCATGAATAATTATCCATGGGTGCATAGGACCTCTATAGATCATTATCTAAAGATATATGTTTTATATATTTGCATTATAATAAAAGTTTTATGACTAAAGTTGTAGAGAATTTAATTTGCAACAAAAATCTCGTTCACATATTCTTTGTGCGGCCAATAGTTTACCAGATAATGAAGAAAAACTATCTGCATCTGCATTCTTTCCAAGATGGCGGCCGAGGGACAAGAGGTACGTCCCCATAAATTTGAATCAAGCTTTACAATAGCCCTTCCCACACATCTGTAAAATAAAATTGCATCGTCTGATAAATGCAACCCCAAATGTAACTTTTCAATGGACTATTAATACTTTTGTCATCGTCTGTACTCAAGCCAGAGAAAGTAAAACGAATACTAAGGTGTGACAGAGACACATTATATCGCACCGAAAACTTCAAAAGTAAAAAAGAGATGTCAATGTACGTGTTTGACGCTTTGACGCTCAATTTATTCGATTTTTATTGATATCGATTAAAATAATTAGAAAAAATATACGTGTATTCAATTACATATAAAGATTGAAAATATGTTCCAACTCTTTTCATTTATGTCATCATTAATAGATTATTGATATAAGTAAATCTGATCGATTTTAAACTTTCGCGATTTGTATACATCATACAAAATAAATTAGCGGGTCTTAATCGCGTACAACTAAATTATTTAAGGTATAAATACCTATTTTGGTATTTATACCTTAAATAATTTAGTTGTACGCGATTAAGACCCGCTAATTTATTTTGTATAAGTAAATCTGGTCTTTAAACCGAGAAAATAAATTTTATTAGATTTGTTTTTTTACTAAAAACAAAATCTCACTATATTGCTTGGTTTAAAAAATCTATTTCATTTTATATCTTATACTTAGTACTTTAATTATTATAACAAAAATAAATGAATTCAAAATCAATTATAGAACTAATCGATTTAAATTATTGATTGAATAAACTATAAATTTGTATTTACATAACATGCATCACTGCCCTAGACTACCGCCCCGCGCACCCCGCTTCTTGCCCCCGCGTTGTTCCTAAAAAGGATTACTGCGGCGCCTTCTGCGCGAACTTCAGACTTGCAATCGTTAAACGGCCGTACTGTACACAACAAACTAGCCGGTCGTCAAACACAATAATTAGCAAAGAGGTTTGAAGACTATTTCATTATTTGGAAATTACAGTTTTTAGTTTGATGACGTATACACTCTGTCAAGTGTTCGCCAAATTCACCAGTCATTGACAACAAGGCAATGGCCGTGCGGATAACACATCATGTTCACGTTCTGAGGGCATGGCCCATGGGTTCAAATCCCAGCCATAACAATTATGTGGATTTTGGTTTTTATGAAATTTGGAAAATGTTTGTCAATTGGCGAATATTTAAAAAAAAGATTATTTAAATATTTCGAGTAAAAATTCTAGAAACTTCAGGAAGGAATGGAAAGGTTAAAAGGAGACAGGAGATGGAAAAACAATTGAGTAATGAAATGGCAATCAAAATTAGTAGATCTAGAACATTCCTAGGGGTATATAAGACGGTGTAGACGCGCTCAGCGCCAGTTTAAGTTGAGAAGTGGTGAAGAAAAGGAAAAAGTAAAAGGAAGAAAGAACTACATACATACATACATATCGTCACGCCTTTTATCCCCGAAGGGGTAGGCAGAGATGTATTTCTACACCCACTTTTCGCCAGAAATACTTTAGTCCCACGTAATAAGGGGCGAGCCTATTGCCGTACCGGGCACATTTCCAGACTCCGTGCTGCTACTGAGAATTTCGTGACAGAAAAACCCAATAACACTGCCCGACCCAGGAATCGAACCCGGGACCTCCCGATCCCACGCGCACATTTATGCCGCGAGACCAACGAGGCAGTCGTATAGGGTTTGATGTCGAGTTTTCCGTCTCTACGCAAAGATGGTATTTGCATCGTGTTATCCCTTAGTCGCCTCTTACGACACCCACGGGAAGATAGGGGGTGGTGACACTTGTATTCTATGCCGTCAACCACACGGCATTGAACTAGTACTAGTACGAAGAACTAGTAGTGAAATAAAGTGAAGTGAAAATATAGTGCAGTGAAGTGCAGTCTGTGAAGTGCAGTAAAGTGCAGTGCAAAAGACGCTAGTGTTGGTGCTGTCCGCGTCGAAATTGAACGACGCGTCGTGTGTGTGAAGTCGAATAAAGTGTCATCAGTGCTACTCGGTGTTTCCTTCCAATCCCGTTACCCCGTCCGTAACAATTGGTGTCAGAAGTGGGATTGGAAGGATCAAAGATGCCAGGCATGCCGAGGGAAGGGCCTACGACACGTGCAAGGGCTGCCACTCAAGAGCACAGTGACTCTAGCCAGGAAGTTGTGAGCAGGGATGCTCCTTCGCAAGGAAGCGGATCTGAAGGAAGGGTATCTACGTCCGCAAGCGCAGCTAACCCGCTATCTCTCGCAGACCTCGCAGCACTATTCCAACAGTCACTTCAGGAAAACTCGCAGCAGCTTAAATCCGAACTCCAGCAAAACTCGCAGCAGCTTAAATCCAAATTCCAGCAAAACTCGCAGCAGCTATCCGAACTCCAGCAAAACTCACAGCAGCTTAAATCTCAGCTTAGCGAGATAATGGAAAACCATGATGAGATTCGCCATTATATATCGGAGAACGCTCGTAAGATCGCCGAGATGGAGATGTGTATCGGTCAAGTGAAATCTCGCGTGGCTACAATAGAGGTAGAGATACAGTCCTGTAAGGCGTCAGTATCGGAAGAGGTGCAATCCTGCATGGCGTCTGTATCGGAAGAGATACACACCCGCATAGTTACGGTGAAGGAGGAGTTAAGAAAGATGAAAACCAGCAGTCCTTTGGTTTCCGTTAACTCATCTAGTTCTGGTGGTTATTTTAAAGTGCCATCATTCGATGGAACCACATTCTAGGAGGCCTACAGGATGCAGTTTGAGGCCGCCTATATCAGCAACGGTTGGGATAGCGATCAGGCCAAGTTTGCACTTATTCTCTCGTTGCGCGGCAATGCATTGTCGGTGCTTGAGACCGTGGAAAAGTACGCCACTTACGAAGAACTTATTGAGGCCTTGGAATCCAGGTTCGGAGATGCGTACTTACAATATGTGTTTCGAGCCAAGTTACGCAACCGCCGTCAGTATCTGAACAAATCCTTACAGCAGTAGGCGATGGAAGCGACGAAGATGTTGCGAAAGGCTTATCAGTCAGCACCCGCGGAACAAGTTCAAAGCATGCGACTCCAGGCGTTCATCGACGGAATTTATGACGATGAGGTAAGAGCTGCTGTGCGCTTGAAACACCACAGCAATGTTAAAGACGCATTAGCACATGCTTTAGAAGTGGAGCCAGTTCAACAAGAAATTACGAGTGATCGAGATAGAGTTATTGCAGCAGAAGTAGAAACAACTTGTCGCAAATCTTTTGTCCTAAAGTGTTTTAACTGTAAGGAACCCGGCCACTTAAGAAATAGCTGTTCGAAACATGTAACAGAAAGAAGTAAGATTGACGCTAGTGTTCAAGTGTTGAAAGATGATCAGGAAGCAATTACTTTGATGCAAGCGCTGATCAGACAACGGAAAGCTCCGAAAGTTCGTATTCGACAACGCACCGATGGAAATGGTTTAACTATCGATGGAGCAGTCAATGGCGTAACCTGTTCGCTGACCATGGACACCAGTGTGACACGAACGGTTATAGGAACTTGTTTGACAAGAAAGAAAGGAAAGATTTTAAGACCGTTAAGTTCACCTCGACTGACAACGGCTGCCGGACAGTACATCCCAGTAAAAGGCGAACAAATGGTGGTTATAAAAATCGGTGACAAGCTATACTGGCAACGAGTGGTTATTGCGGATATCGTAGACGATTGCTTTGTTGGACTGGATTTCTTCAGAGATCATCAGTGCAGATTAGACATTAAAGGTGGTATCCTTAAGTGTGGAGATGTGGAGATTCCAATGAAAGGTGGTGGCAAGGGGCAAGTTTTGTACCTCAAAGAAAGCAAACTTACACATAGATCACAGGCTTCTATATCTACGAAGTTTAATGATTTGGTCCATGTCGATAGGAGAGCGGTGTATTATGGGTCTAAGGATTCGCGGGACGCGCATGTCTTAGAGGGGGGTAGTGTGACGGCCGGTGTCATGTCAAACCGTCGTCACAAAGCACGAAGTCATACTGACGTCTACATGACAAACTAGCCGGTCGTCAAACACAATAATTAGCAAACAAGTTTGAAGACTATTTCATTATTTGGAAATGACAGTTTTTAGTTTGATGACGTATACACTCCGTCAAGTATTCGCCAAATTCACCAGTCATTGAAAACAAGGCGATGGCCGTGCGCATAACACATCCCGTTCACGTTCTGAGGGCATAGGTTCAAATCCCAGTCATAACAATTATGTGGATTTTGGTTTTTATGAAATTTGGAAAATGTTTATGAATATTTGTACACGGCATTTCATACAAGCAGAAGCTTGTATGAAATGCCGTGGGCGTCGGATACTTATGTACGTATTTTTCAGGCCATTGACGCAAATCACATACGGCTGGTTTCTGAATTGAGAATTTCGCGTTGAGAACAATTTAAACACTTATTATATACCACTTAATCAATTTTCTGTTTCACAAAAAATTGTTTTGACACCTTTTGAGTATTTGTGCTTGTAAAATCTTAAATTTGACACAACATATGATCAATTCATGATCAACTCCATATCAACTCTATATTCGGGTTTCTGAAAACATTTGACATTTGTCAAACCTCACTTAGCACTGATAAATTCAGAAAAAAATAATTACACTACAGTCCGTTCACAGTTATTTTACCTCTGACAGATGTCGGTGTTTATTTTCTTTATGTTGGAATTGTACTCTGTGATGACAGGAATGTAAAATAGGGTTACCCGTGCATAACATTTTACCCAATATTAGTGGAAATGCTTCAAAAATTCAAATGCTTGAAGCTCATGGCAGCAAAGTGGTAAGATTACCGCCATGCCACTGCGAGCTAAACGCAATTGAACTTATGTGGAGTCTCATTAAAAGGTGAGTCCCAACAAGCAAAAAATTAGGACAAGAGGCAACCAACATTGTGAATTTAGCTGAAGAAGCTTTTCAATCTATCACTGCAGAAGACTGACAAAAACAATGCAAACATGAGCGCCACATTGAAGACAAGCTTCGTGAAACAGATGGGTCTACGGATGCTGAAATGGACAGGTTCATAATAGAATTAAATTCTGAGTCTGATACAGAATATGACAGCAGTTACGAATCATCATAACATTGGCAGTTCACATGGATCATTCTTATAGACTCACGCCTGTTTCCATGCAGGGGTAGGCGGAGTGTAATATTACACCTACATCATTCTTATTCAAAATAAATATGAATATTAAATTTGCAGTTTTTGTATTTGATAATTAGAACCTCACGTTAGCGTAATTATGATGCGTTTACCTTTATATATTAAATGGACAACATTTTTATTATAACTACTTATCTTCATAGGAAATTAGTTATTTCGTAAGAAAATAAATGTACATTCTTATAGCCATGCCAATATCAAGAGGTTTTGTTACAAACATTACTTCCAAATATTTAATACGATCGCTTAGGCAATAAAAAAATAAGTACATTTTTAGCAATAATGTATATTTAAAATAGGAGTATTATATACCAAATATAGCAACACAACGCCCAGGTTGGCCAATCTAACAGCTAGAGGTAAAATAACTGTGAACGGACAGTACTTTGGTCTTTTAACCCGTGATGACGAGTAAATGACAGCTAGTATGTCAAAATGTTCTCACTACCGTTGCCAAGCAGCGGCTACGTCATACTGACGACTACACAACAAGAAGGCCGTTAAACAGAATTTATAGAAAAAAGGTTCAAAGCCTATTCAATATTTGGAACAAATAGATTACAACATTATTAGGAACAAATCGAAGGGATAGAAAATATAAATAAAAGATTTCCGTGTTAAATTAATCCAAATAATTACGCTGTGGCCTCCAAGGAAGTATAATTCTATATACCTCCATGGTGGCCACCATGGAGGTATATAGAATTATACCTCAAATATACCTGACCACAAATATTTTGTATTAAAAATAAAACAAACTGACTTTGACATAACATACACGGTCCGTTTTCACTAAGATACCGAATTGAACAAATTCAACAAACTATTCATTAAAATAAAATAAACGTTGAAATAATTTTAAATACAACTTTATTTCGACTTTTTATTTGTTTCCGTATAAAAATAATTAACTGACAAGTGTGCTTCTTTGTAAAATGTTAATTAATACGAATTTATGGTTAGTACCGGTTTTTTTTACTTGTATTGGAACGTATGTTGTTTGGTTTAATTTATTCATGATTTGAAGAAAACTCAAATGAAAGTGCTTTGAAAAAATATCACTCTGACCTGTGAAACAGAAAAAACTCAAGTTGACTTCAACTAGTTCAGAAATTTTCAACTGATGTAAGCTGAAATAATTCTCAATTCAGAAACCGGCCGTTAGTGTTATCGCTGAGCATCGGATGACTAATTACTCGGTAGGTCCATCCAGTAGGTGTAATCTTTAGTTAAGCAATTAGATACGATGTACCTTACGGACTTAAATAAGGACAATATCCCTTATTTTGAGGCACGTGTGATACGTTTATTATGGTGTTTATACTGTACGTTTCTGCTTATATCTTAGCAACTAATCTCGAAATTGAATTCTCTGAAAATTCCATAGCTATACGTTATAGACAGAAGATCTTAGTCAAAAAGTATTAAATATTATCTTCCGCTGTTAAATTGTACAGCATTAAAATTAGTATAACATTTCTGTGATGAAACAAAGCATATTTTTAGATGTCTAATTAAAGCTCCATTCAACTCTGATACGAGTAAAGAATAATTTTACTTTTCATACATACACAAAGCATACAACTGGAATAAACATACATGTTAATATTCAATAAGATGTGTTTCCCTTCCCCTTCGTTCAAATTATAATTACAATAATTATTAACTAGCCCTTATTTATTCTCCAACCTACGTTTAATTAGAAACTTTTACTCTTAGGGATAAAATCAGAATATTTATGAGAACTCCAATGTTTCCTACGGTATTGTAATCAACCAATATAATTGAAAGTGACGTAACTCGATTGCGTAAAAATTGGAATGTAATGTTCACGAAAACATTTTTGGAAATATACTAAGTCTATTGATAACGGTTTGAGCTCGTGCTATCTTGGATTGGGTGCTTACAGTCAGTAATCCTGCCCGGATTAAATTATCGGAGTCAACTGGTAAGATACGGGCGGGGTAACGGTATTGGAAGGAAACATCGAGTAGCACTGATGACACTTTATTCGACTTCACACACACGACGCGTCGTTCTATTTCGACGCGGACAGCACCAACACTAGCGTCTTTTGCACTGACTTCACTTCACTGCACTTCACTGGACTATACTTTCACTTCACTTTATTTCACTACTACTTCTTTCTTCCTTTTACTTCTTCCTTTTCGAGTGAAAGGACCTGGTCAAGTACCTAGGATCAGTACTCCATGCGTCTGGTGACATCGATTGCAACCGCAAGGCACGCATTTCGGCAGGCTGGGCCAAATGGCGTGATGTGAGCAGTGTCATTTGTGACCCCAAAATGCCGGCTAAGCTCAAAGGACAGGTCTATAAATCCAACATTAGACCTGACCTGTTATATGGCAGTGAGACGTGGCCTGCGCTTGAGCGACACAAGCAGAGTCTGCTTGTCACGGAGATGAACATGCTGCGCTGGATGTGTGGAGTCACGCGGAACGACCGCATTAGGAACTCCCGCATCCGGGGTAGCCTTCATGTCCGTGACATTGCTGACAAACTGCAAGAGTGTCGGCTACGCTGGTATGGCCACAGCTTACGTCAACCGGCATCTTACGTGGGTAACAAATGTCTTGCCATGCTACCTCCGCCTGGCCCCGGTAAACGGGGAGAAAGAAATACAGGCTTGACGTCGTAAGGAATGATATGCGTGGCAATCGACTAACCAACAGGGATGCTGAAGACCGTGCAAAGTGGAGAAGATTAAGCCAGAAAGAGGACCCCGGGCACCAAGGCGTAGGTTTTGGAACGCAACCGGGACAGCGCTATGATGATGATGATGAACTTGCTTGCAAAGCCTTTAAGCTACTATCTCACTTAGTTTAAAGGATTACGGAGACTGGAAGTTCATTGTTAGGTAATCGGTTCTTGTTTCATAGACGAGTGACTTTCAGCTTACGAGAAAACCAAACAGTGATGAGGCTCCATGCATTTATAATGAACCGCAGCACATAAGGACAGTGTTATAATATACTCGTGCTAGTACGGAGCGCTTCATTGTTAAGAGACGAAAGTAAGATGTAAGCGTTGAGTTTCTGCTTGAAGCTAAGCCTTTATTTTACTGTCTTTCTTTTACTAACTATGACGGAAGTTAGTTTTTTTTAATGATATTATTATTTTGATCTTAGTCATGCTTTTTTAGACTGTCGCTTGGAGCCCGGGTTCTGCTCTCTAATAGTTCTTCCACGTTTTTAAAAATCGGCATAGGAGGTGCTTTACTTCAGTGGTTAAATTCGGTCGTGGCCTGGAGGGGCAAATCATAGGATTTGCCCCTCCAGGAAGAGTTAGATTTTTATAAGTGATTCACTTTTGCTGTGTTTCGTTAGATTATAGCTTTATATGTTATTAGTTTGGTTTTGCTGTAAAGGCAGATAGTCTCTACATTTAAATAACTAAAAGGCCATTACTCAAGGGACTTTTTGAAAGGGCATATTAAGATTACCAAATCATAAAAATAGAATTGCGGGCATCCCATTTGATTAGTAGACACAGTTATTGTTAATCAAAACATAAGGCAATACCTGGAAATAAGTTACTTAATCACATGATACACAATAATAATCTTTACTTCGAAATGGCTTTCACCTGTCGAACAGTGGCACAATAAATAATCATCATCATGATATCAGCCGAAAGATTTCCACTGCTGGACATATGCCTCCCCCAAGGCTCTTCACATGGACAGATCCTCAGCCACCCGCATCTATCCACAACAAATATCTGAATAATATTTTTTTTAAACTAAAATGCACTCTTCTAGAACAAGTCGTATAGTTTAGTGAGACATAAACAATGCAAATTGTTTCAGCGAAATGGACATATAGTATAGTAAGTGGTTTAACTATGTTTAAATTTTCAGTTCGCTGTCAGAAGTACCAGCAGTTTGTCCCAAGTTTTTATTATTATTACCACGCTTCCTGTGGAGACAGAACCTTCGTTTTAGAATTTGAAATAATTCGTCAATTTACGTCTTATCAGCGCGAAAGTAAGATTCTATCAACTGAGTGATGAATTCGATTCCTCTTGGGGTAAATTACACTCAAATGTACTTAATTCCTTTTAGAAATTGAAAGGGAATACAGATCTTCGTTACAATAGAGTAGATCTTGAGTAATCTGTAATCAGCGTAGTAAAATCTAAAGCGGGTCTGTTCAAACAACGTCATCCTTTTGTTCTCGTAATAAACTGTCAGGGCACAAAAGACATTCACCAACATCTGATGTCACCCTGTAGAAATTTAGAGCTTTTCTCACACACTAACGGCCGTGTCCCATTCACTCAAAGGCGATTTATGAAAAGATCTCGCCACCTTACTTGTATCATTGCACGAGTGGGGCGTATGAAAGCATTGTGGCAGAGACAATGACGCACATAAAAGAGTTAAAACTAATAAACGCGCGCACTGCTTCGTATAATCAGGGTTAAAAAACACCCACAATGAAACCAAATATATGTTTCAGTGCGACTTTCATTGTGGGACGTGCAATAAGTCGACGGAGGGATGTACTTCCTTGCTAACTTAAGTAAAACGCTTCTGCTTGGCTTAGAGGTTTAATACGTGAATAATACTTGGGGAATTGTCTGCATATCATAGATTACACACTTAGCTGCAAGCTTGGCAAGTTAGTAAAGTCTCAGTATGAAAATGGTACGTACATATTCCAGCAATATAGGAATTTAAACTTTCGTAGTCATTTGAAAACTAGCGCATGCTACGTAAAATACGGGCATAGTAATATGGGCTTTAGTGGTCGCGTAAGCCTCATCTTAATGTTAAGACTGCGACGATAAAACAAGAGAAAAATAAATTCATAATCCGCCATTGTGCTTCACTGCTGTAATTATTTCAAGAGTAGTAAATGTTATATCTGTGTTGGCAGATTTGATAAGCATCTGATGTAATAAAATAGTAAAATAATCTGCAAATCAAAACGCACATCTTCTACGTATTATCCTCTGCAATTCTTGTCAATAGGCTTGTGTCCACTAAGAATAAATCGGTATGATTGGATTAGGTATCTATAGATTCATTTTGATTTTAAGATGTCAATAAAGTTCATTATGAAAAGGTAAAATTAATGTTATTTTTAGGATTCTAAAACTTAAAATAATGTATTTATTCTTGTGACAGTGAACACCAATCAGAGAGCATTACGTCTAACAGTCCGTCCGCCATTCATGTTGATGACGTTTTAGTAGTAAATGCAACTGAAATTTCAACATTTCTAGCTGTCAAATCGAATGTAACAAAATAAAAGTGGGTAAATCAGACCAGACTTCGTTCACGGTTTGTTTTGTTTTGTACTTTGTGATATCACTCAACCGCCATGATGGCTTACAGCGTTTTCGTGTCAAATTCAAAAAGCTTTTTTAAAAGCCGTAATTAGTAATGTTGCTGATCAATTTTTGAAGAAAATATCAGGTATTTCAGTTTAACATCTAATAAAGGAGCGAATCAATCGCTAATTACATTTTAGGACCCAAGCCTATGACTGCTACGTTCAAAAATATCTTGCAGTCTTAACTTATAGGTAGGTATGTAATTGTCTTACTACGGAATTCAATATTCGAACTATGGATAGACCTGTAGATTTTAGATTCGTTTTTGACATAAGCTCCATACAAAATATGTCAAACACGAATGCCGAATCTCAAAATCCATGTATTGATCGAATATTGAAAATGGGCGTTAGACTTTTGTCTGATATACTAACGCATGTGTACAAGGCACAACTGCCATACAGAGTACCTATACCAAATATCGACGAGCAATCCTCAAATCTTCACTATCACACACCTCGGTATCTCATAAATCAGATTTACCAACACGTTTGAACAATATCTCTATGCAGACTAAACTATAAGTACCTACCTAAAAGTCAAATATAAACTAAATGTAACTTCTGACGGAGACTCTTAATAGTTGTATAAGACTTTTATAAATACAACGATACAAAAGGAAATTATTTATAAGATCTGTGTACCTAGCCGGTGAGACGGAAGTTGCTAATAACTAACATTTCCCGATGGGACCCTCCGGAAATTGAGTAAGAACACAGGCGTCGACTGAAAGACAAAAATTGTCGATAACCCGCAATTTGGGTGGCCAATGCTTACGTAGCGACAACGACTATACAAAATCAGTCCGTATCAACAGCCAGACGCCTTCTACGAGTATAAATGTATACATTCGTATATGTAGTATTTTTAGTTTAAGATAATTGTAAATGTAAGTGTAGAGTACATTGTAAATGTAATTTCAGTCTACAAAAAGTTCTACTACCAAGATACCACCATATTTTTTAAATACTGGATACATACAATACATACCCACATAGACTCACGTCTGTTTCACGGAGGGGTCGGCAGAGACTACGGCTCGCCGTTTGGAAAGATCTTGATATACTCTTGCTACATTCACTGTCATCAAATGTTTCAAGCATGTTTATCGGTTTAAGGCATTTCTAATCTGCCCATTCTTGGGGTGTCTTCAATCAGGGGGGCGATTCAGAATCGTTGGATATCTCATTTGACATTCGATTCCGTTAATTGTCAAACGGGCTACCTCATTTTTTGTCAAAACTATCGCATTTCCTATCAATTTTATGCATTCAGTATGAAGTAAATTACTAAATAAACCGAATTCAAAATATCTCTGATAGGCGGCTTAAAGACGAGGACAATAATTTGACATATCGTACGATTACTTGTCGTGACATTCTGAATCGGCCTGCTGGTTAGAGATCGTCCGCCTAGATCTTCCCCTTCCTTCTGTTAGAACAATGTAAAATCTTAATATATAAAATCCTTGCGTTACTGACTGACTGACAGACACGCTACAGCCGAAACTATTGGGCGCAGGAAGCTGAAATTTGGCATGTATGTTCCTTGGGGACCGTAGGGGTGCAATAAGAAGGGATTTCCCGAAATTCCCACGGGATCGGCCAAAACGGGTAAATTTAAAAAAAATGCAGGCGTTGCTGCTGGCGTCCTTTAGTTATATATAAACTCATTTATGAATCCTAATTCTGAGGCTTTAGAATAATTTATTTTTCTGTTCAGTACAAGAATTTATTCTCAAGACACAGAATAGAATAAATTAAAGGATTTTATTTGGTTAATCGTCATAGACTATTCTCAATAAACGGATAGGAAGTCCATTGCTCTTTTAGATATATTTTCATTGATAAATTTATAAGTTACTGAAGAGAATATTAAAAGTAAGTCTACTTACTTTTCTTTTGGTAAAGCTTACCAAGGCCAACAGCATATAGGATCAACGTATCTGTATAACCCTCTAGAGGGCTCGCAAGGTTATATAAAAAATACACCTGCAAAATTGAGAAGTATAATATTATGCCTCGTTGGTCCCGCGCCATAAATGTGCGCGTGAGATTTGTGGACGTGCGGGTTCGATTCCCGGGTCGGGCAAAGTGTTATTGGGTTTTCCCTTTAGGAAATTTTCAGTAGCAGCACGGAGTCTGGTAATGTGCCCGGTACGCCAATAGGCTTGCCCCTTATTACGTGGGACCTAAAAAAAATTCATGGCGAAATGTGGGTGTAATATAATAGAGGTGTACCTCTGCCTACCCCTTCGGGGATACAGGCGTGAGTATAGACACACATTTGTTAAGTCTGTACTCACGTGAGTACAGACTTAACAAATGTGTACCTACATTAATATTTTTCTTTTTATATAGATAAAAAAAAATATTAATGTAGGTACACATTTGACACACTATCTACATACCTACTCTTCGAAGCTGGCGCTTGGTGGATTGCAGTCGTAATGACTGTTATCATTAAATTTTACGTCTTTGAAGACGAGCTAAGAAACATCATACATTATTGAACGCAGGTTCTTGTGTACTCGATTACGAGCGAAATGTACATAAAAAGGCTTTATGCGTTATAAAGTTTTATTAAAGATATCGGGTCTGAATGATTTCTGTGTTGCCAATTACACATTCGCTATGTTGTTTTTATTCACTTTAATAAGATCTAATAAGATGAAGAATGTTTGGTTATAAAAACATGATGCATAAATAATCAATGAATTAATTTTATCTGATTGGAATGACATTATCTCGAGTCGGAATGGAAATAAATATGCATGCAGATGAAAGTTATTACAATAAGTTCGTTAATTACTGCCTGCATACATTATGTGTTTGTTCAATTATAAAGAACAATAGTTTGTAAGAAAGAAAAAGAAATTAAAATGTAAAAGGTGTCGTAACGGGTCCTATTAAATAGGAATAACTTTATAAATTCACGTTTATTATGTACAGTCCAACTATGGCCAGCGTACATATTGTACGTAGCCAGAACACGGCATGGCTAAAATATAAAATATATGATCGGCTTTTGCTTTTGCCCTTAATTTTTTCGCAACATCATTGGATCACAAAAATCAGAATCATTCTGTAATGGAAATTTAAAATAAAATAGCTTTCAAGAATTTGAAGGCACAGGTAAGAAATTCGCGTTTCGCTGGATTGACCTTTCGATGTAAGACGCGAGACTATTGCAGCCCGCAGATTACGTTTTCCGACTTCGTGTTATTATTAAAAACTTCTCAACCGAAAAATCCCAACTTAGACCAGGGCAGTTCTTTGAAATTTCATTCTTCGACTGATTCATCTGGCCAAAATTAAATTTCACTTTCAGCTCTGTAATGCATGTTCCTATGAAAATAGGTATACCAAAAAACATATATTTGAATGAGAGACTCGATTTTATAAAGTAGTTTTCAAGATATCGACGTTCAAATATTTAGTGCCCAGATGAATCAGAAACAGAAATTAAAATGAGAAACCTTATTAAGAAAATAATCATATTTAAACAATTATAATAAACTTTTTTGTAAACATAATTGTCAGTGATCATATTGCGTTGAAAGGCACTTTTTAAACTCTAAAAAGTTGTATTTTATGGGCAAGCGAGAATATTATAATGTAAAAAAAAATATTTTTTGCTAATATTTGTAATACAATCAATTATTTTAGGTACAAAAAATATAATACTTAATGGCTACAGTATATTATTATCCTACAAGTACTAGTTTGCTACAGTATATGATTTTTTCCGTGTACAACTCAATAGTCATATGTTTGTTTGTTTTTTTCAAACAAACAAACAAACAAACAATAGTCATATGATATACCTAAACTGTTTTGACCATACGAATCAGGCACAGTTGAATCAGGATTTTGCCTGCAATCACGCATAACTCATCATACATGCAGACTTTAGTATTGACACTTTTCTACACCAATCTATAACTTAAAAGCGTCTCTCGAAACGTAGACTGAAGTTGCAAAATAATAAAATAATGTTTATAAAGTAGGCATTGTAATCAGCATGCCACCTGAACCAAGCACAGATGAATCAGCTATTTACCTTCGTAACACCGGGATCTAAGCCATCGAGCCCCAGGTACACCTTCTAGCTCGTCCGTAGCACGACTGGCTTCCCCTCGCACGGGAAACCAGACTCTCATAATTATTACCCGACCAAGTACGGTCAAGAATAGCTTACGCCATATTAATCAGTATTACACGCCGGACACTTCTAATTTTCTTATTTATAAACAAATTAAGGTATTTATGACTAGTAGATATTTTTTTATAAGAGGGCTATTTATTTCCTCTCGACAATATATTAAAATATATTGATTTATCAAAGGGAAAATGCAACATCGCCTATTTTATGCCGAAAAATGGCAGTCGGACACGTCATATGAATCAGAAGAACGAGGTTCAAATATTTTTATTTTGTATCTAGACTGCAATTAATTAAAATATATCATTTGGCCAAGATAGGGATAAAACTAAACTGTACAACAACAAAAAATACAGATCATTTTGTTTGTTGGTTACAGAAATATTCCATTGACATCGAAAATTTTGCCTCTGTAGAATTACCCACCACATCCTTCCGTAAATTTTAGGATTATCTTTTAACAGTGTACCAACAACAGATCCTTTAAACAAATTGCTTTAAATTATTCGAGTTTGATTTAATAATTTGTTTTAGTTAACAACAGATTTTTGCATTTATTTTTACATTGAAGGCAACCTCTCAATGGAGTATGTTTATAACTGGCACTCTGAGGGTGATTGTACGAGTATTTTGATTTGAAAATGCCGATCGTCCGTGCAAATACAATCACGCGCGATTTAAGCGCAAAGCGTGTGAATTTCACAGTTTTCCGGACGCACTGTTCCATTCTTCTCTATATATACGTGAAAGCCGATATACGCGGGTAAGAACTGTAAGGCACTAACTTCCGTGTTTAAGAACGTACGAGGCGTACTGAATTCAGCATGATTCTATTATGGTACGTGTTTTGTGTGGAATTCTTATGCCAACGTGCTGAATGTGCGGCATTCTTGACGCAGGGGATTTTAGTTTCTATTCGTTGGTGTAGAAACCATGTAATTGGTTTAATTTATTCTACAACCAGAACTCAGGTGTACGTAAAGCATACTTACATAGACGATGAACTTTATGGTACGTCTATTTATATTTTGAGGACATGAATTAATTAGGTAAATATAGCGTTAAAAGTACCAATTATGGAATACGTCCTGAATATGGAATACCATTATACATAATATGTTCAAGTCTTAGGGCACAGAATATTCAAAATTTTTAGAATTTGACAATATAATTTATTTTGGATGTAATCCATAATTTGTACATTTTCTATGCCAAAAAAAGATTGGAATATTCGCGGCCCTTAAAGATGTAAGACACTTATTATGACATATTATAAGGCAGTCAAGTATAGTATGTAAGTACAAGACCATTGTTTCTTTTCTATCCACAGTCGTATAGCACTAATTAATCATTATTAAATTGCACTAGTTACCTTAGGCCCACTTGCACAACGATTCTTAAATTGAATTAAGATGTATTTAACGAGAAAATAAATATTAAACACCACTGCATCTTGAACAACGAAAAATTTGTCGACTAATTGATTTAAGAACTGTCAAAATTAATTTCCGAAAATCGGCTGTTTAGTGGCTAATTTAATTTAAGAACTGTCACACTGACGTTGGCAACTTGTCATTAGTGACGAGAATTATCTATAATTATATAACTGGACCGGACGACGCAGTAGGGGTAGGTCTCCCAAAAGGTGGCCCGACGATCTGGTTAAGATCGCAGGAAGCTGTTGGATGCGTGTCACTCAAGATCGGTCTGTGTGGAGAACCTTGGGGGAGGCTTTTGTCCAGCAGTGGACGTCTCTAGGCTGACATGATGATAATGATGATGATGATATAACTGATAACAATGTACCTACTTGTGTTATTGTTAATGCTCAAAAGTTTCAAGTTATTATTTGTCAATTGTCATTTCGTTGTTAGGCGATGACAATGCGTTTTGTTTTATGCAAAAGCATACGCATAACATTGTTATAATCGTTACAAAAAGTCATCATGCCATAAAACAAAACGTAGAAACTACTTTACCGACCTCATCAAATGTTTGACTAAATCTAAGCGTTGTTGTCGTTGTGCAAGAGAACGCTAAACACTTTTAAGTTAAATAATTTTATGCTGTTAATTCTGTTTAACTTTAAATTAAGGAGTGACTTAAATCAGACGTTACGCAAGTGGGCCTTAAATAGCTAACAATAATTTAACTAAATTAGCGTAGGGAAGTTTGGCGACCACTGCCGTTCAAACTAGTTTGAATGCTGTTCAATAATTCAAGTTAGAACTTGTCATTTATATAACAATGTTTGGGCTGCAAAAACATTGTGAATGTAACCGGAACCATTCGTTTGCTGCGTGCAATTGTAAACGTATTAGTTATTCAATCGCTACTGGTTTGCTCGCAGGGTGGGATGAGAATTTGCTTTATAAAATATGAAATATGATTTCTATTGATGGACTGTTAAAATTTTCAGTATTAGAATCTGATACTGGACTTATGTACACAATTTCATATTTGTGTATGGTAGTAACGTTCGTATATTCTGAAATTGTTGTATATAGGTATATGATACTATAATGACGCCCAAATTTGGGCTGCCACAACATAGGCATTTTATTCATTACTATATAAATGCTTATAATAGTACATTTTCTTATGAGTTACTTATTGTAATAACTGCGACATTTTCCACAGACTACTAGGCATGTGCAAAATATAAGTTTATCCTATTAAATAGGTAATTGGGTGGTGGTCATAGCTTTTATTGTAGTACAGACTTGCAAAATGCAGCATTCTTAATGGTTATCATCTCTCACTTTAGAGTGACCAAATGTATGTGTTTCTAATTATGGGGAAGAAGGCTAAAAGCTAAAACAATCTCTCCTCTCCATCATGTGAGTGCGTCTTTCCTCTTTCTAGTCTCACTCTCGCCGAGACAATGGTTTTGTTTAGTCTGGTTTCCACCGCGAAAGTGATATGAAACATAAGAATGCGCAGAGAGAGGTAACTGGAATATAATAAACAGAATATGATAATAATTTTATTCATGACCCTTCGTTTCTAAAAATGAGTGAGCTAATTTTCTCTAAGTTATTACTAATTTATAAATATTACAGAAGTAACGGGTCTATGTTACGTATTTATTTGAAAATACTGGTACACCGTTTTATAGGGTTGTTGCAACTGAGCTAAGTAACAAATGGAATAGAATGCTCTTACCGTAGCTCAAAATGTAAGCACAATAATAAATCTGGCAATGATCATCAGCCCTGTATATATATATTGTCCCACTGCTATGCAAGGACCTCTTCTTACTATGAGAAGGGTAAACTTATCCTTGGTTTATATCAATCGACATTCTACAACTAATTTTGCGGCCTGCGCCTGGGGCATTGACAAGTGGATGAAATATGCATGAACGAAAAGGGCCTTGCAAAGTGGGGGACAATTTGAGAAAGGGACAGGGGGCTTTATATAATCTGGTGACTTTGCCATAAATACGTTTGTAGATCAACCACATCGGCTGCACTTACTTTAACATAACATTTCCGTTAGTGGAAGGCAAAGATATGATTATTTTTATACGTATGTTTATGGTTCTGGCTTAAACGACCTTCAATACAAACTTATAACATTATACGTCCGTTACACGTGCATACTTGTAATACCATGTTTTCTGTACCGTGGGATATATTAAAGCCATAATTAGACAGAAGTAAGATTTAGAAGCTTCTTATACAGATATTTTATTGATATTAAACAATATAGTATACTAGATGAGCCCGCCGTTACATCCACGTTATTTAAGGGCCTTCGGCGGTAAATGGGCTATCTAATACTGAAAGATTAAATTCTGAGATTGGCGCGTTCAAGCAAACAAACAAACTCTTCAGATTTATATATTGGTATTAGATAAGTTTATATCGAAAGTATAAAGTAGGGCCATAAAAATACAATATCATACAATTTACTTTTTACACAGGCACCTTAAAAGGGATGTAAAACCTAATGCTAAAATATTAATGGGCTTAATTTCGTAGGACCATCTGCTTATACGGTGGTAGATAGAAGATGTGCTGTCTTTTAAACAGTGTGTTTCCTACAAGGTTGAGTGATTGAGATATCAATCAATTGGAGCGTTCAGTAACAAATATGCAGGGGTCCGTGGTTTAATAGGTTCCGTGTAGATTGATTGGTTCCGTCACGCTGCCAAAATGATGAAACATAACCTATTAGATCGGTTCCTTGTAAATATGAGACTATAGTCTTGTAGATTATATGTTATGAGATTCTATTTAGGCAGGTACTCCTAAATAGAATCTCATAACATATAATGCTGCAACATGGTACTGTCCTGAGTGCAAAAGAAGGACAAAAGCTCTACCTCGGACTGACGAAGTCTCGTCGATTAAGTCGCCGCCTATGAATGAAGCTGTTACGCAGGAGGCAGTCACTGGCATCGGACAGGAGCTGAGCCGCTTTCGAGACGAACTGCGTTCTGTAAGGGAAGAGTTCCAGGCTTTCCGAGCTGAAATGGCGGAACTGAGGACTCTTAGCGCTCGTGTTGACAGCCTGGAGAAGCGCGTTGAACTCCTGGAGCAGTCAAACAGTAGTCAAGCAAGGACGTGTTCGACAGAATTTGATGAGGTCGTAAAACAACTGAAGCTCGATCTCAATGAACGTGACCAACAACTCCTTGCCAACGATATTGAGATAACAAACATCCCAGAGAGCAACGGTGAAAACCTTATTCACACTATGGGTCTCATAGCTACCAAACTGGGTGTAGCTATTGAGGACCGTGACATAGTAAGTATACATCATGCTGGCGGGCGACATCTCAATGTGACTAACTCATCGAGTCCTACCGAAAGCCGCCCGCGTACCGTCTTGTACGGAATGACCTGTGGAACACCATATTGAGAGCGGCTCGAGTACTTCGTGGTGCTGACACATCTGGTCTGAATCTCCCCGGACAGCCAAAGAGATTTTACGTCAATGAGCGCCTTACCAAGCGAAACAGGGCGTTATTTCGTCAAGCGAGGGAAGCCGGGTTACGTTGTGGGTGGAAGTTTGTCTGGACCAACAGAGGCCGAATATTTGCCTGGAAAACACCCGGCGACGACGTCTGCCCCATACGCAGCGAGGCTGACATTGTGTCCACGTTTGGCGCCGAAACTGGAACGCAAAATAAAACAAAATAATAGTTCGTATAATTTAGATTTTCAGAATAACATACATATCTGGTTTTTGTTGAACATACGCATTATTAACATTATGATGCCAAGAATAGATAACTAAATAATTTCAGTGTAGGTACATTCAATATCGTCATTCCAATTTTTATATTTTATTTTTCTGTGTGTATGAGCACTCTGCTACTAAAATGTATTTTATGTACATTACATAATAATTTCGTGTGTTTTATTACAATTCCATTATTTACAATTGCATATCATGTATCAATGACGAAAAATAAATTGTTTAAGTTAGGTCTGTTCAATGCGGGCTCTCTTGCTACTGGACAAGATGAATTTATGTTGGCTATGCTTTACCACTCGGTGGATATAATGGCAATAAATGAGACATGGCTACGAGTGGGAGAGGAGGGTAGAGCGCCGGCTGTGCAGGGTTACCACCTTAAACATGTACCTCGTCCGCTGAGCGTGCGTGGGGGACGTGGTGGGGGAGTAACGTTTTATGTTAAGGATGGTGTACGTGTACGTGTATTGGCTCATCCGGAGGATGCACAGGTCGAACAATTGTGGTTGAGCATAACATTAAATAAAAAGAAACTTCTTGTTGGCACCGCGTATCGGCCACCACGGCTAGATCTGACTTGTTTTATTGACTCCATGACAGCGAGCATTAGGGCCTTGGCCCCATATGACAATATTATAGTACTAGGGGACTTTAATGTCAATATGTTAGATAAGCACACATCCAAATATAGGCAGCTGGTAAATTTTATAAATTATTGTGGTCTTGAGCAGATAGTGACCACGCCGTCACATTTTACTCAGGAAAGCTATTCACTTATAGACATAATTTGCACAGATGCCCGTCATAGAAATGTACATATGTGTGGATCATATTGTTGAGCTGGGCCATCACTCTTTTGTCAAATGTGAACTTATGATAAAAAAAGACAAACCCCAGTCAAGAATAGTGAAATATAGACCACTCAAAAATATAGTTTTTGAGAACTTCGCTAGCGACCTGGATTCTATTCAATGGGATTATATATGTGGGGCAGGGAATGTCGATATTATGGTATCTGTGTTTACTCAATGTCTTATACAGCTATTTGACGCACACGCCCCTTTAATGGTTAGGGTTTTCCGTGGCCCTGCAACCCCGTGGATAACAGACACGATTAAATTAATGTTTGGTCTGCGTAATGACGCGCGTAATCATTATCACGATTCTAAAATGGACAGCCACAAAAATTATTACCTCGTACTGAAACTTCAAGTCAAGGAATCCTTGCATGCCGAAAAAACAGCCTATTTTAATAATAATAATAATAATAATAATAATAATATTCTACCACATACACACAACACCATCTAGTCCCAAACTAAGCAGAGCTTGTACTATGGGTACTAGATAATGGATAAACATACATATATACTTTTTTTTTTGTAAATACATACATATTATACATAGAAACACCCAGACCAAGACAAACATCCATGTTCATGCACACAAATGTTTGACTTGAGCGGGAATCGAACCCGCGACCATCGGCGTAGCAGTCGCTTACACTCCCGCTGCGCCAACCGGTCGTCAATATGCATATAAATGAAAAAATACATGATCCCAAAAGCTTGTGGAAAAATTTGAAGACACACATGTATATCAATCTAATCAGGGGACTACTTTGCCATGCCATTTACATGATCCACATGCAATAAATACCGCTTTCCTGGACGTTCCTGGCAGTCCACATGTGTCAATTTCTCAATTAACCTTTTTTGAATTTCATAGTTACGGAAAATCAGGGTTCCCACTTAAAACTATAGATCAAGAGGTTATTTTGAAAATAATTTATGGTATTATTACAAATGCTCAGGGTATAGACGGGATCTCCATAGAGATGTTGAAGCTCACACTACCACACAGTCTTTCTGCAATAACAGATATAATAAATACTTCCATCAATACCAATACGTTTCCTGAACTTTGGCGGTGTGCAAAGGTCTTGCCATTACCTAAACATAATACCCCTCGGACTTACAAAGACCTGCGTCCGATAAGCATATTGCCTTGCTTATCCAAAGTTCTGGAGCGGGTTGTATATTTACAAATGATGGAATATCTGGAAACAAGCAACATTCTCCCTGAATTACAGTCCGGTTTCAGACGGGGACGCGGTACGGCAACGGCTCTAGCGGATGTGGTAGGTAATATAATTGAAGCGCGGGACAGGGGGGAGGGTACTATTCTGATATTATTTGACTACTCCCGTGCTTTTGACGCCATAAATGTGCCACTGTTACTTTCAAAATTAAAATACTATGGTTTTAGTGAAAGCGCAGTCAAATGGTTCCATGGATATTTGACAAACAGATCGCAGTACGTCGAGATTCAGAAGGAGGATGGTTCTTCAATATCATCCCCTCCCCAATCTGTATCCCGAGGAATTCCACAAGGATCCATCCTTGGACCTTTGCTGTTCGTCATCTATACTGCTGACATAACAAAATGTTTGACAGATTGCCAATACCATATGTACGCGGATGATCTACAACTGTATGTGCCATTTAAAGCGGAAGACACGACTGCTATGGCCTTGAAGATCAATAGAGTTCTGAGGGAGGTGGTCAGATGGTCTGAGGATAATTCCCTGGTTTTAAATCCACTCAAGTCTAGCTATATGATACTGGGCAGTAAAAAACAAATAAGAGACATTTTATTAGCTAAGCCCGTTATAAAAGTTAAGGGGGTTGAAATATCAAGAGTGGATTCGGCATGCAACTTAGGCTTGATAACAGACCCGGAACTTCACTTTGAAGCGTATGTAAGCAATGTTGCAAAAAATTGTTTTTATAGGTTAAAGTTACTTTATAGGTTTAAGCCAGGATCAAACCAACGCGTTCAGCTCGCGTCCGCGGTGGCGATTATTGCGCGTGCAAAAGTTGTGCACACTGTCGCGTTCGTTCAGGCGTTCACCAGGCTGTAGTCGCGTCACTAAAATGCTGTCTGATACCGATAGTGAAATTGAAGAAGTTTTACTTCTGTCTGCTATTATTGAAGACGAAGAGGAACAAGAAGTGAACTTGAGGTGGATATGATATACAGTGCCAGTGAAGTAAATACCTACCATCATTCGATAACGCCTTATCAGAATGAGACGTATCATACAAATAGGGTTTTTGTGGAATTAATTTATAATTGCTTCCGTTTCCACCATACTTAAAATCTACAAAAACACAGTTTCCTCAAAAAATAATAGCTGCGTGCAGCGTCCTAACGCAACAAGTGCGATCTGATCGCCATCCCCGCGTGCAGACGCTGCACCGGACGCCGCGTGCAATCCGAGGACGCGTAGATGTAAACACCGCGCTATAAGTTTGTACACAACATCTGATCGCCACCGCGCACGCCACCGCGGACGCAAGCTGAACGCGTTGGTTTGATCCTGGCTTTAGAAGTTATTTAAGTGTTGCATTGCGGAAGAGATTAGTAGACAGCCTGGTACTAGCAAAATTTAACTATATGGATGTTGTGTATGGTCCATGTTTACTGTGTGTCTAGAACCACCCGATTGATACAACGGGTTCAAAATGCTTGTGCCAGGTTCTGTTTCGATATCCCACGTCGTAGCCATGTCACACCATACATAAATCAAGCCAATATTTTAAAAATGGCGGCGCGACGACAGCTTCACCTGGCTACGCTATTCTTTGGAGTTGTAAACACACAAAAACCGATGTACCTTTTTAATAAATTAAGTTGGAGACAGGACCACTATTCGTACTCCACTCGTTCCACTTCCAATCCGCTCACAATGCCAAAGTATAAAACAACAGCATTTCGGGGCTGTTTCAAATATGCCGCCACGCGTTGCTGGAACGATTTACCTCCCCCATTGAGAGCACTAAAAACAAAAACAAGTTTTAAATCTCACTTAAAAAAATATCTTTTATCAAAACAATAAGTTATAATAAACATAAAAAACACAGTGTTACTTACGTAATGGTTGTGATCTGCGGACTAGGTAGGTATGTCGACGTTTGGGCGTCACGAGGCGGCTAAGGGAGCGGGGGGCACGTTGTTACAATTTTTAGATAGTTGTTGTTGTTAATATGACAAAAGCTATCAAATAAATTATACATTTGATTACTTGTTATGTTAGTATGTCTATTTAGCTATTAAAATATGACAGTAAAATTATTAAAATTTATGTAATTTTTTCACAATGGAGAATTTAACAAAACAAGTAGATTGTAACATCTTACCCCGGAATCGGGGCACGATGTTACGGTAGATAAATAAACAATATCATCAGTGATATATATATTTTATTAGTATTTCAAAACGATATAAACAATAGAGATCACTTTATACAGTCTTCTAACATTTATGAGTAATTATAATATATATTATGGTAATTATTAAAGTTTTTTTTTGTAGAAAATCACTTTGGCAGGAACATTTTTAAGTCTTGTAATCATTGGGTTACGTTAATCTAGGTTTAACGTAACCCAATGAACAACCTTCGTTGTTTTTGGTTTTTCTGACATACCTGGATATGGACATCGGACACACATTAAATATCTCGCTTGCTTACGAATGCTCGTTTTATTCTGAAGTACTTTTGCTGCAGCAGATTCATTAACTTCTTTACTAGTTGTACCTCTTTCTGTTTTCTTTTATACTTTCTCATTCTGGAAAAACAAAAAATATGTAGAATTTTTAATAATTTTTGAAAACGAACGGTACAATACCACATATGGTAATATTTTTGGTGCATAGGGTTCCCACCAAGAACTTAGGGCCCCAAGCCAACCTCACCTGCAAGTGGTGCACCTGCCGATCAACGGACGAGGCTCTGGCAAACAAAATATCCCGATAAGCGGCAATAGGCTCGCCACCTATTACGTGGGATCAAAACACTGGCGATAAGTGGGCGTTTAATATGCCTCTGCCTACCCCTTCGTGGAAACAGGCGTGAGTCTATATATGTATGTAATATTTTTGGGGTAAGTTGTTACACGTAACAACTTACCCCAAACAATTGTAACTACTTGCCCCATGGCACGTTTTTTTATATAAATTGTTGTTATTATTAATGGATATCGATAGTAGAATAAAACAATATTGTAAATTAAAGGTAGATATATTATGAACGTACAAGGTTAAAAATTTTGACAAAATAAAAAATATAGTCATCTCGCATCAAAAATTTCGTAAAGGATTTTTTTACTTACTTGGTTGAAATCGGGACACACGCAGACAACCTAGCAGTTCAGCGTTTGCCGGGTCACTGATTATTTTTATCTAATGCACGATGATATAAGAAAAGGAATGAGTCCAATTATGTCCATAAAGAGTTTTAAATCCCGGTAAAAAACGCGTGTAACTTCTTACCCTTCTAACAACGTGCCCCCGGCTCCCCTACTCCATAAATTATTATTATTTATCAGCATTGTGTCAATCAGGCCTGATGGTTGGAAGTGGGACGAATTTTATTGATGCAACAGTTTGTGGATGGTGAATGTGGCACTGATAACACTGATATAGGTACTTCTTTTATAAATAACAAACTGTCAATTTGTACTATATAAACAATGATTACATAAGCGCACGCGCGCGAGCTAATGCGGTGGCTGTATGCCACCTATATGCGACGCGCGACGCGCCGTCCTGCGGACCGGTCGCCCACGCCCGCGCCGCTGCATAAACATAATGCGTTGAAAATATAATCCATGCATTGGATGTGATACATGCGCCGTCTTAAATACGAAGTAATTGAGTCAGCGTATGTATTATGTTATTATATTTTAATATATTGTTTTTAATACTTTTTATCCTGTTTTTGTGTAATAATAATTATTATTTTGTTGCCTAGATACACATGAGTATATAGGTACTACTCATGTGCTAGATTATGTACCTATGTATATTTTATTTTTAAATTTTTCTTTTATGTTTTTCATTAATTATTGTGCTCTTTAACGTCCGTGCGGCATTTAAGGTGCACACAGAATAACAGCGTTGTATTGTGGACACTACCACAATGCAACAATATAGCTGAGTGTGCACCTATCTGTCACAGATTACTGTTATGCCTTGTGATGTCTTATTTTATATATGTTATACCTTTCTAGTGTCTGTGACAAATAAATAGTTTTTCTTTCTTTCTTTCTTTCTAGCAAAAACCGAATGTACGGAGATCAACATGTTTATGTTTATGCAAATAGGTACATATTACTCGGATGCTTAGACTTTAGACCGTCTGTATAATCCGTTAGTTACTCAGATTGTTACACCAGCGGTCGTTAGTAGTCCTTCGATTCCCAGGAAGGATAAATATCAGCGAAGACAATTAAAAACATAAGAACTAATTCAATAAGTTCCCATTGCCTATAATATAACAGTACTTCTAAGTACATCATGTTTAATTACACACAATAATCCTTGTACAGTCACGAGCATAAATATATTACTATGGGCAGATTAGCAAAAATATATGTCCCAAGAATGAGTTCAATAATATCTGTCTGCACGTACGCAGCAAAAATATCTGATGTTATCATTATCAGGCAGCAAATTATCATTTCTCAAAAATATTGTCTCAAATCACCACTATAAATATTCTTCTTAAATTTTAATTTTGCTCTCACAGCAAATTTCATATAAATAAAACCATAAAATAGTACATCAGTTGATAAAATACAAAACTAGCGTTTCGACGGGTGACAAAAAGTTACTGATTTGACTATGGCAGTCCGATACCCTATTCCTAAACTATTACTCGGCAGCCGTAGATAAAATAAATCTACCCACTACAATAATAAATAATTTAATTCGGTCGTAGTATTGGATATGTCTGGACATAAATACAGGGTGCCACAAGACCCATCACCAAGACGAAGTCTACTCGTTATGGACATCATGTCCAGTCATGCAATGCAAAAATAAAACCAGGGAAACGATATTTTATTTTAA
This sequence comes from Euclidia mi, assembly GCA_944739405.2. Taxonomy (NCBI): domain Eukaryota; kingdom Metazoa; phylum Arthropoda; class Insecta; order Lepidoptera; family Erebidae; genus Euclidia; species Euclidia mi. The sequence goes on along the minus strand of OX123188.2, from coordinate 47,985,626 downwards.
GGAGACACATTTTTTTATCCGCAATTAAAAGTGCACGCGTGCAATTTTCGAATTTTAAAAAACCCTACTTACCCTTGGGTGCATAGGACATCTATAGAACAGGTTGGCGGGGTAAATGCATCGATTTTGTACCTAATTAGAAAAAAATTATAGTAACTTTGAGCCTCAATATCTCCCGAACCAGTAATTTCCCATACCTGTGAAATTACTGGTCATACTCATAATACCTGATGCCGAACAAAAAAAATTCGTAGTGATTGGTTCAACATGGGATTTCAGTTTTCGTTAAGGGTCTTTTTACAACCTGTATAGTATAAAACGACAGCCTATATTAAAACAATGTAAAATAACATTTGTTTTTTTTACTATTTCGTATAAATTTTAAATTAAATTGAAGATAAAATAATGTCAGATATTATTGCTACCTAGTTGGTGTCACATATTTATGCTCTTAAGGCGGAATCAATGCAAATTACAGAAATATAAAACGTTACATATATATGCTTTCCACAAGGGATCATAACATTTTGCCAACTGTCACATCAGATATTTATGCTTCGACATTGTCATCACATAATTTTGATGCCACTTCATTATGCTGCCTGATAACATCAGATATTTTTGCTGCGTACGTGCGGATAGATATTATTGAACTCTTTCTTGGGACAGATATTTTTGCTAATCTGCCCATAGTAATATATTTATGCTCGTGACTGTACGTACATTGGATATAATTAATTTAGACGGGAAAAGCAAACAATGGTAAACGGAAATAGTGGTTCTTAATCTCAGCGAGCATAAAGCTGCAACCGTTGGGAATACTCATACTTTAATGTTTACCACACAACACACTCGAGCAAACTACTGTTATAAACACATACACATACAGCCATGTTCCAACGGATAAGCAGGAATTACGGATTCTATTGCTGCAATATTTCTACTCATGTACGAATCGGATGTTATTTATTTAAATTAAACAATCTTGCTTGAGGTCTCAATAACAACACAAAGCTATTATGCAAATACATATTATACAAATAACCTAATTACTTAAAAATATCTTAAAACATTTTCTTTTTACATTTTCGAATATAGTAAAGAAATTTTTTGAAAGAAGAAAGGCATTGATAAGAAAATTGCGATTACAACTTAATTAAGCTGGCAACAATCGAATGTCTGATTCGTGAAGATTAATTACGAAGCAACAACTGACGAATACCCACTAAGAATGTTGATCAAAACAAAATTTGTATACATTGTGAGGGCGGTAGACCGTCAACTATAAAATGAACAATGCTCTGAGGAATTATTATGAGGGCCCGAAATACCGAATAGGATACTTACTTAAAATTTTGTAAACTTGATCTACAATTTAAGAACATTATGCATATGAATCGGCGTCAATAGCTGAGTATTTTATCCTTGTTTAGGTCTTGACGGAGCAGGTATAAACTGAGATTGTGAATGGGCAAGATGGAAGAGAACCTTATTATCTGGACGAATAACGTCATATTAGTATGTGTGTGAGGAGTCTATGGCCATATATTGGTTGCTTTTATTGCCGAACTTAAACAGCATTCGCTCTTAAAAATTCTGTCAAATCTGATTAAGAAGACTCTAGGCTACATGGCAAGACAAGAATGTCATTATCCTGGCATTATTTCGGTATTGGATCATACCGAAATACTGCCAGGATGATGACATTTTCAGTGAAGTGGTTTTTATTTATTGTTTTAATCCAAAATAATGGATATCGTAGGTCTATAAATCAAATCTAGTACAGTAATCATAATCAACCTGAATATTGCAGACAAAATCAAACAGAAAAGTATGTCTGTAATCTTGGTACAAAAAAATCACGTCAAAAACATGCGGCTTTCTGATTTTTTCATAATATAAACTGACATAATATTTTTACCATGAAGCTCTTTCTTCTCTAGGTATCTCTTGGAAAATAAGCTGCCGGAGAGCAAATTGTTTTACGCCTACAACTATTTTCCAATTATGTTTCAATTTCATGTAAATGTCACGTAGTTTTTGTAAGGTGAGAACTTTCACCGACAATTTTCAGGCTTGCTGTTAACTGGGTGACTAAACAAATAATACTTTTGTTAATTTAGATAAGTACCTAAGCTTTGAGACTGCCTATATATTATAAGGATGAAGTGAAGCAGAACTGTGTGGCTGGACCCCTGGCACGCTCGCTCCCCGGACAAGAAGAAGCTGCCTCGCGACCTCATCACCAACCCCGACGACGCGACGCTGCGGACGAGCCGGTTGCCCCGGGTAACCGCCATCCCCCCCCTAACTTGACAACCTTTTAGCCCTCTGTTGCAGGTGGCCGCCCCTTTCCGTGCGACATCTGCGCGTATCGTCGCATGATACGCACATCATGCGCGCGCGCGGTCGATCACCGCAACAGCGCACGCCAAGGATTATACACTCCTGACCACGACGACGTCGACATCTAGCCGGATGTCGACTAACATCTCCGCACACCACACCATCTAGACCATCGCAGGCCGCCCGTAAGTCGCCGTCTGTGTCGCTGGCTTCACGGAGCTGGGCCTCCCTCGGTTCGCCGGGGGTCTCACCTGGCTCGTGTTGACCGCCCGGACGGCGTGAAGATTTGGCGGCCTGCGCAACACGCCTATTCAGTCCAACCGCTTTAGGTCAACTACTGCCCAATCCAAGGACCTGCCTTTATTGAAGGGCAGGCAAATAGAACCCGCTAGCGGGGGGCAAAACCTGCCCCGAACTAGCCGCTGCACGCCCTGTACGGGGCGTCGCGAAGAACTACGTTGAGAACTGTGTGGAAGTAACTAATTAGTTTAACCTGTTACTGTCAATTTAAACTGTGTGAAAGTAACCAATAGGGTAATCTATTTTACACAGTTCGAATTGTATATGAAAGCCGGCTCTAGTTCTGGTGGTATTTTTACATACCTCTAGTTACATGGCCTTTGGTTACATGATCGCAGCTCCACTCTCGGTAGTGCTGTTTGAACTTTTTATTTTTGCTTTGTGTGATACAGCTTTGTTCAGTATTTGTATCTGCTGATTCTAGCGAAAGCTACAAATTTTCAACTAGATTGTTTGCCAATCTATACTATAATAAAACTCAAAGAGCACTTTGTGTGTACATTGAATATTTTTGCGAAATTTCAATTGGATTATGACATGTTGTCGATATAGAACACAAAACTATTTTTTTTTATTATTGTCTGTCTGTCTGTCTGTATGTTTGTTAAATCATCACGCAATGACCAGTGAACGGATTTTGATGCGATTTTCACCAATATATTGCCTGAAGACCCGACTACCATCTTGGACAACAGTCATCACGCTATCACCTATGAGAGCCTAGCAGTGTCATTCAATAAATTTAATAAACTTGAATTCAAGCAACAACACCAAATTGTTTGTATCGAGATAGTGACAAACGCATAGTTAGTGTCTTTGGTTAACATTTAGTCTTTAGTTTATCAGAATCCGTTTATTCTATTAAAAGCTATCGCAATTTAAAATATACAAATATCCGCATTGGTTACCAAGTGATTCGGACACAATTAGGGCAAAAATTTATTTTAACTTCTTTTCTAATATTTTTATTGTCAGCGCAGGATCTTAACACCGACTTTTAATTTTGCCAGTAATGCCAACTATTACTTAAAATTATTAATTTTGCCGACTTGCTCACAACAAGAACTGGCTGTAGAGTAAAATATTCTTTATTGCACTCTATTACAGCTTATATTACATAGTAGAGTGTTACTTTTTGAGTGCAAATATTCAAATTAACTAATAATTATGTAATCCGGCCAGATTTAATATTAGAGAGTCCAGAGAGTATTTATTAAAAGAAAAAGCTAAGAATTTAGATGGCAGGTACAGGTTACTACTTTTCTAATAGGTACAGCAAGTAAGAAACATAAATATGAATGTGAGTTTCATAGACCGCTCATTATGTTATTTTACGTTATCAAGACAAGACAACAAGACTGCCTCGTTGGTCTCGCGGCATAAATGTGCGCGTGGGATTGGGAAGTCTCGGGTTCAATTTCCGGGTCGGGCAAAGTGTTACTGGGTTTTTCCGAATTCTCAGTAGCAGCACGGAGTCAGGTAATGTGCCCGGTACGGTAATGAGTCGCCCCCTATTACGTGGGACCTAAGAATTCATGGTGAAATTTAATGTGGGTGTAATATTACACCTCTGCCTAACCCTTCGGGGACACAGGCGTGAGTCTATAAATAAATAAATAAACATAATCAAGGCCACAGAAAGGGATACTAAAAGGATACCGACTTCCACGCGAGCGAATCCATGGGCACAGCTAGTGTAAATATAAAATATCACGAATATTATGAAATATGTTAATATGGTAATAATATCAAACATAATTATATTAGTAACATAATTATGTTGTTTCCAATTTGATTACTTTTTTTAACTTACTAACTTTATTTGACCTACTATTGATGTGTCTAAAAGTGTTAAAATATTTTTATGAAAATAATCTCATTCGCACTATGACGATAGTACAAATGAAGCCTGACGAGGAAAGTACTGTTTTCTTAGAGAATGGTGACATAAAGTAATACTATTGATATGTTCACGTTTCACTCGATGAATGACAGTGCCTAATAACCCACACTATTTTCTTTATTTTACTGCCTGTTTTTCTTTTTGGTACGTAGTCCTTTGAATGTGTTATATTTGTGTTTACTTGGCATAACAGAAGCGCTATGACGCAATAACGATAACAGACGCGAAAGCTGTTCAACTTCATGGTTCACGTCACAAAACGGTTATTGCTTTTTGCTATTTTGGGATGTAAGTCGGACTTACACTATATTTTATTTTCTAACATACCATTTTCTGAAGGTAATGTCATTTATTCATTTTCATAACAATGTAGGTAAGTACATAATATTATTTAGATACCACTAAATACGTACCTATTTAATTAAACATAACTTAAATGTTAAAATACTATCCTACGAAATATGTATATACAAAACAAACAAAACGAAAAAAGAAAATAATTTAGAGGGCGTCATAAAAGTCCTCCACATCGCCGTCGACCGGTAGCGTGCCCAGAACGTTGGCAGCATTGCCAATTCCATTACAATTGTTTTCTGAATAGAAAATAATTGTAATTGAATCAACGTCACTTACCTCATTTAATCAATTGGCCGATATTCTCGCAGGCGATTGACATAAATAAAAAACCAAAAAAAACATGACAAAGAAATTACCTTTTCATCATAATTTTTTTCAACAGTACCTACATAAATCTGTCATTTCTAAAAATCTGGCTGTGTTTCCTTATTTATTTATATTGATATTGTTTGAAATTCATAAATATAAATGATTTTATAGTCTAAGTACGTATTTTCTATTGTGTAATTGTGTGGATGACGTTCGAAGATAATCGACGCTACACATGTTGTGTGTATGTTTGTTGTGTACTTGTATTCACAGAAATCCACTTCAATCACTTCAATCTTACAATCCAAGGTAAAAACACCTCAAAATATTTAGTAGTACATTCTGGCTGATATGATGTAAGAAGGAATATGTATCTCCCTATCACATTTTGAACGATGACTATGAGTTCTCCAATTGTTGGGGGTTGTTCGGTCTATGGCATTAACGTTCTACATAATGATGTGTACTTTGGATATAAATTCTTAGTATTTTTATATGCTTTAAGCGTTCTCTTAACGCCGATTCTATTACAATTTCAAACACACGTTACCCCCTGCATTATAAAAACTGCGTAAATGAAAAAAGTAATTAATGACAAATATGTAAATCTAGCTCGCTAAGCAACTTTCCATCAATCATAACTTTCCAGAGACAATTGAAAATAGCATTGGCATTTTCTAATAAATCAGTAACATATAAAAAAAAGTACCTACGCGCTACGTGTACACGCTCTGTATTTGTTTGTCCTTGAATCGTATAACGATAAAACAGTATTCGATGCCTCGTTAATAGAAGAAATACATAGTATTATTATTATCATTATTTTCATATTATCTTCATTAAGAAGACGTGTAGCTTGGCAATAATTAGTTCAGCACATAATAACAGGTTCGACGTATTGTGAGTCATGTCACATATGGTGTGACGTAACTCGTAAAACCATCGCACAGTTATTAAGAACAGCCGTACAGGCACTGTACCTGACGGATCGAAAACTTTACCAATTAAAACTTCGACAATAATGGAAAGCAACAATCATTTTGTGTCCATAAATACCTTTTCATTCGAGAATAGTTTAATTTGCGTTCAATACAATAAATCACACAAACGGATCCCAACATCTGCGAAGGATAATATTAATTTATTTGTACAGGTCTCCGCTTACCTACATTATGAAGAATACAATAATTAATTTACGCATTAAGTTGTCTGGAAGACTGAATGGTGTGAGTTCATTCATAATTATCAGCGAAATAATAAGAAAGGAAAACATAGACATATATTAATAAGAAGTAAATAAACGGTAAAGGTAATAATAAGTTTTGGCAGCGGGTGTGACTGTGGCCGCCGTATTCATCCGGATAAGAAAGGATTTTATTGTATTATCGTGTTCTGTCCGTATGGGTTAAATTTAAAACAAGATGAATTTTATCTTTCATAAATAGCAATAACAATTTTAAATTACATTGACCGGAACCGTAGGCATGTAATAGCCGCGTACCCACCTAGCGCATAGGCTCGCGCGGCAGCCTCGGTGTCCAGATCGCGAGCGATGGCTCCCGAGGCAGCCTCAGTAGTTTTGTTCAATTTACACGAGGCCGCCTCGCAAGGCAGGCTGAGCCATCATAAGTCCGCGAGTATTCGAAATGGACAGTCATGTATTTTCAGCTGCAGCTATTTTCCTAGCTGCTTATTGTTTAAAGAAACGAAAGCAGTCACGTATCAAGAAAAAACCTAGACGCTTCTGGATTAGAAAAAATTATGAGCGTCACCACCAATATGGAAATAGACAAACACGGTAATAGACAAAGACGAAGGAGGTAGATGGCGCAAGCTGTCAAGTAAACATTAGCTCTGCAGTTAAATAACATAAAAAATATAAAATCTTGCTTTTCGTGATAAATTTCGTGCTTACCAAGTTTATTTCTTTGTGATAATCGTCATCTATCATTTGTAGACTATTACAATATCGATTACCGGAATAAAATCATTAATGTGAGAGTGCCGTTATAAACACCAAAATAACTATTAGAAGTGCTTAAAAACTGATATACTGTGATATAAAAAACAATATTGCCATATATATATATATTTAAATGTCGTGTGGTAATATAACCATAAGAAAAGGACGTTTGAGGCGATCTTTATCGATTGAATCTTTGGATAGCCTGTCTTAAGACGTAAGCACTCATAAGAAATGCAGCGAAATAGTACAATTAAAAGCTACCATAGAAACCCTCAAGTTGCAACTATCAAGTGCGCATGCCGAAATAGAAACATTGCACTTAGAAATTGGGTCTCTTAAACAAAAATTAGATACAGAAACGCAAAAAAATGGACATCTAAGAAATCTATATATCACTAGTATCAGCTGCCAGAAGAAGGAAAAGCTCCCTAGAAGTGCTAAATGTTCATCTTATATAGGAAATAATAAAGGAGTTTCAAACATTTCTGCTCGGAAATTAGATTTGGATACTGATTTTCAAACACCAAAAACTTCTGATAAAACACAAAGGACTACGTATTTTCAAGCCTACAAAGAAGAACTTCTTAACACAAAATCCTTGTCAAGCGAAAACATAGTATGCCCAGTGACGACAAACCAAGAGGCAGAAGGAAAATAAATATTTGAGAGCAAAACTGAACATTTTGATAGGAAGAATAATGATATTCCTACGACACAAGACAATTTGGACTGTGGTAGAATACTTTTGCTTTCTGATGACCAGGGACAGGGACTAATACACAAACTATTTTTAGAAAAAGATAGTCTATTACCAAAGAATTACAAGATATTATCTTTTAGAAAACCACAGGCAAGAACAGAAGATGTTCTATCCAATTTAACAAAAAAAACAACATTTCGAAACAGCTTACAAGCAAAGATTATGTTCTTATATTGACTGGTAGCAATGACTCAAATCCTTTTAAAATATTGTTAGAAATAACAGTAGCACTTAAAACTCTTAAAACCTGTAATGTTATCTTAACGAATGTGTTATACAATGCATTTCTTAATACGCAGAAACTAAACTACCATCTTAAATTAATTGCTCAGAACACATCAAACTGCACTTTCATGGAGACGAGTACTGGTACTACCAATATAGCTCAACAAATAATAACAACAATTAATAAACTTTATTATAATAAAACATTTCTATCATATAACTTTACCAATCATAATAATAAACAAACGCTTTTAAAGGACAATCGTAGTTCAATTCGTAATGCACATTCAAGTGGTTCCTACACTAAACTTCGCCAAAATAAAATAACTTATCCTAATGACAGACAAAGGCAGACAACTATAAATACAATGACTATGACTACTGTTAACACATCAAAACCCGTCAAAGGAACGATCCCTTACTACTTTGCTGTCGTAAATAAAATAAAAGCCACCACAAAAAGTCCTACTAACGAACAATTTTTTCGTTGACCATTGTAAGAACTGGAACAAGAAAAGTAGTAGTAGCAGTATTTTCGTAATGCATCAAAACATTGCCGGGGCTCTTAACAAAATGCATGATCTTGACCTGGCTTTAAACGAATTACACCAATCAAAGACAAATATTATCGCTGTGTGCCTTACTGAACATTTTATAGTTAAGGGGGAAGAAAAGTACTTAAATTTAAATAATTTTAAGCTTCAAACCATATTCTCAAGGGAAAAGCAACGGAGAGGTGGCACGTGTATTCTATGTGCAAATTACATACAAGGTGTAGAAATAAAAGAATTAAAAAACTTGAGTATAGAAAATCATTTTGAAATATGTGGTATCGAAATTCAACTAATGAAACTTATCATCTTGTGCATCTATAGAACTCCTAATTCTGACATCAAACTTTTTTTTGCCAAACTGAATGAAACCTTGACTAAACTTCAAAACAAGAAAAGTAAAATAATTATATGTGGTGATTTTAATCAGCACTCAATTTTTAGATACAATATCAAACTATGGTTTGCAATGTCATATCAAAGAACCTACAAGGTTAAACAAATGCATCGACAATATTATTAGCAACATTTCAGGAGTAACAGGTCACACGTTCAACCTATGTTTATCGGACCATAATACAGCACAAGTTGCAGAATTTCAGTCCCTGACTAACAGAAAACTTGCTTACAATTATTTTATTAGAGTAAATGACCATTCAAAAGTAAATACAAGAAAATTCATGGAATGTATTGGCAGCTTAACATTTTCTGAAGTTTTTAATATAACAAATGCTAATGACGCTTTTACTGCCTTTCACAACGAACTTGCATTATTTTACAAACTTTGTTTTCCTGTTATAAGAATTAAAATAAGTCACAAAGTTAAAGGTATTACTTGGGCCACAAAAGGTATCAAACGAAGTTGTAACACTAAAAGAACCTTAATATATAAATACTATATTGACAAGACTAGTAATAGCAAGAGTCAGTTTAAAAAATATTCGAACTTGTTAAAGAAATGCATTAATACTATTCAGTCTCATTACAACTTAAAGCATACATCTAATTCAAAAAATAAATGTAAGGCTGCATGGGATATTGTCAAGCGCAGTGTGGGTAATTCTAATTCAAAAGAATATATTGATAATTTAATTGATAATGGTAACTTTGTTGAAACAGGATTAGACATAGCTAATTTATTTAATAACTTTTTTATTGACATAATACAAAATAACCCAGTAATGACAACAACAGAAACTCTAAATTATGACACTCACAAATTGAAAACTAATGTTTCAAGTTTCTTCCTGGAACCTACAAATCCAGGTGAAATCTATCAGATAATTATGTCATTAAAAAATTCAAAGTGTGCTGGTTATGATCAGATTCACGCAGACCTGCTAAAACGTATTGCATTGTATGTAGCGGTACCTATGTCACGTATAATGAATTTATCTATTTAACAAGGACTTTTCCCAGATAAACTGAAACTGTTTGTTATAAAACCCCTATTCAAAAAAGGTTCTAAGCAAGACAAGAATAACTACAGAGCTTTAACTCCTATATTGTCAAAAATTATTGAAAGGGTAGTATACAAAAGACTTCTTAAATTCCTAGATAAGAATGATATTCTAGCTTAAGAACAGTATGGTTTTAGAAAATGTAAATCAACTCAACTGGCTACCTTTACCTTGGATAATTCTATAATTCGAAATATAAATGCAAAAGTGCCGACAACTGCCCTTTTTCTTGATCTTAGCAAGGCGTTCGATTTTGTAGATCACTCGATACTTATTGACAGATTAGAAAAATATGGAATAAGAGGTATAGCTTCGCAATGGTTCCAATCATATTTGAGTAATAGAATGCAGTTTACAAGAGTGACAAAATTTAATAATTCTACTAATTCAATAGAAAATTACGATTCGGAGCAACGTGTAAACTACTCTGGCGTCCCACAAGGAAGCATATTGGGACCTTTATTGTTCCTTGTCTATATTAACGACCTCCCACGTGCGGTATCACACAACTCTGTCTTATTTGCTGACGACACCACTGTTATAATAAAATGTAAAAATATAGATTATTACGAGTCTGAAGTAAATGAAACACTTCTACAAATTATTAAATGGCTAGGTGTAAATAAATTAAGGACAAATATTGAAAAGACAAAAATTATGCACTTTAGAACCTTCAAAAGTAATCAGTTAAAATTAAATACAACAATAATAAAATAGTACTAATAGAAAGCACAAAATTCTTGGGAATAACACTAGACCCTCATTTTACATGGAGAGGTCATGTCGATAGCATTTGCAACAATATCAATAGATTCGTCTTTGCTCTGAGTAAACTTAAAGATATAACATCAAGACGTACCTCCTTAATGGTATATCATGCCTATGTTTGTTCGATTATACGATATGACATAGTGGTCTGGGGTAACTCTACTGACCTTATGAGGGTCTTCATAGCGCAAAAAAAATGCATGAGTCCTGTAAGCCTATATTTAAGTCGGAGAAATTACTTACTGTCCCTTGTATTTACATATATGAAGTTGCAAAATTTGTCAAAGGTCATCCGTACCTCTTCGAATGCAACAACAACAAAAGTAAGCGTAAAGTAACTCAAATTCATCTCAAAATGCCAGTACCAAAATTCGAACTTTTTAGACGCATTTGTGCTTACATGGCACCTTTAATTTTTAACTCTTTGCCAAAACATATTGCTGATTTGCCATATGGTAAATTCTGTCGAGCTTTGCGGCATTGGCTGACAGAGGAAAGCTTTTATACTATTAAAGATTTTCTTAAAAAGAGCTCCTTTCGATTTTTCTATTATGGAAATGCATTGTAATACACTTCATATTATCATTAAACTTAGTAAGTTATTAATTTATTTTTTAACTCAATGTTTAAATTTGCACACCTTTAAAGAAGGTGAAATATGTCGTGATCTTATATTGTATTTTAACATCTTATGTACCATATTTCTTGCAAATAAATAAATGAATGGAAAAAATGAATGAAAACAAAACTTGAAGTAGCTTCGCGCGCGAGCCAAAACATAACCGTTCCCACCTAACACACAGCGCTCACTGAGGCACCTTTAAGCGCGTCAAGTTTACCGACAACAGATGGCTCGGGGCCGAGCCGTGCTCAGCCGAGCAAACGCGCGCCCGAGGCACGTCCACACCAGCCGAGGTATTTGGCTCGCGAGGCTGCCGCGCGAGCCTGTGCGCTAGCTGGGTACGCGGCTAATGTCGATGGCAATTAAAAAAATAGGCTTCGAATTAAGAACAAAGTATAGGCAGGATATTCCGCCGGACCATTGTTAACAGACGTTGCAGAATGAGTTATTTTTTCCATTGCGTATAATTTATCGTTGTCCTAATCCCAATACAACTTTTTCGCGCGTCCGATTCGCTTGCCGGACATGGCGTCCCTCAGTTCATATAAATACTTGAGTAATTTATGCGATACAGAATATCACACCTACGTATCTTGACGCCAGTTTCGTAAATGGAACGACTTTTCACTTCTGTTTAATTGTGTCTCAACTTTCTTAATCAAAGATAAAAAGAAGCACTTTAATAAAACGTTCACTGTTTAACTTTCACTCATTTAGAAATAAGTCAATGAACTCATAAAAAATAAGTAAATTACCTACTGCTACTACTAGTCGCGTCGTCGTGGACCGAATAGTTCAATGAACACTTTATTTACAGCATTCAAAGGTAAGGGCTCATAAGTAGGTCCACGTTAAGCATGTTTATGATTTAGTCGGCTCCTGTGTTTATAATAAAACAAAGATTAATGGCGCAAGAGCGGTATGACGCACCACCCGCGCCGCGCGGCCTCCACTGTTCACATCCTCGTTAAATTTTTTATACACACACGCGTCCTTTTATTCGGGTGCCGACCGCACACTCCTCACGCGTTTTATTGATTCACTTTCCAATCTAACAGAACCACATATTTGTACATTATTTGCTTTATAAATTATTTATTTCGCCCAGTTTCTACGTGTAACCCTAAGGCCGAAAAGTTAAATAAAAAGTGTTATAAACAATGCGCCCTTGTGAGCCTGACCGGCCGGATTGCAACCTATGGAAATATCAAATAAAAGTTGCGGCCGCTCGGCACTCGGAGCGCCAGGGAAAGTTCGACCGGCGACATCCGTAGCAGCCGCGTAGAGCGTAGCGCGGGTGCGAAACACGTAAACTTTGTGACACTAATGCTTACTAGACAAATAGGGGATTCATTGTTACTCCATTACGAAACCACAAAGTTGGTCGAGTTATTATGGAAACAAAAGGTGGTATCAGCTAGCTTGATCCCATGTCATGCATTTCCCGCGGTATATTTAAGTTATGACATATTTTGCAGAAACGGTTCCCTATTTATATGTATAATTTAGCTCAATAAAAAAAAGCTAAGAACGTTTCTAGCCTTGTACAATGAATAGTAATAACCTACGACAAAAAATCTCACATAAGGCGTGATATTTCGCGATTTTTGTAACATCCATAGGTATATGTTTTTTACTATAACTGAACAATTTGTACATCACAAAGGTATATTTCAAAGTAACACGCTTGAATCGGGGTATGGCAGAAGAAGCATGAAAGTAGAATCAATGCTGTGGAGATGAGGGCTTTGAGGAGTATGTGTGGAGTAAGGCTGATAGATAAAGAGAAAAACAGTGTGATACGAGAGAAGTGTGGTCTGAAAGAAGATATAGTGATAAAGATTGAGAAAGGAATGTTGCGATGGTTTGGACATTTGGAACGGATGGATGAAAGAAGAAATACGAAAGAAGTGTATCGTGTAAGAATGAATGGAGATGACGGTAGGGGACGCCCAAGACGGACGTACGCCGACCAAATAGGAGACGTATTAAAAAAGGGCCAAATTAAAAGTACCCATAACCGGCGAGCATGTATGATGAGGTTAATGAATGTCGAAGAAGCGAAAGAGGTGTGTTTGAACCGGAGCATTTGGCATTCCATAGTCTCTGCCTACCCCAATTGGAGACAGGCGTGACGATAGATAGCTAGATAGATAGACGCTTGAATCGCAGTTCAAAGCGTAAATATTTTCATATACGATTCCACCACACAATTTTCCCAAGCGAGCAGTTCCATAAAGCGCAGGTACATAAGCTTCACAGCATTGCACTCTTGGTATAAAATATTTTAACATAAATTCATATAGTTTATTTTGTTAAAAGTTTTTTGATTTCAGATACAATTAGGTTAGTTGAAGAATTCTATAAGATTCCACAACTAGAATAGTCAACGCATAATATGTTAATTGTTACAACAAAATTACGTACCATCAGTGATAAAATAAAATTCCCTGAACATGACATCCGAGCGAACTGAAAAAACATTTTACTACAAGGGGCAAAGGAAAATAGCTAGTCCTTAATCATGCAATCCTGACGTGTGTCGGGAACACAAGCGAGATTATATCTGTGGTTTCATCCGCGGAGATAGTATTTACTAAATCTTTCACATAAAATTATGTTACGTCAAAACCTTTTAGAAATACGAGCCACTTTTATAGCGGCCTGTAAAGCCGTGCACAGACATTCGCCACGCAATGTGAAACGAAATATACAATGCAACGCTCGAGCTGAGTTTACACGTAATTTGCTTATGGTGCCAACTCTTTTGTATTCATGTACGAAATGAATTAAAGACGACACAAAACGTATGTGCCACAAATACCCTGTTTTTGGTAGCGGAGCCTTGCAGTACGCTATATTTGTCACGCCAAAATGAAAAAAATTGTATGGATTTTTTATGACGATAAAGAAGATAAGAAAATATCAATAAACGTCAATCCATGCCCATATATTTCAGAACCAATATGCAGATTTACGATCTTCGTAATAGAAACGCAGTTTCCAATGGTCTTTAATGGGAGCCTATTAATTACAGTCATACTAGAATTACTCTCGGATAAAAATCTTATCTCTAGCTGTGAGTCATTTAATTTTAATTACTTTTGTGGTTGAATGAAATTACATGAATGAATTGACTGTTGCAATAGAATAAAACTGAAAACTTTGCAAAAAGTACCTTTCTATATACATATACAATTATCTTTTTATTTAAACAGCTGATAAATTAAATCAAAACAAACTCAAAACATACAAATAAACCGGTCAAGTGCGATTCGTACTCGCGCACCGAGGGTTCCGTTCAAACCTGTAGGTCTATATAATTATTAAGTACTTACTAAAAATGTAAGATTTTTGAATTTTTTCCTATGTTCTATAAACCCTTGCTTTATGCCAAAGGACAATGGCAGATCTCCATACCTCAAAATGTCTGAAATTAAATTGAAGCATACAGTAATAAAAAATATATCAAAAAATTTGGCGTAAGTAACAGAGTCTATAAATGATTCTATTTTCACTCAGGAAAAGCGGAAAAAGAAGATATAGATGTTTGAATTTTGAGTTAAGAATGAACAATGTAGGTAAAAGGAAAGTTAAAGTATGAATGTTAAACAATGTAGGTAGGTACGACGTAGGTACGTTTGAATTATCAAATGACATATGTCAGATTGACATCAAAACGCAGAAGTATTTTGTAGCATCTAACTGTCACAGCCAATAATATTCTACCACGTTCACACAACACCATCTAGTCCCAAACTAAGCAGAGCTTGTACTATGGGTACTAGATAATGGTAAATACATACACATTATACATAGAAACATCCAGACCAAGACAAACATCCATGCGCATGCACACAATTAATGTTTGACTTGAGCGGGAATCGAACCCGCGACCTTTGGCATAGCAGTCGATTACCCTCCCGCTGTGCCAACCGGTCGTCAAAGCCAAAGAGTTGCGTATTTTAAATCGATTTTATGTGAAATTGATACAACACTAAAACGATGCTGTGACTTTTTTATTTGATTTAAACGTTGTTTTGCTTCAAAAATATTAGCATATTGATATAATGTTGATTAAATATTAAATAACTGCATTTTAAACCAAACCAACTCTATAAAAGTCGATTGTATCAATTACTAATTTAAAAATCGATACGGATATAGCACTCAAGTCTATTCCTGTCACACCATTGTCTATGGCAACAATCAAATAATAAAGTATTCGTAATCAATTGGAATGCTTTTTATCATCATAACATACTCCAGCTTTAACGAGACAAAGTGAAAATATTAAAAATCGTAGACAAAAAAAAAATGTTTTGTTCATATGAAGTTTAAGTAAGGCACAACAAACCTAGACCAAATTCTGCCATTGTTCTTTCAAGATTCTAGATCGACTGAAAGTACCCTTTACATACCTGCCGTTTAAAGTGATATTTGTATTTTGAGCGATATTCAAAAAGTAGAATTACGAAAGAAAATGGCGAATATAATTTCTCTTGTAGTTACCGTGTTCGAGTGAAGAATTTTGTTTGTAGCTATTTACGATACTGAATGTTATGTAAACAGAGCTCGAACTAATTCTATAATGTCGAGTAAGTAAGCCAAGCTTAAATACAAAATAGATTCGGAAAATTTGCAAAGACATTTGAAGATGGCGGATGAAAATTTTGCTTATATTATAAAGAACTAATAAATACCAATAGGTATCAGTCGAATAATATAATGTAAACAAAATTATTGACAACTGTGCGCGAAAACATAATTGAACCATAACACAGATTACAAGAAGTGTTAATGATAATGGACCAAGACTGTTCGGGTATGAAGATTAGTGCTGATTTAGTAATAAATAAATTACTAAGGGAATGAAAGATATCAGACACTAGTCACTACCTACCGAACTTTATACAAACACAGAAATCTGTTAGTCCAAAGGCGGCCAATAAAAAAATGGCAAAGGACTTAAATGCTTTAATAGTATTGAAGAACAGACTTCTCAGTAAATAATGTTGGCATAAGAACACAAGTAGTAATAATAAAAAAGAGAAAAATAAGCAGGTTAATTATGTCAAAGTAATTTCTGCATCCTCGGCGAAGATTAAAAGATGTAGGTATAGAGTGTAGATTCTAGAGCATCTATGCATGTGACTATACACTGGGACTAGCTCACTGATAACGTGGATTCGGGAGCATCTATGTATGCGGCCATGCACCGAGACTGGCTCACTGATATCAATCCTACATCTGTATCCTGCCAAGAACAGAATAACTGTAGAAAAGGAGGTATTAAAAGGAAGCTTACGAAAGCGAAATATTCGAACTTAACTTGTGGAATTTAAGTATAGAGAACATTTTATAGCAAGACATTGTTGTGTTTATGTTATACTTTATTATTTTCAAATTTTCGTGAAGAGGCAACTTTATAAATGATAAAGTCGAAGTTATAGAAATGTAAATGTATTAATGTTAAGCTGAAGAACAGTGAAGAAAAATCCTCCAGGTGACCAGATTTTCTTTAAGTAGTGTATTCTCCGAGTAGGTTCAATTGTACACTTACTAATTAATATACATACCACTAAAGACGATCTACAGACAACTGATGTGGTCCATTAAAGTTGCACTGGAGACTTGGAACAAATCTTCGATATTTTGACAAAATGTCTGCAACGACCGAAGCATGAAAACTTTAGCTTATCAATAGGATAAGTTATAAAGCGTTTGCGTCCAGGGAGGATGTTGGAAGTAAGGACGCAAGCTCTATAACAAACTGATGCTGCGCATGTGCGATCTCATAGTCTGTCACATGTCTGTCAGTTCTCTCATATATTTTCTTTTGCTATGGCATTATGTTGTCTGCTTATTTATATTAATTGTTATAGAAATATACACTATTCAAACTGTCTCTGCTATTAATTATTATTTACAACAAAAGTACCCTTTAGTTTTTACCTGAGCATTTTATATGAATTTAAAATGTATACCTCTAGGGTTTCATGAAGAAAGAAGTAGTTAGTACCTTTAAAATTATTAAAAATATGTTAATTATAAGATGTAACAAAAAATTTACGGCTTTTGCAATTTTTCCTTTATCTGTGCTATAAGACGTTGCTAGGTGCTAAATTTCACGGTAAGTACCCTGTAGGTTTTAATTCCCTTGCGAGTAGTTCCGTGTTTGAAAATATACTTAAATTGCTGTTTCTGTTGATTGTGTTGACATATGTAGAAGTTTGATTTTATTACAGCTTAACGGTGATAAAGACGTGACGTATTTGATATGAATTTCAATTGAATAACTCTACGCGTTCTTGAGGAAAGAGGTAGTAACTTTAATTTATTTTTATGTTTTTAGTATAATGATGTAACTAAAAATTTTAATTTTTAGACATTTTTCCTTAATCTGTGCTATAAGACGTTAGAATGTAACAATTTGAAGAATTCGGGTTTAGGGGAAGTACCCTGTAGGTTTTGATTCTCTTGCCAGTAGTTGGGAGTTTGAAAATATAGTAAAATTGCTGTTTCTTTTGATTGCGTTGAGATAGAAGTTTGATTTTATTGCAGCTTAAAGGTATACTAGACCCAAGTATTTGATAGGAATTTCAATTTAATAACTTAACGTGTTCATGAGGAAAGAGGTAGTAACTTTAAAATTAATACAAATATCTTTTTTATATGATGTAACAAAAAATTTACGGTGTTCGTAATTTTTCCTTTATCTGAGCTATAAGTTATTGCTTGGTACCAAATTTCAAGATTCTGAGTTCACGGGAAGTACCCTGTAGGTTTTGATTCCCTTGCGAGTAGTTGCGAGAAAATATGGGGCTTAAAATGCTGTTTATTTTTATTGCGTTGTCATAGAAGTTTGATTTTGTTACAGCTCAAAGGTGTTATAGACCTGAGTATTTGATATGAATTTCAATTTAATACCTTTACGCGTTCATGAGAAAATGGTAATAACTTTTAAAATTAATAAGACACTAGAGGACCCGTGCTGCTCCACAGCATATTTTAATATAATAAAAAAGCTCTTACATATAGGTATGATGTGTACATTGAGGATAGTAGTTTTGATACAAATAGTAATTTTGGTAGGAATAGAAGTTTCGGTAAAATGGTAGCTACAAAAACCTCCGGTGCTGTCAAAAGTACCTTTTCTCTCAAAACTACTATTCTTACCAAAGCTACAATTTCTACCATAACTATCACTTGTAATATAATTATATGACAATAGTACTATGAACCGCGGTAATATGTTCCACATAAAAAAAATTAAGATGCCCGAAGAAAGTCCGTTATTTAAAAACACAAAAAATTTCCTAACATAAAACGAAATTTACCCGTCTGTAGGGTTGATTTTCCCAACATTAGGCGTTAATTTCACTACATTTGGGGAAAATTCCTCGGGTCGCGGATATACTAACGTCGTTACCGCGACCCTGTCATGAGGGTCGATAGAGGAACACCGCGGTGTTTTAGTGGGTACGCCCCCCCGAACATCTAGGGGGGAGAGCCGAGCCATACACCCCCCTCCACCTGCCCCAAACTCGGTACAGAGTTGGCGGAGGGGTCCTTTTGAGGGACAGTCCATAAATGGATTTCATCGCTATACAAAAAAAGGAGGAAAAATCCTCAACATCAGAATCAGTTCACCCAACATTAAGAGTTAACTGGTAAAATTCGGGGAATATTACCTGCCATCAGCTATAATTCACTATAGTGATAATTTTCCAACATCGGGTATAATTTTACACACCAACACACTCACACCCGTAGAAAGTAAGAGAAGGTCACCTTAAAGGTCACTGCTCATTAGAGCCACCCGGCACCCACTCCGCACGGCGTCCACGAGTGGACGTCGCGCGGTCAACCAGCGGACCGCGCGCCGTCAACGAGTGAACGCCGCGCGGTCAACCAGCGGACCGCGCGCCGTCAACGAGTGAACGCCGCGCGGTCAACGAGTGGACGTTAACAATTGGCACTAGGTCTACACGTGTGTTTCGTAATGACAGGCAGTATTGCCAATAAAGGATTACTCGTAAGAACATAATATATTTTGATATATTATGTTCTTACGATGTATAACACGGTAGTAGCTTATTACCGTAGACCGTGTCTTGCTCAAAATTACCGTGCATCTACGGTATTTACCGTGTATCTGGTAACACTCGGACGTGAATCATTCGCGGGCAGCGCGTGGTCCGCTTCGGACCCGCGCGTTGGCGACGAGCCGTCAACGCGCGGCAAGCATGCGAGCAGCGAGTTGCCACCGAGCCGTCAGCCACACGCGGACGGCGAGTGGGCCACCCGCCGCCCCCGCGTGGACGGCTTACGACAGAGGCAATCCGGTGATGCTACGGAGTTGATGTAGTGAGCGCATACCCATACAAATCCATATAAAGAATACTAACCGCACGAGGCGAGGCGGTGCGGAGTGGGTGCCGGGTGGCTCTAATGAGCGTTGACCTTTAGGAGGTATAACGGTTTTTCCTGGCAGTTACCACAAGGAACTTATTAGATGCCATAAAAATATTTTTGAATTTAGAACCGTTCATGTAGAGAGAAAGCAATGGAATCTTAGGAAATGTATAGGAAAATATTGAAAAATAAGTTCAATGTCCACACCTATCTTCCTTCAAACTTACCCAATTTAAATGAGCATACCATCAAATGAAAGAGCTCTTTTCAGCGCGTGTTATAGGCCTATAACGAAATGCCTACCTCAATGAGAACCAGATATATAGAAGCAGAAAGTCATTCACTATGGCTACGAAAACGTAAAAAATGTATGGGAGAAAACCGTTTTTGCATATAACTTGATGAATGTGCAAGTTAGGTAATTTCTAATGCTTGATGACAAATCTATGCAGTGAGATCTTTCGTTTAAAAAAAAACATGCGAATCGGTTGGGTAGAACAGGCTGGCCGACTCGTACTATAAAACACAAATTCTTTAATATATAGATAGTTTATATGATATAACAAAAAAATACTGTTTTCGCAATTTTTCCTTTATCTGTGCTATTAGACATTGCTTTGTATCAAACTTCAAGATTCTGAGTTAACGGGAAGTACCCAATAGGTTTTGATTCCCGCGAGTTTCGAAAATTTGCGACAATTTCCAGCATAAACGGCTGTATCTTTTGATTGCGTTAGCTTTAGAAATTTGATTTGTTCACAGCTAGGGACAGTTCACTTGACAATTTGGTATAAATTTCAGTTTGATACCTCCACGCGCTCCCGAGAAAAAGGGTCTTGATAGACGGACGGACAACAAAGTGATCCTATAAGGGTTCCTTTTTTTCATTTTGAGGTACGGAACCCTAAAAAGGAAGAGGAACGTGATAATAAGTAATAACACTATCTTTGTTGTTTTATTTTATTTCAAGTCCAGTCCTTTCCTTTAATTTACCGCATGTTTTGTACTACGACAGCTGGCATATAATATATTGATATTTTTACTCAACATAAGAGAGTAGTACCTAATTTAAGGTTTGACTTGATTTTTATTTTCTTCTTATAAATTTAATGTTAGTTAGCCTTTAATTGGTATATCGATCGAATCACGTTTTCAATATATCGTACCTGCTAATACAGATACATTATAATTACAAAAATGCACGCAAATATGTACTTTGTTTACTCATACACCTTTTAAAAACCGGTAGTTCAGCGCACGAGCGCACTTAAGATACAGCCGCCCCTGGTTATAACCTCAATTTTATTATATTTATATATATAAAGTCTTTGTCAACAAAAAGTATGCATGTTATTTTTATCAAAACACATTCAGCTCCACTAGCACCAGGGATTAAATAAATACTTTGTTTTTGCAGCGTAATTGGATTAAATAACTGTTTGCGGTATTTTAATCTACAAAGTCTTTTTTAACTACGCAGCTCATTACATCAATTTCTATGACGTAATATTACCGTAACAGGAGTATACAACATGAAAGTCTGAAATAATTACAATGATTAATTAACTTGTCTAATAATAGTTACAAGATTGGGCAATGTCGCTTACGGTTGGTGTTAAGAGCGATCTTTCTCGCGTTAATTATATCTGAAGTATGATGCACGCTGCGAGTGGCACCTGTGCGCTATGAGGAGCGGAACGGACGCAGGCGGAGCCAGCCGCAACGGTTAGTTTATTTCGAGAACATCCGGCGGCTCACAGTTGTCCACAACGTAAATATGACGACACTCCCCTACACTATCACTTCTATCCATTTTTTGTAAATTAAATGTCAATATCGAGAAAAGGGATGCTGACATTTTTTGTGCTCACAATTTATGGACATGGTATTCTCATAGCTCCCGCGAAAAGTATTTGTGCCGTCTCAGATTTTGGAATGCGTGCTAAAAAGAATTATCAATCAACATTGATTTGAACTTATTACATTGAAAAAGTATTTGTCGGATCAATAACTATGGTTGAAGTACTAGTGCTCTTTGCGCTTGCCATGTGAAGTAAAAGAATGAAGATGTATGTGATCTACTGGTCTATAATTGATAGTCATAATACATTTTAAAAGAATACGAGAAAAGAAAGAGGACGTACAACTCAAACGATAGTACATTTCACATCCAATCTACAACGTTTATTAACTATGGGACAGTATCTATGTGATGATTGTGAAAATTACTGAACTCGTCCGTGGGTCGACGACAGTAACACAGAATGAAAAGGGTACTAAAACAGTCAAATGATGTTCATTTCTAAGCTCTGAGCAATATCCGCTTGTTCCTCGCACTGTATACCCAATGGCTAAATTAAAATGAGCAGCAATCTCCGGTCAATATAACAAATTATCATTTTATTATATTAGCACGTGACAACATCTAAAGGAATGCGAAGCGAATGTCATCGTAAGTTCATGTTCATATTTTGTGAGATGTGGGTACCAGTTTATTTAACAAAATTCTTTTACACTGGTGGTCTCACATTGGTCGAGCTTCGATCTTAATTTTAGCTGTAGTCACTTCTTTTGCTTACTTACTTAAAGTGTACTTAGCGGATGTCATGAGAATCTTTAAAGTCATTACGAAGAGTTAATGGCCACTAATGTTTAACTTTAGCCTTCATCATAGAATATGCTATCCCGTTTGACTATTGCTAAAAGTTATAGATGGATTTTTCCAACGTTTTGAGACTAAACAGCGACACCCTGAGTGCAAGATAAAATTCTTGGAGTAATCAGGATACATATAGAAAGTAAGAATGATGATGTGTTTGTTGCCATTTTGTATCGTAATAAATTTTATTAGTTTTTTTGAGTACGAGGGTTATCGCCTCCTTCTAGGTTCACCATGTCAATACAAAATTAATACTCATCACCTTGTTGCGTTGCCTAATAAAATAGGTGTTATTTATAAGTTACCATCAAACGCCTTTTTATTGTAGGCGCTATGTACCGGTCATCAGAAGATTCTTTTTTCAGACTGTACTCTGGTTAACTTACATTAGCGTAAACACACTTTTATAAGCAAAATTGGTAGAAGTTTTCTTTCATCCTCTCTCCCTCTTGTTCCTTCCCACCACTTATAGAAATCTGCAGTATTATTAATTAATTACCCAAGTCTACCAATAAATGGAGAGTATCTTTCTTTACTTCGCATTTTACAACGAGCATATGTGAATTGTAAACGTCTGCTTTCTACGCCCAGTATACGCGGAATGTGTCGCTGACTTCCAATACCTAATCTTGTCAACCACACGAGAAT
This sequence comes from Euclidia mi, assembly GCA_944739405.2. NCBI lineage: Eukaryota > Metazoa > Arthropoda > Insecta > Lepidoptera > Erebidae > Euclidia > Euclidia mi. The sequence goes on along the minus strand of OX123188.2, from coordinate 47,962,334 downwards.
TCAATCAATTTGTGCTTCAAGAACGATCTCGTAAAATAGCTCGAAATCTCGCGATTTGAGAGACTGGGTTTGCATTTCCTATGAAATACCACCAGCAGCTACGCTTGCAATTTTTTTTAATTTACCGGGTTTGGCCGATCCCGTGGGAATTTCGGGAAATCCCTTCTTAGTGCACCCCTACGGTCCCCAAGGAACATATTACATGCCAAATTTCAGCTTCCTCCACCCAATAGTTTCGGCTGTAGCGTGTCTGTCAGTCAGTCTGTGGCGTATGACCGGTACCTACCGAGTGTACGTCATAATACCGTCCATACGCTCGGCCAATCAGGGAAGGCCATCGTCCGCGCTCGTAAGTTTTGCCCATATTTGGTAATGCACCAACGCTGATGGAGGGCCGGTATATAAAGGGGCCGACAAAGAGGCCGTCACCGCTACTCTACACTAACCTACTACCGCTACTCTATTCTATATCGCTATATCCATATACATTCTACGTGTATCCTGGTCCCAGCTGTGGGTTCCAGGTTCACCTTAAGCTCCGGGCTACGCTACCTAGACCGCTACACCTGCTGCATCGCCTTCGGCGTCACCTCTGCCGAAGAGTCTGGCCTGCCCCGCTCATCGCACACACACCGCCGGCACCTGCCAGCTGAGACAACGGCCTGCGAGGATCTGCCGCTACGCGCAGCCCTTCGAGCAACCTGCCCTGCACACTACCGGAGGGAACAGCGTGGGAGACTGCAGCCCTTAGTGTTCAGGCCAGTGTCGTGTTGTTTAGTCGGTCATACTCGTGCAAAGGAAGTGAGACAATACTCGGCAAATAAACGCCTAGAACCTCGTACTGCGTTTTACTACCAGAACCCGTTACAAGTCAGTAACGCAAGGATTTTATATATTTAGATAAAAATATTTTAAATAGTTGTGTTCAATTTGTTCCGCATGTTAGACACAATAATAAAAGCGATGTTTGTAATAACAGAACAGTGCATGTCGAGATTAATTAATCATTGTCATGTTTAATCGCTTTAAGTAATAAGTTTCGTTTACATAATTGTTAGGTTCATTCGGAGATTCAATCATTCAGATATCACTAGGTGGTCATAATGTTTAATCATGATAAATTTTAGTGCCTTGTTTTCAAGCTGCACCACTGATAGAAGAACGATCTTTGAACGGACATCTCGTAACTATGTATATGATATGCTTCTTATCATGAAGGCATTTGAAAAGGCATTATATTTTTTTTTCAACACTCAATTTACGATTACGTATTTACATTTATAATTAACTACTGACGCGTGTTCCAATCATGTAATATAATCATGGAAATAAACATGTTAAAGTTGAAGCTTGTGGTTAGCCAAAAATAAAAATATACTAATTTAACTCAGTCAGCCTTCATTATTTGACTGCAACGCAATCCCATGCGTCCTTCGTGGAGCCAAATAAATATCTACTTAGTTTTAATACGAATACATTTAGAATTCTGCACGAAGACTTTACCTTAACGTGATATTCATGATATTCTTCTTTCGATAGATATACTTTAGCCATTACGAGGCTGTAGCCAAGAATGTCTAGGCGCTTTTATTTAATAAAACGACTCGTAGCTATACCTACAGAACATTAGAGCTATTGTATTGCAAGGTTTCTAATAAAAGGTATGCGCACATTGAAAAAACTGTAGACATATTTTAAAGACGTACATGAAATACTAACTAAAGAGTTTTGTAAGCTTTTATATAGGAAAACATCAACATACAGCCTTAGCTGAGTCGAAATAGCCACAGTACTATCGAAACTAGTACTCGGTGACGTTATGTCAACCTTTAGTGTTGTGGCTACACTGCGTGTGTCGTAGAACCAATTACATAAAAACAATCAAAATAAATTTTAATGATGCCTATACCGAGGCAGATATTGCACTCAATTATGTTTGATGAAAATGTACGTAGCTTGAGTATTTCTTCACTCACTGGCTGCTTATCCTTTATTCCGTGAAATTCACATAGCGGGCGAAATGAAATAGATCTTTTTTATCTCCTCAAGCATAAACCATGAAGCTACAGTAACATTAACATTTGTCCTTACAAAGCTCTATCTAGCATCGAGTCCCATTTAAAAGAATGAAACAAACTTATTTTCTGCCTAGAGTTGCGACTGCGATCATTAATTTACGTTATACTTAGAGTACCGTAAATTAATGTGTAAACTTTTTACACTCGAACTGTAACGACAACATACAGTTGAATCGTAAATAAAATCGAGCCTAAAAACTGGATTAATGTTAGAACTGTGTTTTAATCGAAAATGTTTTAAGAGTATTTGTTTCTATTTACTGTGAAAGTGTATACAGAGGACATTTTAAAGCTGTGCCTTTGGAATAAAATTTGGATATGTTTTATTTCAGTGCTATGTATTTTTAGAAGCTTTACAATAAATATTTTTCTGAATCAATGTTAAATTGGATTAAATGGCTCTTTCGTCGTATGCTAAGATCTGTGGGTCAGACCGTTGTACAGAACTAATATAAAGATAAACGCATAAAGCGCATTGTTTGTCCATTGAATTCATTTTTAGGTGATACTAATACCTCTCAATCGAGAGTTTACAAGGGTATTAATATTCCACTCACACTGTTATTCGTGAAACTGAACCAAAACTTATGCAGTATACTACACTAACTCAATGTAGAGGTCAAACAGGGTTTCTATAATTCCTTGGCTTCTAAGACTGTAAAGGTTTTGTTACTATGCTAATTTCTTGTATTTTAATATAAGAACGTATTATATTGTGAATTTAGATTGTTATTATTTCTCAAATAAAATAGTTTTAAAAATGTCGTCAAGTTTTACATTTTACTTACAAAAGAGTTTCAAATTATAGTAGATTTAGCCCAGACACATCTAGCTTATTGTTCTGGATAGTCAGCCATTTCTAGTGGATATTATGTCAACACCATTTAGTTGGAAGAGTTATATGCATTCAATAACAGAAGTTTGCACATTTTAGAACACTAAAAGTGGCTCTAAAATTTTACGTACGCTATCCACTAGGATCTTATTGAATAAAAAATTTAAAATCATAAAACTTCTTTACATAATGTGAAAGATTTAGTCAAATTTACACGTACTTTAAAGTATCTTCTGTGCATGAGCTATTTACTTCTTTCTAGTTTCAAAACCAATCTTATAAAATATTTTTAATTTTTGAGCTTACAAACTTGCTAAAAAGATATCATTAGGTCCTATCTATAATCTGGTTATCTCTAGATGTACTTATCTAAGTTAAGGCGCAATCATCTCTGAACAAACTCCACAGTAAAAGACAGCGAAACCAACTTCTTCTAATTATTTTTACAATCCTTATGAAAGAAACAAATAAGTTACGTACTACGAAACCCCTTATTGTGCTTTGACCTACTTGGCTTGTTATTTTTAAATGATGCTATTGTCTAAAGTACAGTTTAAGGATATGAGGTTCGTTTTTAGTCTGTACAATAAAAATTGAGATTACGAAAAACATTCACCTTTTCGATGTAGGTAATCGCCAACATGAAATACCAATATTATCCAGACCAGGTACAAATATCATGCGTAATCATTATATGTGTCACTTAACATTTTTATTTTACGAAAAGGTCAAAAGGTAAGCATTCTCGTGGCTTGCAAAATGCAATACAAATTTCTCAGTTATCCACATTTACTTAGATAAACATCTTATTCCGTTTGCAATGCTCACAATCGCGATTGGCACTTAGCCCTAAAACCTATGATAATGACTCTTCGTACTCTTAACATTACGCCCTCCATTACTACATAGCTTTAATCTAAATTCATGAAAATTAAGCTGCCGCCGGTTCAAATCCAATTCATAACAATTGTTATAGCACTATTCGAATGTCCACTAAAAGGAGCATATTATCCTTTTTGCGCCCTCCAATATGAATGAGGAGAGAAAAACTTCAAGTTAATATAATATACCTATCAGCGAAGGAAAATTCATATAAAATAATACTTTGTAGGCAAAACGATCGAGAGTCCTAAAGTGAGAAACTTGTTGAAAAATCTCACATATGGGATACGAGTGGGAGTGTTATTTTTCAAAAAGTAATTGGACCAGCGTCGTTGGTTCAATATGTACCGCTTAATTAAAAGTATAATGTGGACTCACCTACTTTCATTTTCTTCTGCGGTTGCAATCGTGCCAACCAAAACAGTACACACAATTTGAACAACGAAAAAGTAAAATAAAACATTCGTTCCATTTAACAAACTATACCTTAATGTACATGTGCACATAATATATTCCTTAAGTAAAAGGCAATTTAATGAACTGCATGACCTAATAAATTGTCGAAGCTTTCAGTGTTGCGGATTCAATACTCACATGGATTATAAATGCTCTGTGATAGAGCATAATTATTTTTACGATTCTTTGTGTCCAACAACTACTTATTCACATACACTACAATACAAGCAATTAATTTAAGTGACCACAAGACCAGGGTTTAAGATACCACATACATATTAGCTCTTTTTCTACAGTGGTCAGTGCCAAAAGCGAAAAAAAATTATCGTCCAAATTTAAACACACAAGACATAGATTGGTGCGCTTAAATTCACCTATGTCGATGTATTTGTTTACCCAGCAAGCACACAAGTCATTGATAAATATTACTTTACATGGAGTAGATCTACGGAAACCTGAGATATTTGTGTCGTGAAACACATTTCAGTCACGGAGTTAGTTACGCCCCCGTATCCGGCAAAACCCCAGAAAAAGCCTCTAGCCGCCAAATCTCCTGTCTTTTGTCTCTAAAATACGTAAAAGTATGGCGGCGCAACTTTTGTCGTCACAATTCGATGTAAGTACTTACTATTCACCAACAATGTCGAAATCTACATAACTTCACATAACAAGTTTAATATATTTAAGAAAATAATAATGAATTTATGCTACGTTCAATGCAAATTACTTGTGGAATCTTGGATTAGTTTGAAATAACAAATATAAGTAACGCTGGAGAAAAACATAAAGATGGCTGGAGACGTCTGCTTCTGTTTCACTCAAATAACTGTATATTAAAGTTTTATCATTACAGATTGAACAAGGAAGCTAAGGTAGGATTTAGTGAAATCCTCTAGAGCTCATGAGTAGAGCACGTCCAACCGATTCTGCTAGATAACGCCGCCCCGTCTTGTAATTCCGCAATAAGACGATCATAAATGTCCAACTTAAATTAAAACAAAGAAAAGATCATGTAAAGCGGTAACGTACTGCTACAAGGGCTGGGAGGGCCAAATTCGTGTTACACCCGACAAAGGTCAGACACCTTACGGCCTCCTTTAATTAAACAAAGGGAAAAATATGAAAAATTGATTCACTAGAATAATGGTCTAGAAAAGTTTCAAAAAGGTCAATGAAAATATTTTATTGTTTCACTTGTACCGAGAGGTAAAACATTCCTTTGCGTTTGTTCTCTCCGAATATTTGATGATTAAATTGTCGTTATTTACCTTTTTACGTCTGAGTGGAAAATATTCGTATTAGCTCACGGGCTAAGATAATAAGGAAAGCCATACTTAGCTATACTTAAGACAGATATAGAACAACTTCAGTATTTCAAAAAATTTAGTAGTATTACGCTTAGCGCAGGCTTACAACGTTATGGCATAACAAAAGCGATTCCATACTCCCATAAGAAGAAGAAAAGAAAAGCAAGATAGTTGACTCGGAGAAAGATAATTCTCACAACGTAGACCTTTGGCCTATATTTCGCTTGAAAATATTGCATCTCAAGTTACTGACTATCAATTTTGTTAACAGTAAAGGCTTTTTAAATAAACAAAGAGTTTTCTATAAGTATATTTAGTCTACGTAATATTTTTTTCTTTGTAGCCAGCTACAATAATTTTCCTTGTAAATCTTCTGACAAGGAAGTTTCGCGATTTATGAATTCCTAATTTTGATGATCATGTTAGATAATTATGTATAAAGTTACATTAAATTTGGCGTTTGTTTTGATCGAATCCAATTCATGTTTACACTTAGAATGACGCCCAACAAAATTATAGATTTATGTTAGCATGTCAAAGTTAGTGTTACTCGTACGTCTTAAATATTAGATATAGTTGCGAAACTACTGTCCGTAGATTACGTTTTAGTTTTTCCTATGTTGTTGAACGAATGCGCAATACTGGCAAACCGACATGCGTTGTGTTACAAAAATAAGTACAAGCGAATGCATAATTTTGAGTTAAATTTAACCGCAGCCATTAAAACTAAATTAATGCGTCGTAACCATCGTCGTATTATAAATGTGAATGTGAATTTGTGTGGGGTTACAACTGTCTATCAATCCTCAATCGGACGTCGCCATATGTTTTTTTTTCATTTTTTAACACACCAAATACAACGCACAATACAATAAATTGATCATACTTGTTCTAAAGAATAGGTACGTAATCATCATCAGCCTTTAACAGCCCACGGCTGGATTAGGCCTCTCCTTTGGAAGGAGGAATTGGCCTACTATGGCCAAACGGGTTGGTGTAGTGTTATTTTATTGACTCACTAGAGGACGCCAGCAGCTACGCCTGCATTTTTTTTTATTTACCCGTTTTGGCCGATCCGATTTGGGAAATCCCTTCTTATTGCACCCCTGCGGTCCCCAAGGAACATACAATCATACATGCCAAATTTCAGCTTCCTGCGCCCAATAGTTTCGGCTGTAGCGTGTCTGTCAGTCAGTCAGTAACGCAAGGATTTTATATATTAAGATTAGTCAGTGGAATACAATTATAGTGCACAAAGTAAATACATGCATGAGCCAAATTGCTTGTGTACAATTTGAACGCTTGTGGAGTACTATTCATATATGTCAACCAGAAAAATTAACTATTTTATATTGTTTACTCTATCATGATATAAATAGATGTAATATCTATTTATATCGTATTAGATTGGTAGGCTGTAGGCTGTAAAAAGTAACCGTGTATAAAAGACGGTATGTCAAATAGCCTGAAAACGACAAAGTCAGATTATTTCTGACAAAAATACTTATGCTTTCATCTCAAATAGAACAAAATGAAAAATGAATTAATGCAACACTCGTACATTGCAAATGTACAGTTACCTCAATAAGCGCTCTATTAATGAACGCCATATTTATTTATTTAAACTTTATTGTACACCAGTATCAACATTAAATAAATGTTATATAATAGGTAAAGTACAAAGGGCGGCCTTATCGCTTAATTATCGCTTAAAGCGATCTCTACCAGGCAACCTTTGGATGGAGATATTGGTAGGAAAAGAAGTGGTAGTTGTAGGTGTACCAGTTTTAATAATTATATTATAAACATATACATTCATATGATACATACATTTATAATATATATATATATATATATATATATATATATATATATATATATATATATATATATATATATATATATATATATATATATATATATAATACATATATTAAAATATACATACATTAATAAATTGGTGCATAATACTAAATACATATTTTTAGAATAGGAAATAAATTAAGCGGACAAGTAATGTGCCTTAACTAAAGCTTTGAATGAAGTAACCGTCTGTGCCTGCCTTATGTTTAGAGGTAATGCATTCCATAAGCGAACAGCCTATACAGAAAAGGATTTATCATAGAATGCAGTGGAATGTGCCAGCATTTTCAGTCGTAAATTTTCTGATGACCTTAAATAGGTATCGGTTATGTGTATCATGAAGGAACTCGAATCGTCCTTTAAGATAGGAGGGTGTTGAAGGGTTAAACAATATATTGTATAGTGAAGTTAAAACGTGAGCATTCCGACGATGTCGAATAGGTAACCACTTGAGTTGGGCTCGAAATTGTGAAACATGATCATATTTGCGTAATCCAAATATGAATCGTATGCGGAAATTTTGAAGTCGCTCAAGTTTATCTAGCTGGTTTTCGGCGAGATCTAGATAGCTGACGTCTGCATAATCAATAATGGGCAGCAAAAGAGATTTTGCTAGCGCAATTTTGGTGGTAGTGGGAAGGAAGTTCCTTAATCTTCTTAGTGAACCTGCTGAGGCAAACACTTTACGACTCACTTCTTGGATCTGCGGATCCCAAGACAGAGTGGAGTCTATAGTGAGACCTATGTTTTTAACTTTATCCTGTATCGGAATAGTAGTGCCATCAAAAATAACTGGAGGCAGTAAAGACCAGTCAATTTTAGATCTCATTCTGGAACTACCAATAACAGTGACTTGGGTTTTTGTGGGGTTCACTTTGAGTCCAAAGGAATTGCTCCAACTGTTGATCAGTGCCAGATCACGGTTAATGATAGCTAGAGCTTGCGATAAACATGCTAATGAAGACCGCGTATATATTTGGAGATCATCTGCATAAAGGTGGTAGGAGGAGCAAAGGTTGTTTGAGATAGAATTTATAAAAATTGCGAAGAGTAAAGGAGGCAATACGCCACCCTGGGGCACGCCAGCAGATGTATCACACCAAGAAGAGAGTGAGTTCTCGATGCGTATACGCTGTCGGCGGCCACACAGGTAACTGCGAAACCAATCAATCACCGTAGGAGATATGTTAAGAGAGCAAAGGCGACCAAGTAGAATATCGTAATCTACTGTGTTGGAGGCATTGCTGAAATCAAGAAGAGCAAGAATGGTGAGTTCGCCGCCTTCCATGCCAGCCCTGATGTCATCCGTAATATTGACCAAGGATGTGACGGTGCTATGACCTGAACGGAAACCAGATTGAAAAGGATTATGAAGATTATTTATACATAAGAATGAGTTCATTTGGTTGTAGACAAGACGTTCGAGGACTTTGGAGAGGAAAGGTAGGATTGAAATGGGACGATAATCAGAAAAGGATGATGGGGAAGTTTTCGGAATAGGAGTAATTTGGGCATCCTTCCAGATTGACGGGAAAATACCACTGGAACAGGAGTGATTTAGGATGTGGGATATGATGGGAAGGATTAAATCGAGGATAGGAAGGATCATACTACGGCTGACACAGTCACTACCAACAGCGTTGGATGTGATTGACATTATGCTCTTCCTAACATCACTATCGGTGAAGTGATTAAAGACAAATTGTGAATAACTAGGGGTCGGCAGAGAAGAAAGATAATTAATTGTTTGTATTTAGTGAAAGCGATATATTGCCATATATCGCTTTCACTAAAGGAATGACGTATTAATAAACAATAACAAGTGGAAATGTTAATTGAAACGGTCCCACATTCATTCAGTGCGCGCCGCGACTGCACTCTAGCGGCACGAGCCTCGTAACACGAGCCACCGAGCTGTGTACATATTACACTTCTGACTTCACACAATATACGCCTAACCTAAACTAACAACAACTTTCCAATTAGATCACAATCGATAAATCTCCTGGCACAGCACACACACTTTGGACCATAACCAACAACAGTTATAACATATGATTTATTCAAATTACTAACAAAATTTTCATCCAAACATCCATAAACAATTTGTAATGCTTAATGTTGACATTTGTTTACTGAAGAGATTCATTTTGATCGAACGTAACAAGATAATACGCTAAATGCGTTGTACATTATCTCAGTTTAGCAGGCACATTTACCAGGCTGTGCTCATATTCCACTAACGAAATAATATTCGGATTATGTACCTTAAGGAAAATATTGCTGGCTTACTGAATGACCGCCACCCGCGTCGTGACAGAAATAAAAAATATATGATAGAACCCGCTTGCACATATCATACTTCATGCGATGACAGTGACATGACTAAGCGTTAACTTAACAAACTTGCCACACAAAATATTGCATGGAGAATACAGTCAAGTTTCTCTATCAATTTATTAAATTAGCGCACTCTCGACGTGAAGAAGAAAAACGAACGACAGCAGTGTCGTCAAGCGGAGAAAAGGTTTTATACTTTTATGAAAAACGTACTACAGTCAAAAAGTTTCCAGTCGCCGTCTATATTTGCACTTAAACCATCAATCTTTGAAACGTCTAGGAGAGTGATATGAAGGTGAGTTTATATATTTTAATCTTCACCAAAATAAAGAGCATACATTTAATATTTACTTTATTTATTATTTATGTACATACACACTGAAGTTAAATAATTTTGATTAATTTCATTTTATGATACAAAACCCTCGCACGGATCAATATAACGAACTCGCCCGAGGCAGGGTGTCCATGGAAGCAAACATTTGAATTATATACCTTCCTACTTTATGTTTTGATATGCTGTCAAAGTTACAATGAAGCTCAAATTCAACATTAGTCAATATTATGACATGCTGAATACAAACATTTGATAAATTTAAAACAATATCACTACGCAACCGACACCATTTTTAGACACGTGTATGTATGCATGGTCGCATGAGAAACTTTGTTCTATTGTATAATTACATTAATTATTTACGCTATCATGTTCGCTTTTGCAACATCCCTTAATTAATTGATGATACGAAGTAATTTTACAAAATTCTAGTATTGATAATAATTAAAAATGTGAAATGAAATTCCAGTAAGTTGGCTTTATTTCAATGCTGTTACTATAAACATTAATAAAACAATTAAAAGTGTTAAACTTTTATTTCAATAGAATTGATAAACAATATATTTCCTGGTTTCAGCTCCATGTTTATTATGGTTATTGTCAACAAAATGTGTTATTTGGACATTAAAATGCCGTGATTTATCAGCGTGTGTGATTTACAAATTGCGATTATCGAGACACAGAACTGAGTACCTATTGAAGCCAATTGGTAGTGGGTGATTTATAGGATAAAACCACGAAACTTTTCTGTTCGATTAGAATCAGATCTTTAACAAAAGCGCAAACTACATTTAGAATAATTTATGATTCGCATCTGGGCAACGAGCTTTCGGTACAATTTTCTTTTCTCGCGATTTCTTACTTTTATTGAACCTTTTATTGATGTTCCTTAAAATAACTGAGATATCACAGGGTGCATTTTCCTCCGAAGAGTTATAAACTCGTTTTCTTCCACTTTGCTTCTATCTAAGTTCGTTCCGGCAATCGACATTTCTCTATTCATTTTTGAAGATCAAGCGGCACAATCTGAACGAGTTTTGCCATAAATGCCATAAGTATTTTGATTTAATAACATTTTATCGTGAAATGTCGGCTGACTGGACTGGACTGGACTGGCTGGCATTAAATTTCACTTCAGCCTTTGCTTCAAGCCAACGTTTGGTGCATTTATCAGTTGCGTCCATCAAGAGTCGACATTATTAGGTATGTAATGTGAAGATAATTTTGTTGTTTCTTTTTACTCATCGCAGACATTTTTTAAGTACGTTCAATACAAGGACTATCTGGACAACGGATGTTCTTTTAAAGTATACAATGTAGTTACACATAACGTTTTTGTCGGCGTAGAATTTGGAACTCAAATGTATGTACTTTTTATTTTTTGTATCGTCCACATTTTTCCTCGTGCTATTAATTTCAATTAGGTACTCGTTTGATTGATATTGTAATAAGAATAAAGTCTCAAAAGTAGTCTAGCCTTCGGCACAACCAATAACTTTAGTAGACATAATTTAGACGTATCTTAGGACATTAAATAGCAATAACAGTCTTACATTCTCACGATTTTAAACATATAGACGTAAGACAAGACTCCTCGAAAGGGTCAAGTCGTAACTAACAGATTAAGTGAAAGATTGCGAGCACTTCGATTATACCTTGCCATTAAACTAAACACCACTGTTTAATCGACCCTAGGCTTTAATTTACTTTTAAATCCTAGTATAACCATTCGTTATTTGATGACTGTCGTTTCGAGTTATACTGTAAAGGAACGTAATATATAGGTACCGTACAACCAGATGAGTAATATAGCAAACGTAATATATACGAACAGCGCTAAGCCAGATGAGAGATGAGCAGATCACCACGCATAAGATCTTGATCCACGGCAGTAATCAAATTCTTAATTGTACCCTTGTTAAGCAACAAACATAATGACAGCCATGGTTGTCCTGACTATCATGAAGATATTTGGCAGTCGTTAGGTTGAATTTGCATCTCCCCCCTGTGGGCTCTCCACCTTGTCGAGGCTTAGTAACCGTGGCTTGGACACCGCGGTAAAGCTAAGAGAGATCCCGGGAGTGGACGCTCCACGTGGGCCTACGCAGGATGCGTCCAAAGGTGTGGGTGCGGGGGACAGTTCTGTCTATCCCTCGCAGTCGGGCGCGGTCGCGTGAGGAAAGGCGTGTCGGTGTTGCGTTGATACGCGCCCTGTCTTCCGCGACCAAATGGGTCTGAGTCTAACAGTTCAGAGTAACGGTCAGAGTCTCGTGTTTGAATAGAACAATAACGGAGATGGTATAATTGTATTATTCGAATGTAAAAAGCCACAAAAATACCGCACGAAAACCCAAAAATAAATCATTGTCCTGAGAATGGCGTCAGACGGTATTAGGTACCTATCTTACAGGCTAAGAATTATTAGGACAACATACCTACTAAAATGTGTTAGTTATAAAGTGAAACGTTTATATTATTTTCGTAAATCCTAATGTGCTTTTGATAGAAATTATTGTAACCAATTAATAAAGAAACTAAAACGTAGTTACGAAAAAGAAATTTTAGAGAACTCAGCTCACAACAGTAAGAAACTCTTGACTAATATTAAAAATATAACAAATCTTAACCGACAAAGAAAAATAGATAACACCAAAATATTAAAAGTAAAGTCAAACCCAAACGAATCAGTCAATTACGTTAATGACTATTTTGCTGGAATAGGTAAACATCTCGCTGAAAATATAATAGTACCAACAAATGACTTTGATGAAAACACTTATGAATCAGTAAATACGAATTTAGAATCATTTGTTCTTCTTAACACGGATGAAACCGAAGTGTATGATATTTTAATGGGCTTGAGTTCCAATAGTGGACCCGGTTGGGATAATGTTCCAACACACTTTCTAAAACTTGCTAAATTTGAAGTTATTCCTATTATTATGTTTTGACAAAGGCATTTTTCCTACTCTTCTAAAGAAGTCTATTATAACAGCAGTCCATAAGAATGGTTCACAAGAGGATCTTAATAATTACAGACCCATCTCCGTACTTCCCTCCATATCAAAAATATTATAAAAACTACTTAATAAACGCTTAACACAATATTTACATAAAAATCAAATAATTTCAAAATCACAGTATGGCTTTCAAAATAATAAATCAACGGAAGATGCGGTATTAGCGATAACTTCACTTATTATCAAACAACTAGATCAAGGTAAGAAATGTCTCTCAGTTTTTCTCGATCTAAGAAAAGCGTTTGATACGGTGTCAGTTCCTAACCTTATACAAAAATTAGAACATGTAGGTAAAAGGGGTATCCCCTTAAAACTATTTGAAGACTATCTAACACTAGTAATTCTTGTAATGTCACATACGGAGTTCCACAAGGTAGCGTCCTAGGACCTACCTTGTTCCTTATTTATATAAATAATTTATGTAAATTGAAACCAAATGGTGCCCAAATCTTTTCTTACGCCGATGAAACTGCAGTCGTTTTTACCGGTGATACCTGGAAAGATGTACGCAGTAGCACTGAACTCGGTATGTCCAAAGTTGCTCTCTGGTTGAGATATAATCTTCTTACTTGGCATTACTTCGTTATCTTGGCATTATCGATAGACTTAGTGAGTCAACGCACTTGAAAATTAATTTGGATATTTAAACAATTAAGGCATGTAGCTAATAAACATTTCTTCTTCTTTCTCTTAGCGTTATCCCAGTTTCAATCTGGGGTCCGCTTTCTAGTCTAACCGGATTTGGCTGAATATTAGCTTTTCCACGGAGCGACTGCCTGTCTGACCTCCGCAACCCGAAGGGATAGCGATATTCCATGGTTTAGACTAGTGTCAGTTTTATTTAGAAGGTACTGACGCCCTGTAACGATTGTCAAAGATCTTCATGAGAACCGGGACCGACGGCTTAACGTGCTCTCCGAGGCACGGGACAAGCGATAATTAATAATTCAATACGCACATAACTCCGAAAAGTCATTGGTGCGCGCCGTGGATTCGAACCCGATACCATCTGCATGGCAGTCTGTTGGTATACCCACTCGGCTATCGCCGCCAGCTAATAAACATTTACTCAGCCAAATATACATGTCTCTTGCCCAATCTATTATTACTTACTGCATTCCCATTTGGGGTGGTGCCACTAAAGTATTTTTTTTAGAAATAGGAAGATCTCAGCGAGCCCTTTTGAAAACCATGTTCTTTAAACCATACAGATTTTCTACAGATGAACCATATAAATTATGCGATCTTTTAACAGTAAGAAAATTATATATACTAAATTCCATACTAAAAATGCATAAAATTACGACATTTGATGCCAGTATTTTATCAAAACGAAGATATGCTGCGGTAGAGATCAACAGAGTAAAAACTTCATTTGCAAGACACCAATTTGTTACACAAATTACCTTCTGTATTCAAGTCAAACTTTTACTTAATACGAGGCTATGTTTTATATCTTACCAGTTATGGAAGAGTGTGGTCTTCTGACACAAGTATCTTAATACTTAAAAGAAGGCCTCAACAACCTTTGTAAAACGTTTTATTGAAAATAAAAGTATTATAGTATTATTAATGTGAGGCTGTATAACCGTCAGGGGTATAGAAATTGGTTATTTTAGAGATGAAAGAAATTATTTCTGGGTCTGATTGTAACGGTTTCTTTAAGAGAGGTAATCATGCTATCGGTAGTTATCCTAAATCTGGGTCTATCTGCTAGCTATAGATGAATGATAGGCAGAAAGGTCCCTTCGCCGTACTCAGCTATACTTTGCTTAAACACAAAGTCATGTTTAGAACTATTAAAGAAGTTATTTTCTGTAACACAAAAGCTTATCGATAAAACATACTATAATTCAAAATTATAATTCATACTATAATTCATTTTAAATTTAATATTCCTAAATTTCATATTTGCACAGTCACACATTAAGGGTTTTCTATTGAATCGGTCATATTGAAATAATAGGATTATTTTCATTGAAACTTTTTCAATCCAGCTTGTTTAATTAACCGACTTCAAACAAAAAAAAGGAGGAGGTTCTCAATTCGGCCGGTAAATTGTTTTTTCGATGTATGTACACAGATTTCATCATTTCACCCAGGTTTTTGAACCGATTTACGTGATTCTTTTTTTTGATGCGGAATAGTTTCGAATTGGTCCCATAAAAATTTGATTCATGTAGGCCCAGTAGTGTTTATTTTATGAGCATTTTTTTATTTACTTTCACCTATCCCGATGCCTGAAATATATATAATATTGTGACGGCCGGTGTCATGTCAAACTGTCATCACTACGGTCATCAAGGACTACTGACGTCTACACGACAAACTGGCCGGTCGTCAAACATAATAATTAGCGTTTAAAGACTATTTCATTATTTGGAAATTACAGTTTTAAGTTAGATGACACTCTGTCAAGTGTTCACTAAATTCGCCACTAACTGACAACGAGGCGATGGCCGTGTGGATAATATATCCGCTTTACGATCTGAAGGCGTGGGTTCAAATCCCAGTCATAATAATTATGTGGATTTTGATTTTTATTAAATTTGGAAATTTTTCATGAACATTTGGCAAATATAAAAAAAAAATACTATTTAAATATCTCGAATAAAAATTAGAAAATTCTAGAAACTCTAGGAAGGAATATAAAAGGTTAAAAAGAGACAGGAGATGAAAAACAAATTAATTAAGAAATGAAAATCGAAATAAGTGGACGTATTTAAATTGGATGACAATGAAAAATTATTATGACATAGAGCTGATCTGATGATGGAATCAAAAGGTGGCCATAGGAATAGTATAGGAACTCAGTAATTAAATGACAAAACTGTATCGAGTTTGGGCTCATTTAATTTGTTTTGACGAGCACTTTGACGCGGGTGGCAACTAGGATCCTCTAGGGTCTGATGAAGGAGTCAGAAGGTGGTCATACGAACTCAGTGATTACAAAAATCTATTTGAATTGCACAAAGATTCAAAGACGTAAATCATGCGGTAATGCCATGATCAAAGATTTGTCGATTATATTATTAATGAGACCAAGTATTTTCTATTAGCTCTCTGCTCAAAAGACTCATTCGCTAGACGCTCTTGGATCTTAACGAGTCTATAATTATACTGTTCAAGAGTTTCTTGACGTAAACGTGATTTCATTTAAGCTTTCCTGGCCAACATACGTTATTCAGGACCTTTAATAGTCTCACAAGAACGTGAAACTGTGTCCCGAAGAGCATTTTACGGAGACGACTACTTTTATCCGTTCCCATTTCTTGAGATCTATATTATCAAGGCGCGCAGCACCTTTTGTAGATATCTCCATAACTAGTTGACTACAACAACACACTAAAAAGTATTAAATAAAAATAACTACGTTAAAAACAATCGACTTCAAAAACGAAAAAGTGAAAAATAATAAAGATTTAATTTTAATTAAATACTACGTATTATTATTTATCTGTGCTATTTACTAATTGGTTTGAAGTCGGTGCCAAATCAAATTTCAAAAGTCTTTTAATTAAAGAAGGCATTTCATAATTCTCATGAATTCACATTATGTTGAATACATTTTCGTATTAATTCTTTTCATTTATTTATTTATACTTTATTGTACACTTATACATACATTAGTAGAAATTTTCTGAACAAGTAAGTACAAAGGGCGGCCTTATCGCTGACAGCGATCTCTACCAGGCAACCTTTGGATAGATATTATTGGTCGGAAATAAATGGTAGCTGCAAGTGTACAGTTGTAAAAATATATTAAATATAGAAATTCGTGTAATACCATATATACATACAAATAAATACTTAAATATTAATATATACAAATAATATATAATATAAATAATATTAAAATTTACTATATAAAATATTAATATATACATACAAACAAGTTTACAATATTTAAATAAATACATATAATGTAGAATGAGAAAAGTTATAATGATAGATAGTGATCCTTTACCATTGCTTTAAATCTAGTTATAGTCTGAGCCTGTCTTATGTGTAACGGTAGGGCATTCCATAAGCGAACAGCAGTAACTGAAAAGGATTTGTCATAAAATGCTGTGGAATGAACCGGCATTTTCAGTTTCAAATTATCTGATGACCTTAAATAACGGTTATGCGTATCATGAAGGAACTCGAGTAGAAGGGTTAAATAATATATTATAAAGTAAAGATAGAATATGAGCATTCCGGCGATGTCGTATGGGTAACCACTTGAGCTGTGCTCGAAATTGTGAAACGTGATCATAATTATTTGCGTAATCCAAATATGAATCGTATACCGACATTTTGAAGGCGCTCAAGTTTGTCAAGCTGGTTTTCGGCGATATCTAGATAGCTGACATCTGCCTAATCAATAATGGGTAAAAGAAGAGAGTGAGCAAGTGCAATTTTGGTAGCAGTTGGTAGAAAATTTCTTAGTCTTCTAAGTGTACCCGCTGAGGCAAATACCTTGCGACTCACTTCTTGAATCTGCGATAGCCAAGTAAGAGAAGAGTCTATAGTTACACCCAGGTTATTTACTTTGTCCTGAATGGGAATAACAGTGTTATCAAAGATGACGTGAGGGAGTTGAGACCAGTCAATTTTGGATGTCATTCTTGAACTCCCGACAACAATGACCTGAGTTTTGGAAGGATTCACTTTTAGCCCAAAAGATCATTATTCTTCGTATTAACTGAAGCTGCTTATAATATTAAGTCAAGTCGAGTCAAGTCAAGTCAAAATCCTTTATTAATTTGGGTCACAATGTGACGCTTATGAGCGTCAAAATAATAATTTTAAAATAAATACTTAAAGATTCTACATTTACATTTACTGCCACGTTCGCAAAGCAAGGGCGTAGAACCATGAGAAAGAACGGGCAATAAAACTCACGGTCACTCTTTTTCATCGCCAGGTTGTGCATAATACACATAAATTACATTTTGTAAGGTGCTGCAACTATTACACCTTCTATATCACTTTTATATATTTATTGTACATAATAATACTCAAGCATAATACTTAATTTTGATGTTTATTTAGTTAGCCTTCTTAGAATAGACATGATGAAACAGGAGCATCCACTTACGTTATATATATACCTAATAATGCAGGCAATCCGCGAAAGTGATCAGAACCATGATGGAAATTATGCAGTTAAATATTAAAATTTTATACCAGCCCGCAAGACCGTCATCGACCAGTCATCGCAAGTAGCACCCGTTCACGAGTATGACGCATGTGTCAGCCATCATCCCTCGCGCCATATTAGAGGGACAGGGATGACCCGACACACTTAATTTAAGATCAAATTGCTCATTATTAGGTTCAATTACGCATCTTTATCTTTATAGTAGTCATTTCATTGTATTAATTTGCTCGTATTCATTGAAGTCATAAAAATATTATTATTTGTTTAAGGCTTGGCACCGACTTCAAACCTTTTAGTAAATGGCACATAGAAATAATAGGTAGTATTTAATTAAATTAAATCTTTATTATTTTCACTTTTTCGTTTTTGATGTCGGTTGTTTTTAACGTAGTTATTTTTATTTGTTTCCTCAAGTTTGTTGTGAAGATCCCCTCCGTGGGATCTCCACCTTGTCGTGGTGGGGGGGCTCAGTAACCGTGGATTTTTCACCCGCGGTGAAGCTAAGAGGGATCCAGGAGGGGACGCTCCGCGTGGGATTGGAGGGGCCTGCGCTGGATGCGTCCAAACGTGCGGGTGCGGGGGACAGTTCTGTCTGTGCCTCGCAGTCGAGTGCGGTCGCGGGAGGAGAGGCGTGTCGGTGTTGCGTTGCCGCGCGCCCTATCTCCGCGACCAATTGGGGGCGCACCATTTGATGCGTCGCGGTGGGGCTGCAGAGGAAGAGGAGATGCGGTGTTGCGTTGCCGTCCTCCCTATCCTCTGCGGCCGCTGGGTGTTTTTGCGGCGGAGCCCAACACCTTAATCCGCCGCCAAGAGGGTTTTGTTCGGGGCCCTCCTAACCATCTGGCGGGCCAATGCCCGTCGGAGGGTGGCAACGAATGCTTTGGCGTTACCCTACCCTCCGACACACGGGTACATGAGAAAGTCGAGGTGGTTTTTAGTGGAAACACCGCATACTCCAGCTCTCATTTCCCCCAAGAGTCGGAGATCCGAAGGGATTTTCCACCTCGTAAACCAAAAAAAAAAAGTTTGTTGTGAAGATCCGAATTGCTTTCAAAGCTATCATCAAACCCTTGTTAGATGATGATTAAATGGCAGACCATTTTAAACATCACAACAGTTATATAATATTTTTTACTTAATTTATATTGATTTTTTATAAACTTACGCCTGTATCCCCAAGGGTGTAATATTCCACCCCCATTGCCCCATGATTTTTTTAAGTCCCATGTAATAGAGGGCGAGCCTATTGCCGTTACCGGGCACTTCACCAGACTCCGTGCTACTACTGAGAATTCGGAAAATCCCCGTAACACTTTTGCCCGACCGGGGAATCGAACTCGGGACCTCCGATCAGCAGTCGCATACGCTATCCACTGGACCACGGAGGCAGTCAGTCTATAAAAATCAAGTAAAATTACGATTTAGTTGTACATTTCACAAGAATATGACTGCGACGCCACGCTTTTCTGAAAATGTTGACGTCCTAGAAAAGCCATTTTGTGTCAATTTAGAGTGAATTTTACTGTCAGAGCTTTATACAGGAAATCAAAGAGTATACAAATACTACGTAAGAAGAGGCGGATGTGCCATAGATCATGCGAGACTTTCAGTTTTGTATGAAACGTGCAGGGAGAACTCGTACCAACATAAAGATACTAACTGACATCGTTTTTATGTTGTCAGCATTGTCATATTTGTCAATATAGGGATGTACCCTCTAGTGATTAACGAAATATCGATACCGATAATATTCGGTAAGAAATAATTATAATTATGTTTCGACTAGAATTATACATTTCCAACACAAATAAAAGATCTATTTAATATTTATGTGTTTATTCAAAAAAATTAGCCTATTCTATAAATCAATACTAGATTAGCGAAGAAAAATACGCAGAACTAAAAGATATATGTATCTACATGTAATGGAAAGGTTTTCAACATTTCTTCTGTAATAGGATTTAAAGAAATGTCTATAGATACAAGGCACAGCTGTTTTTCTGACTTGAGTTCCCTTTTTTCGTCCCTGTCTTTCGGCTTAAAATGCTTGCCACACACATAGTTCAACTGATGTAATTTTTCAATGGGCACATAAATCAAGTCTTGGTTTCCATTTGCAGCTACCCATTTTTACATCTAAAAAGAAAAAAAAGAGTATAATTTTTAGTCCTTGTGCCAATTTCTAATAACGAATTATCGATAACTGACAGGCAGCACTATTGTTTACCTACAAAGTACTAGGATATGAAACTTTAGAATATTTCCTTATTTTTTATGTTTCATTGAAATATATTACATTATATAACATTATAAATATTCATTGATCTTTATCTAGGGACATTTTGTCATAAATACCTCCCCTTTTTTCATTGCCTGACCGGCATGTTGTTGTATGCCATATTTCGCACGTTATTTTGCTTGTTTTCATTGCGCTCCTTTCAATGCTAATCAAATAAATATAGTAACACTAACACTAGAAGTGTAAAATCACATTTATTTGGTATACACAAAGCACTTTTACAGTATGTTTTTTACGTTTTATAAACAAACTACATGCGGCAAAGTTCAATCTGGATAATAATGTGACAGTTGTGACATTTGACACTATTGACAGCCAAGGCGGTGATGTACGTATAACCTGTCTAACTTTGAAAGAATATTGTTCCAAGGGTACATAGTGAAGGATGCTATCTTCACGTTTTATATATATAATAGTAGCCATTAAAAAGATAGCACGTTTCATACATTCGGTTTTTTCTAAGGAACTTGCGCCAGGCTGCAGGAAATCAGGAAGCTAAAAATAATAAGTACTGTTATCATAAAAACTAAAAGTCCAGGAACAACAATAATAATAAACCGCACGGCAGCTTTGTGGCGAGCTGAATGTGAGTGGCGACACTGCGCTTTCGAATACATTGGAGAAGAGAGAAGAGAGAAAAGATCGGAGTTTCGCTTTATAAACATTATCTATTTTTTAAATTTCGTTTTATATACATCACTTGTGATCGCATACATGACTGATCTATAAACAATGATGAGAGTAAAATTCCGGCAGCGTTTGTGGATGTTTTAACCCTGGCTCACCGTCGTAGTCCGGTCGTAGAGAAGGAGCGTGATTGGCAGACAAATATTAGTTCATTTGCCCTTCTTTTTGAGATGACTGGATGGATTCTCCTTATTCCACCTTTATTAAAACTAATATTTGATTAATCATGATATAAACATATAAATGAACTTCAAAGTAAGTGATTTCAGTATCTATCTTTACTAGAGCAAGTTGAATTAGTTTGGCTGGGAACTCTACAGCTTTGCGCATCTTTCTCAGTTCTATACTGGGAGCAACCTTCAATACACAATACTCAATACTTTATTGCATTTCACAATGTATGCTTAGGTGGTAGTTCTTAGTTTAAACTAGAGGACGCCAGCAGCTACGCCTGCATTTTTTATAAATTTACCCGTTTTGGCCGATCCCGTGGGAATTTCGGGAAATCCCTTCTTAGTGCACCCCTACGGTCCGCAAGGAACATAGATGCCAAATTTCAGCTTCCTGCACCCTATAGTTTCGGCTGTAGCGTGTCTGTCAGTCAGTCAGTAACGCAAGGATTTTATATATTAAGATGAGTCATCGGGCAGAGCAAAGTAGGAGAGAGGGTGATACCTACTTATTACAATTTTTTATTTTGTGATTTGTATTTGTTTATATGAAATAACTAACTAAATACCTGGAGGATTTGGCTTAACTGTGTTTTTACGTACTTATATGAGTCTGTGTAGTGTAATTTAATTGTTTATCGTTTAGGTATTCGTCGATCGTGTAGTAACACTTTTCTATTAAAAGGCACTTTAAGTTTTTTATAAAAACTGCAGTCATTTCTAAGTTTTTTATGTAGTCGGGAAGTTTATTATAAATTATTGCTGTCATTGTATAAGGACTATTTGAGTGCATGTGCAGGTTAGAAGCAGGCAGGTTTAGTTTGTTTTGGGGGCGTAATGCGTATCTTAATTGGTTGTCGTCTCTGTTTGTATAGAATTCTTTGTATTTACGCACAAATTTACATGATTCTAATATATAAATACATGGAAGAGTCAAAAGTTTGTGTTCTCTAAAGTGGGGTTTGCAGCTGTCTGTTGTGTCAATGTTAGTTATAATCCTTATTAGCTTTTTTTGTAATATAAATAATGTTGGCGCATCAGTGCTATTGCCCCAAAGGATTACACCGTAACTTAACCATGCATATGCGAAAACATAGTAAGTGACGAGTGCGGTTTCGACATTTGTGCTCTTTTTAACTTCTCGAAGTGCATCATTATGAGAATTTTGAAAGTTTTGAATTAATTTTTTGAACGCGGTTTTTTCCAGTTTATATTACAGTCTATATTTAGTCCTAGCAGCGTAAAATTACTTACTGTTTCAATTTTTTTGTTTTTATATATGAAATCTATTTTAAGGGATTGCTTTTGGTATGGGTAAAAAGTCATTATTTTTGTTTTTCCTGTATTAATCTCTAAATTATGTTCGTCTAGCCAATTAGCTGTTGTGTTAAAGATTTTGTTTAATTGATTGTTTATATTATTATTATTTTTGCACGGTTTAAGTAGTGAGATGTCGTCTGCAAATAATATGCATGGTTCTTTTATATTTCGAGGGAAGTCATTAATAGATGAGGAACAGCAAACATCCAATCACACTGCCCTGTGGAATAGACACATTAATTATTTTTTTATCTGAACGGACATGTAATATTTCTTTTGTACTGTCATTAAAATATTCTATTTCTACGTAATGTTCTCTATTTTTTTAATGAGATTTAAACTAGTCGTAAGCCTTGCCTCGAATTCCTATTCTATTCCATTTGTCTAGCAATATGTTCTACTGTACTTTGTCATAGGCCTTTGTCATGTCTAATAATATACCAACTGCGTACTGTCTTTTGTTTAATATATTTATTGCCTCTTGAAAAAATTTATAAACGGCTAAGGTAGTAGAGCGATTCTTTCTGAACCCATTTTGGCACTCATCAAATATATTGTATTTTTCGCAGAAGGAGTAGACACGCTGACTCATTACTTTTTCAAAAATCTTAGAAGCCGGCGGCAATAAGGCGATTGGACGATAATTACTTGGGTCCGTCTTAGCGTTTTTTTTATAAATAGGTTTTATTATTGCGCTTCCTTTCGATAGATCGCAATTAAAGTAGAAATGTAATTAAGGCAGCACTTCTTGAAGAATGTTTAACTTTCTACATACAAATTGAAACGATATAGAACTGTTAGTTACAACTCGAAACAAAGCGAATATTTTACCAAGTATGTAACTATGTTTCTTTGGAATGCATTCTTCATGTTCGACATGTAGTGTTTTAGATTCTGATCACATGCTTTATGTAACTATCATACGACTACCCACACCTTTAAATCCATTAGGCTAGCATATTTGTCACACCCTGTTGGATCTATAGTTTGTACTGAATTTTAATAAGTAGGCACCTACGGCGAATACCAAGTATCAGATGTCGCCTTTAATAATAGCTATGTCTATCAACGTCTGCATCCTTTGTTAGGCTTAAACAGGTGCTCGTATAAAGAGATCACATTAATTACCTACCCATATATTTTCCCAGCCACTGCTGATAATTTGTGTCAGATATGCAAAAGCATATTATAAATTCCACCGCGTAGTGGGGAAATTTTACGTATTTATTTACCGAATGTTAACATGCTTTTCGTAAATAACTGTAATGTTTAAAGATAATAAACGAACCGTTTAATGTTCAGTGCAGCGATGGCAAGAACAATCATGTACTGTATGCATTGATATAGTATAATATATATGTCAATGACTGTATGACAATAAAAAGGTACAGTCAATTCACAGTTATTTTACCTCTGACAGATGTCGGTGTTTATTTTCTTTATGTTGGAATTGTACTCTGTGATGACAGGAATGTAATATAGGGTTACCCGTGCATAACATTTTACCCAATATTAGTGGAAATGCTTCAAAAATTCAAATGCTTGAAGCTCATGGCCGCAAAGTGATTCGATTACCGCCGTACCACTGCGAGCTAAACGCAATTGAACTTATGTGGAGTCTCATTAAAAGGCGAGTCACAAGCAAAAATTTAGGACAAGAGGCAACCAACATTGTGAATTTAGCTGAAGAAGCTTTTCAATCTATCACTGCAGAAGACTGGCAAAAACAATGCAAACATGAGCGCCACATTGAAGACAAGCTTCGTGAAACAAATGGGTCTACGGATGCTGAAATGGACAGGTTCATAATAGAATTAAATTCTGGTGTCTGATACAGGATATGACGGCAGTTACGAATCATCATAACATTGGCAGTCCACATGGATCATTCTTATAGACTCACGCCTGTTTCCATGCAGGGGTAGGCAGAGGTGTAATATTACACCCACATCATTCTTATTCAAAATAAATATGAAAATTAAATTTGCAGTTTTTGTATTTAACCTCACGTTGGCGTAATTATGATGCTTTTACCTTTATGTATTAAATAGACAACATTTTAATTATAACTACTTATCTTCATAGGAAATTTGTTATTTCGTAAGAAAATAAATGTACATGCATATAGCCATGCCAATATCAAGAGGTTTTGTTACAAACATTACTTCCAAATATTTAATACGATCGCTTAGGCAATAAAAATAAGTACATTTTTAGCAATAATGATTATTTAAAATGGGAGTATTATATGCCAAATATAGCAACACAAAGCCCAGGTTGGCCAATCTAACAGCTAGAGGTAAAATAACTGTGAACGGACTATACTCTGTGGTATGACATTATATTTGATTGACAATCCAATATTGTTTGCACGCGTATTGGCTATTCTATTCCATGTTTTTTATTTATAAACGTCACGAAATTTGATTCCCGTTTTGAGGTCGAATAATAAACAAGCTAGAATAAATAATTCTAGTATGTGCCTGGTGTTCTAGACAGTTGAGGCAGGCAATTATTATGATTGTAGTTCTTTATGATTTTTACACGATAAAAATTAATAGAAATAAAACTTGCTATAGACAAAATATGGGTGAGGTTACGTTATTATTTTACGAAAGTTTAGATATTTTAATCCCCGTTATAAGACTATTGAAACACATTTCTTAAACTAGGCTTATTAGGAAAATGACATAGTTATTATGTTAACTACCGCCTGATTAACTTGTATTCTAAATTCAGCTAACAGGCCTACCATCAATTGTTCAATCCAATATATCCCCTCCATGACAAAACATCATGGCACTTTTGAACTAGTTTATTCGCCGAAAACTATTCCTTGAACATTTTTTATAAGGACAATGTTATTATATACTAGTAATTCACTATCCTAATGCAGAAATCCATTTATACCACGCAATGTAAATGTAAAATTTAAATGACCAGTTACATCATCATCAGGCCTATAAACTGTCCCACTGCTGGGCACGGGCCTCTTCTCATTATGAGAAGGGTAAGGCCATAGTCCACCACGCTGACCAAGTGCAGGTTGGCAGACTTCACATGTCTTTCGAAAACTTTTGGAGAACTCTCAGACATGCAGGTTTCCTCATGATGTTTTCCTTCACCGATAAGAAAGTGATAATTAACAATTTAATACGCACTTAACTTCGAAAAGTCATTGGTGCGTGCCGTGAATTCGAACCCGAGACCCTCTGCGTAGCATTCTGTAGGTCTCACCACTCGGCTATCGTTGCTCGACCAGTTACATAAAGCTTTTAAAATTCATAGCTCTGATTTCGGTTCCATAAATAACTAACTAGTACCGAATTGATTAGTCAATCAAACCGATATCTGTTTATTTTGGACCTCATACCAAATGCATAATGTTTTTTGTAGTTTATGTGTTCAGGTGCCCACAATCCTAGGATCTCAATGTGATGAGGTGGAAACAGGATGCAATAAAATAAGTTCTCCACAAACAACCGTTTTTAATATGGATGTGATGTGACCTTTGCCTGCCGTATTTTAGCAAGGGCGACACAAGTGTTTAAACAAATGCGTGAACCTCTCTTAAATAAAAGCAAAAAAACTTTACACGAGTGACGCAATTGTTAAGGTGATCACAATTCTCACACCCGACAAATCATCGTATTGATATCAAAGAACAATGCCCATTTCTGGCCCAGTTTGGAACTTATGAATAGCACAATACTGTAGGTATTTTATATTCTGATGTTTAAGCTGCATCAAAACACGTTTAGTAGTTTTTACGTGAAAGAGTAACAAATATCTATCCATCCATCCTCACCAACATTCAATAATATAATAGTAGTAAGAATAGACTGGCTCACTCACTAGTTATCAGAGAAATATTCCCACGTTAATTGACGCGCTCAGTAGTTAAACGATTTAACTCTACGATTGTTCCCTCACCTCTCCTACTAAAACCATTAACAGATGTTAATAGAATGAAAAAAGCTTTAATATTTTTACGGAAGCCCGAAATTTATATACGAGACAAGCGTGTCGACGTTCTAAATATTGTATCTGGTGCGTGCTAAGTGATCAATGGCGGGAAAGACTGTGTCGTCACGACGCACTTCGGTCGGTTTGACATGTGACATGTGAGACACATATGATACTATGCCGCCACAATTTCCGAACCAAATATAACTTGCCTTCCGGTGACAAATTGGGTATAGTCGTACGTTCTTACTGCTCTAGCGGTCGCGTTCTTTTTGTATTGAGGGATTTCCCGTTCATCCTGTAGGGGACTTCTTTTTGTTGGTCAAAATGCGTCTTTCTTGGTGTTTAGCATCCAGAGAAGTATACAAATATAGCAATTAATATACTAACAAATACTGCACAAACAATCAGAAGGGCATGCATAAGATACATTTTGTGATGTTTTTAATGAATTTAATTAAACCGTATGCCTACACAGACTAAAAAGTTTAATAAACATCATCTATTTTAACTTCGTTTTCAGATTCTTCATAATACTATGTAAAATTAATGATCAATACAAATTGCATATCTCATATGCGCAAATTACCGTGACTGTATTGAAACATGATATTCCTAACAGAATTAAATTAAATATCAAGTAGGTAATTTAGACGTTTTCGTGAGTGACATTCCTAAGAAACATATAGGGATTATTCTTCTTCGTACTATATCTTCGTACTATAAGAAAAAACATACTGAATGACTTTATTTGTCTCTTTACACAAAATGGTCGAGTTTTCGATGTATCATCCTGTTCATGTTTATACAGGGTGATTTGTAATTGCTCGTATTCCCTTCGGGAGGTGATTCTAGGGCCAAAATGGAGTATTTTTACCGCCTACATATGGGGGTCCTAAATGCACCATTTTGGATTAAAACGGTTTTTAAGATTTTTTGAGAAAATTCCAAATTTTTGTTATAAACATCTTGTAAAAAATTATTTTGACTATTCTTGGTGGCAAATTGGGTCTCATTTAATGGACAATTAAATGACCCAACTTTTAAATTAAAATAAACCTACTAGCTCAACGTGGAATTTGAAAATAGAGCCAATAAACACGCAAAAAATGTTCGAATAAAATAAAATTACGCCACAAAAATGCAATTATTTAAAAAAAAAATATGTGGCATGTTATGTAAAGTGTTGGAATAACTTTCTGGTATTACCTGCTATTCAAAAAAGTATAATAGTCTTACACAATTGGTGCAAATTTCGAGTAATAGCCACTTTTATTCAAAAAAAGTGCTTCTAGATGAGTCACTCGCCAGAACATTTTTTCCTGTATTTATTCTTAAGCTCTGCAATCAGCAGTGATTTACTAGTAGGGAGACCAACAGAATAACTTAATAAATAGAATAACTTAATATAGATTACATTACTATATACAACTTAGAAACACACATGTATTACACAGGCGCATTAATAAGCATTTAATACTCGCACATTTTATACATTTCATTTATATCTCAAAGCAAATTGGTATAAGTAGGTACCTCTTAAAAGGTAATAATTACCGACTGCTCGACAAATTACTGATAAGATGTTCTTTACGTATAAATTCAATAACAGCATTATTGTATTTCGAGATACGATCAGTTGCGAATTAAATATTTTAAATTGGTTTTCAGAGACGGGCTGAAAATCTATACTTCTCTCAGCTTTAAAGACATTCAGTGTCAGGATATAATTATATATATAGATATTTTGTTTACAGAACTGAAGTTATTTAACAAAAAGTTTTAATAATCTCTTTCAATATTTGATTGTCAGGCAGCATCTTAATTAATGTTCTGCTGTCTGTGAATCAGAACTCGTAACAGAAGCCGACATTTTATATACAGACGTATTTATCTCATGATAATACGATATTCCGTTGCTGGTATTTCGCATTATTGTCGAGTTTGGCTCGTTAGACACAGACGCTTGGGAAATTGATTTTGATTTACCAAAATATGATATAAGATAAATCCTATGCACAATCAGTTACGTATCGAGCAGAACCAAACCACGTCACTTGTATTAATAGATAACATGTCCCGGCAATCTTGTCGAAAATTTCCCTTATCCATGTATCAAATTTTAAAACGGCAACCAGACGGAAGCCCGAGCGGGAGCGACAGCGAAACAACGTGGATGCTGTCAACTATAATATATATTATGTATGTGTAACAGGTCACCCGTCCAACTAAAAGCCGGATTATCTGTACTTAAACACCGTTCGTTGAATGAGCCCTGCATATGAAACTAAGCTGCGCCGTCTCAAATCATTTAGCCAAATGTTGTTCGTTTGCGTATCCCACAGAAACTGCGTATTAAAATGTCACACAACTTCATCGGTGCCCTGTTTAATAAAGCTGACAATTCGACAAATATGTCAAAAAAAGACAAAATTGTAGAATACCCGACTATTCTACAATTTTGTCTGTTTTCTTTAGCTGTTTAATAAAAGCGACAAATATGTCAAAAATCGACAGGTGAAATCTTGTCATAGTTGTCATGCAAAAATGCTTTTATAAAACTCGACATATTATGTCAGAAAACCACGGTCAACATATTTCTGACAATTGTCGGATTCGGAGTCGTCACAATTAGGTATGTTTTGACATATATTATTTGCAAATATTAGATTTCGCGACAGAGTGTACAGCTCCCGTCAGAATTGTCAGACAATTCTACAAATATGTCAATATGTCATGACAATTTTCTGTTTAATAAAGCAGATTTGACAAGTTTTTCACGACATATTGTCATCTGACACCTGTCGCTTAAAAAGTTTTATTAAACAGAAAATTCACAAATATGTCGGATTGTCGCGACAATCCGACATATTTGTGAATTTTCTGTTTAATATTTGTGAATTTTCCACCATGATAATTTTGTCACTATTTTGTTGCAAGTTTTATTAAACAGACAAATTGTCACTTTTTGAACATATGTCGGTCTTGTGTCGCATTGTCAGCTTTATTAAACAGGGCCCGAGCCGACATTAACATGCGGTAATTACTGGTAATTAGAATTAGAATGGTAAACAGATTTCTGTCATAAACATATACTGCCAACCGTCGGTATATGTAAATGACAGAACTCTGTTTACTCTACCAGTCTTACCACATAAGATGGTATACAACTGTATCAAATATCAATGACTTTTGTTAACTATCAGCGCAATTTTATAATGTAATGGCTCTTGAGGACGTCGTAAGGGTTATGCCACAATACACCAAGCTGGCCTAGAGCGGCTTGTGAGACATCACATGTCTTACCAGAAAATTATGAAGAAATCAAGCTGCATGTTTGATTCCTTCATAATATTTGGTTGATTGTATTTTTCACAATATTTTCCTTCACCATACAGGAAAAGGGATAATTAAGGATTTCACACACAAGTTAAACGTAAACCACTAGGCAACCGCTGCAAAAAATACCTAAAAGCTGAATAATTTGTTGTCATATATTAAAAAGGCTTTGAAGCTGAACGTCCGTTTCTTTTTACGAAGAATAAAACGTACATGTCCGCGTTTTACCGGTCAAATAATACTATTCGGCTCTACATCTAATAATGTTACAAAACATGAGTTGAGCCTGAATAGACACTGACTGGAAATCTATGTAAATCTTATCTATTGTTCCAGCGCCGCTCAAGCGCCTATTATCTGGCCATGGCAGCGTTCCATCAGACGTAAGAGATAAAAGAACAATGAAAACACCAGTACCGATTTTTTTAATACGTCTAATGTTTAAAAACGGACTAGGTTCACCTTTTACCGACGTTGTTTCAGCATAAATAAATTAAGTTTAAAGCAAATCATTATAATTAGTCTATAAATTTTAATGAGACCCTCACTATCCGACAACATGCTGTGAAAGTTAAAATCTGATCGATGGTCACATTTATTAAAGTCTTATGGAAAGGAGCTGTCGGCTATAAAATAAAACATTGTGACGTTGTAATTTACTCTCAGTGGACGGGATTTATGATTGCTCTTCTCGGGCCACTCTCATCGTATTAATATAAGTGGGTGGAGACAGGGGACATCGCTTGAAGGAAACCGATCTCGAAACTAACTCAATTAAAAGAGCCCGCGCCGTGTACGCTCTTTCCCGCATCGCCCCCGCACCGTTTTCGCATCGCTCGCGCATCGTCCCCGCTCGCTCCGTAATCGCAAATAAATGATCTGCCTTTTAAATGAATTATTATTGTTAAATACTGCTTTAAGGGTTACAATAATATTGTGTAAAATTTGTTTTATTAACCCAATTTCTAACTGCGAGGCCATCTACTGATTGCCTTTCGGCTTCATATTTAAAGCCAATGCTAGAAAGTTGTTATAAGGTAACCATTACGTAATTAGCGTTTATATTATTAATTGGCCCATGAAAGCAAGTAAGAGCCCTGCAACGAGATAATCTGCCACGCATAAAAAATATCTGAAATTCATTTCGTGCAATAAATGTTACACTTTGTTTAGGGGTGAAATAGACACGTATGCAAAGGGCTGAATTATTAATGTATGAAAAAAAAATCGTTAACAAGTAAATTTTTGTTTAAATATTCTCTTTGAGGCTTGGTTCAAAGCTATTTCAGGATTTATTTCATCTGTTTACAATTACCTACTTTGCTTCCTATAGGTACCTGGTTTTTTTTTTCATAAATATACTAGGTACTTATTGAAATTAGAAAAACACTAGCAGTGTTACATTAAACTCAAAACTTTTTACAAATACATTACCTGTTGCTTACTGCTAATAGCAATATTTCAATACGATAAAAGAAAATGTAAACGATAACGTTAGTTTTTTTAATACCAATCAATAAAAAACATGCAATATAACCGTTAGTATATACAGCATGACCCTTTATATACCCCACATGTATCTTATACTAATATATAAAGCTGAAGAGTTTTGTTTGTTTGTTTGTTTGGTTGGTTGAACGCGCTAATCTCAGGAACTACTGGTCCGATTTAAAAAAATATTTCAGTGTTAGATAGCCCATTTATCGAGGAAGGCTATAGGCTATATAACATCACGCTATGAGCCACGGGAGCGGAACAGTAGCCTTAAATAACGCGGGTGTAACCGCGGGCATCATCTATGAGTAATATAAGTGGGTTTCTATAACAAGACACAAAGTCACTAAAGCGTAATATAAATGGTAGAACATCACACGGCATATGATTACGTATCGCGGCGTAACGCCTATCCATAATCGTAGCCAGAACGTTCTCAGTAGACAAGTACTAGATGGAAATAACGTTTAAAGGGCGAACAGATAAATCAAAACTTAGGTACAATATTTTGCACGTGTCATCATATGTTTTAGGATTATCTAGTGTTATCGCCCCTGCCCCGTGTGGCTTTGTAAGTAGGTGGATAACAGGTAGTAGTATTCGTGTTTTTTCACATAATATTCGTATACTTTCTTATTCTTAATTCTCAAGTATTTTTTATTTTACATTATGTATAATGACGAACGCATAATATACATTTGATCTAAAGTATTCTCTCTCTCATTTAAGTGCTCAGCACTTGTCGCAATTTGCATTTCTGTCTATCAAGTGTCATCTCCTTTAGTTCCTTATAGGTACACTGGCCTGTTCCTTTAGTTGGTCTGTATGTTTCCTTCTTGGTCTTCCTCTCTTTCTTCGTCTCTTCTGTTTTCTTTCTCGCTTCCGTATCTAGGTCTCCATGACCTGTTGCCGATTTTATCAGATATTACTTACCATATAAGATTTTCAAGAATACAAAAATGCAGGGGTTTGTGAAACTGAAGGCGACAAATATAATTAAACAGTTATGGATAAAAAATAATTGCATATTGACGTATTCGATGTGTAAAGGAGACTTCCTTCTATTTCTTCACTGTTATTAGTCAGCCAGTCTTCTAATACATGCAGGAACAGGTACGTCAAACTTGCGTGACCAGATGACTAGCATTTCATAATCGTCCTAGTGTTATCACGCCTGCATCTAAGACCTCGCCTTGGAGCCCGAGGCCGCTTTCAAATATTAGCTAAACCAGACCCAGAGTGTCGGTATGGCTTTACAACGTGGTTATGCTGCCAGCCTTCTGGTTCTCAAATCTAGCGAAGTAGAGGACTTTCATAACGCCTTCTAAATTATTACCTGCTTTTTATTATATTCAGTCTACAGCCCATATCGAAACGTGTCGACATAAAATATAAGGTATTTTTACTTTATTTTCAAATAATTATAAAACGTAAAAAGTTCAAATATTTAATATTAACACTCATTTATATCTTCAAATCTCTATCTCGGCATTCTTGCGAAATGTGCTTTTTTAATTCAGTACTTACTTTTACGCTTACGTACAAGTACTTATTTCTAATGAATATATGTTTTGAAAACTGAAATAGTTTACGTGTAACGAAAAATAAGTATTTGGAAACTATGGTAATAAATGCAATATGTGAGTTGAAAATGAAATGAACTTAGAATCGATACGAACTTTATTTATTCAATTGTATGTAAACTGCTTTGTTTGTCTCTGTGAAAATGAGGACCGGTAATAAATGGACTAAAGTGTTTTGATTAATTGTTTTGCTTGTCTGAACAAACAAACATTTCTCACTTGTCTAACGGTAAAATAAAAATATTAATATATAAAAAATACGATGACAATATTGATATTTTGATACATGGAACTGACTGATGTAAAATATCTGTTTGAGATTTTCTCTCATTAATTTTTCAGTGGGAGACCCACATGAAAATTAGGAAATTTTTGACCAAGTGTTACTCGTACCTACTTAAGTATACATTTTTAACTGAATTTCGTTTGTTGTCCTCATAAATCCTCGGCGACAAAGGATTCATATCAAAATTTTACATTTACCAACAAAAGTGTTAATGTTCCTTTCTTACAGTTTATTACTTATTGAATTATTTCTACAAAAATTCATGGCAAATGTGGGCGTAATATTAATATTACACCCACATTTGCCATGAGTTTTTGTAGAAATAATTTACACCTTCGGGATACAGCCATGAGTCTATAAAAAAAAACAAAATTCTACAAATAAATCTTACTAAATATCGTCAGTAACATACATAAATAGGTATTTCAAATGTCTGCGCAGTCGAAATTAGCCTGCTCCAACAGTATTAATGTAACGAGACGTAAAACGGAGCAAGGATGAATTAATGCACGTTCGAGTGCATGTATCTGCACTAGTGACAGACAGATTAAGCACATTCAGTGGAACGAGTAACAGAATTGCAGGCGAACCAAAACTCACACTAGAATAATTTATATTAGGAATGCAACTTTAATAAGGGTTTAAGTGTGAGACCTTCAACAAAAACTAATCAGATTTTTTTTAATAAGATTTGATGAATGTAATGCAATAAAGCGCTACCAAAATTATAAAAAGTAACATTGTCTTTGGCCCCCACATGGTACAACAGTAAGGAATTATATAGTTACTAGAGGATGCCAGCAGCTAGGCCTGCATTTTTATTAATTTATCCGTTTTGGCCGATCCCGTGGAAATTTCGAGAAATCCCTTCTTAGTGCACCACTACGGTCCCCAAGGAACATACATGCCAAGTTTCAGCTTCCTGCGCCCAATAGTTCCGGCTGTAGCGTGTATGTCAGTCAGTCAGTAACGCAAGGATTTTATATATTAAGATTAAGATAACCATTTTTATGTCAATTAAGATTTTATCAATGTTCAATTTATATTTGTGTGAAGGGTGACATGAAAGAAAGGGAGTGAATAATGAGATGACGTCTGATAGGAGAGAATGGAAGAGAAAGACATTCTGCGCCAACCCCAAGTAATATGGGAACAGGGCAGGCAGAAGAAGAAGAATTTCAATTTGTTATGCGTTGGGAATTCAGTAAATTGTAATTGTGTGGAAATTACATTTTATTTAATTAGTTTAATACAACAAAATTCACTCTTTTGTTGTATTGTCATTTGTCACTAATCATTTGTGTACCCATATCGGATGTATGAGGTATTTGAGCCGGGGCGATGCAAATGTCTACAGTTATCACCAGCTTTTAGTGAGACTTGGAAATCAAAGTTTACAACTGGAGTATGATTGCAACTGGTGAATGTAGCGCTTGAGCGAATACATCGTGTGACGCACAATCGACTCGCACCAGTACCTTAAACTCCAGTAACACTACACCCATCCCGAAGATGCCTTATTTTCTTTCTTTTTAAAAAGATATCTCCTGCCTGCGTCTTGTCAGATTAAATAAATCAAAAAGAAAAAAAATACACAAAAGTGGTGTATTTCGGTGCAACTTTATGATCTACTAGACTTAACAAGATCGACACAATAATTATTTATAATGATTATTTGTTTTAACAACCGACTTCTGGTAAAATTACAAATATTTACCTACATCACTGATGGAGCTTCAATTAATTGGATCGTATTTTTATCAATTATTTCCAATAATAATTACCTTCTGACTCCATCAATGACAACGCATACTGCAGTGTCATCCGATAGCTACATAAAATAATATAACTATGCCTATTACAATGACATACGTGTGCAAAACTTAAGCACAATTGAACACCGGAAAGTTTAGCTTGTATGATTTACGTGGACAGAGGGATAGGCGGGACTATAAAATATAATTTAAACTTATTTATATTGTAGCTTACTTGCTGATTTTTACATGAATGTAGAGCTTATCCACGTATGGGATTCTGCGTTGCTCCTGTCAAGTCTGTTTTATTTATTCTCCCTCTTTAATGGCGTATTTGTTTACTTTTCATTGCTACATCCATTTTAGCACCGGGTTGTTATGCAAAGCTAAGCGGGCTTACCACTTAGGTAAAATCTGGTGTGACAGTGACTCGTCTGCGACCAACCGCAATTAAATAAGTACCAATGTTAGGTTTTGATTTGAAGTTCTTCTAGGTGGTGCTAATTAAAATATTTTCACTCTAGATAAGCGCATTTTTTATCATTAAAGTATCTTCGCTGGACATGAAAACAACGAGCGTTTCAATTATAACTAATTTTGCGAAATTACTGTCGCTTTTCTGTAAAATTCACGAACAAATCATACTTATAACTCTTTTTACCATGCCTAAGATTCTCATAGTTTGGCTGCGCGATCGATAGACAACAGGCTTTCCTTTTTGTGCGGGCGTGTCATTTGTATTTATACAAAGTATCGGAACTACTTGTAACTAGGAAATGGATCCGTAACGTATCGGATATGAAACAAATGGTGACGCGCACCGCTTCACGCTGATACTAAACAAGCCGACACGTATTGCGTTGTATGTATTTAAGGTTTTACAACAAAAGTTATGTATGGGTTGAACGGGGTTCGGTATGATCTAATTTTGTCTCAGTACGAAGACGGTAAAATGGCGTAATGGGCCTGAACAAAACGGCTCTGATTTATAGAGGGCACACCACCCAGCTCGTACTGACATAAATAAAAAGTGGCAGACACCCTGAAAAGGGTGACGCGAATATAATACATGTTTGCAGTACGCTTGAACAAATAACATACATACATAGTCTCACGCCTATAACCCCGAAGAGGTAGGCAGAGGTGTATTTCTAAACCCACTTTTCGCCAGATATACTTTAGTCCCACGTAATAAGGGGCGAGCCTATTGCCGTACCGGGCACATTTCCAGACTCCGTGCTGCTACTGAGAATTTCGTGACAGAAAAACCCAATTACACTGCCCGACCGAGGAATCGAAACCGGGACCTCCCGATCCCACGCACACATAAAATGACATTAAATACCTAAGCACTTATTTCGGTATATCGGTAATAAAATACTTTTCACGAAGCACCCTTTAGGGACCGTCCTCATACCACGTACCCCTTTTTGTAAACAGATTTGGGTCTCTCACGTTGCCGAGACTAGTAGTTTATATTTAAACTAGAGGACGCCAGCAGCTACGCCTGCATTTTTTTAAATATACCCGTTTTGGCCGATCCCGTGGGAATTTCGGGAAATCTCTTCTTAGTGCACTCTTACGGTCCCCAAGGAACATACATGCCAAATTTCAGCTTCCTGCGCCCAATAGTTTCGGCTGTAGCGTGTCTGTCAGTCAGTCAGTAACGCAAGGATTTTATATGTTAAGATATTAGATGTTGAATGAAACAAGGTTTCGTTGATACGAAGTCTATTTTTACATCCATTCTTTAAACTTATTTGAAATACATCGCACGTGGAGTGAGTAAAAGAAAATATAAAAATAGCTCGCTGCTCGCTTAGAATATCAATGAGGGAATTTGGTGGGAAATGTAAAACTATAAAGTCAAACCTCTCAGGTTTAAACGCTAACTTCATCGCATTTTCGTTTCATCGCAAGTGAAAAATCAGTGGCAAGACCAACACCTGCTATTGACACACAGGTCACATTTCTGACAGATCAAGTCTCTGTTTTACTATCACAGAGATAATATAAACATTATAGGTATATAAATATTATTCTGTACACCTTCATTATCATCAACAGCCTAACAGTCCGGTGCTGGACTAGGCCTCTCCTTTGAAAAGAGGAATTGGCCTACTATACCACGCTGGCCAAACGGGTTGGTATAGGTTTTGTATCAAGTTTTCCTTCTCTTACAGTACTGTTCTCTGCATAATATGCTCCCTCTGTCGACACCCATGGGATGATTTGGGGT
The DNA here is from genome assembly GCA_944739405.2 of Euclidia mi. Lineage (NCBI taxonomy): Eukaryota > Metazoa > Arthropoda > Insecta > Lepidoptera > Erebidae > Euclidia > Euclidia mi. The sequence continues at coordinate 47,924,933 of OX123188.2, read as the reverse complement.
GGTGACATTCCGTATTGTTAGTCCGTCACACCTTCATACAGCTTCATTATTTTCATGAGGATTTAGAAGACGAACATCATACATTTTGTCAGCGTGAATTGTCGTCATACTTATTTTTTGTAAGTAAGCTCTTGAGAAAAGCAAAAATCTATACAATAAAGGGTTATTCATAGAAGTGTGACAGAGTGCTTAAAATACAGTCTCAAGAGATAGCAAACATATAGTTAGTGAAGCACTCCTGGTATGTGTAAACGAGATAATAAGCGAGCAGACACTTATTCATCCGCGCTAAACAAGTTATTCAAATGAGATTGTGCACAAAATTGCATTTGAGTACAACAGCAAAATAAATTGAAATGTTAATATACTTTCTAAGGCGTTGTGCTTACGTAGAAAATCAATTTAATCTATCTGAGCATTTCTCAAAAAAATTGTACCATTGCTTAGAAAATATGATAAAATGAAAATATTGAAATATACCTGATTTATTTATTTAAAGCTATGGGTAAGGTCTAAAGATTATAGATATAAGGTTTGTTTTCAGATATAAAACGTATATAAATAGAAAAATCCAATAAAACAAACCCAAGGTGAAGAAAATTTCTTATTTTGTTACCTTTACTAGTTTACGTAAATTTAATGTTTAATTATGTTTCTAGAAGTTTTATTTCATTAAATGGGCCAATCAAACAAACAATATAATTGTTTTTAAAAAATCTGCCTATATTAACAGATAAATCTTAAAATATAGGCGGTAATGTTTCCTTTACGTTACTATTAGGCCACAACTCTTTATTAAACTTACATTATTAAGTCCAACTTTATGTTGAAATATTTTTATTTTCCATACATAATGCAAAAATGAACTATATATTTTAGATTTTATCGCAAAAATATGTTAATATCTTAAACAATATTAAAAAAGAAAAGAAATATGCGCCCGCTTTTATGGGACAAAAATATAATTCTGGTAACAAAATAGGATTTTTTAAGCCTGAACTTCACAGTAGTGCAAATCATTATTTTTACTTAAATATATTGATAAAAACCCTCTGTCAGGAGACATTTTTTACGATTTTTATTGTTAAATCTTATAATTAGGAACGTTTATTCTTTATAGGTTTCTTTTTCCTTTGTTCTTCCATCTTTTCAGGATTTTCTTTTAATCTTTCCCGATACCGCCTCATTTTTTCAGCCGGAGTTAGAGGCATATTTAATTCGGAGCTGTAAAATATAACCGTTCACCTTATCTTACATTTAACATGCTAACACACTTACAAAGCTTTTTTTTAAATCGTGATTAATAAGCAGCCACATTGGTACAGGCCTAACATAGCCCACCACTTTATAAAATACTAGCGGCCCGCTTCAGCTTCGTACTGGTGCAATGTAGATAATAATACGGTGTCAGTCTATAAATAGGGAAAAATTTTGCTTTAAGGTAGGTTTTAATCTTAACACCCAAGGATGTGCTATGGGATACCATACAAAGAACTACGTAGCTCTTTGAAAGAAATGGGTACCTACGAGTACTAATAAGTATGTTATGAGTACGAGCGAGTAGTAGTAGACAGTATGAGTATTTAATATCTAATGTTATTTTTAGTAGGTACCTAAAACTGTATATAAACACGACACAAATCTCCCATTGAATTTTGCACATTACCTACTAAAATTTATTCAATATAGTTAAAATTATATTTAATTTAAACTTCGTCGTTATTTTAATCAAAATCACATAGTCAGTACTCTGCCTAACAATTTCCTATTTTGTTACCTGATTTTCCATGTATATGTTACCACTCAAGAGTAACAAAAATGGAGGTAACAAATCAAGTTAAATAAAAGAAAAAAAAAAAAGAAAAGAAATCTTTATTTGGCCACAAATGGCACACACCAAAAATATAAACATCAAAGAAATAAAAAGTAAAAAAACGGCATAACAAAAATAAATTTAACAAAAACATAAAATTAAACAAATTTAAAACAATATACAAGTACAGTTAACAGCAAAAGTAGATGATCAAAATCAGAAATTCAATACTAATGAACGGAGTTCGCGTCAGAACTGTGTGGCGTCGAAGTTATTCAAAAGTATGTGATTGTAAATTATACCAATAATTAACTACTAGTACAGCTGCCATAAATTCGTGATCAGTTTTGACTCCAAAAGTTATAAACTCAATTCGCATCAGAACTAAGAAGTGAAGAAAAATTTCAAAACTAGTGAACAGTTAAAATCAAATATGAATGATGAAACTGAGGCCACGTAATCGTGAAGCAAATAATTTATTCATACTTATTTTTGAAGTACCCCAGTAATTTAAGTTGTTATGTTTTACGGAAAAGCAGATGAATTGCTACCGGGCACATCACTAGACTCCGTGTTGCTACTGAGAGTTTGGAAAAAACCCAGTAACACTTTTGCCCGACCCGGGAATCTAACCCGAAACTTCCGATCAGCAGACGCATACGCTATCCACCGGACCACGGAGGCAGTCACTGTTCCACAGAGGCAGTCTTTGTATATTCAATATAATTTTACCAAATTTCATCTCTCATGTATTTTCTTTTTTGTAACTTCTGTCAAATGTTCAAAAGTAACTGATGTGATACAAAACCATAATTCAATAAATATTACTATCTTTTCATGTTTGTGCATTTATGTCAATGTTCAAAAGTAACTGATGTGATACAAAACCATAATTCAATAAATATTACTATCTTTGCATGTTTGTGCATTTATGTCAATGTTCAAAAGTAGCTGATGCGATACAAAATTATAACTCAATGATTGCTTTTGCCTAGTCGGCTACAATATATCTGTCACAGTACACAGTGTATCTATCTGTCACAGACTAATGCCACAGTATAAAGATATTATTACACTGTGCTAATGCTATGCCTTGCGTTTTGTTTCTTTTTTTATGTTGTACTTTTTCTGTGTCTGTGACAAATAGTTTTTTTATAGGTATGTATAAAAACCGGAAGGTAGATTGATAATTTTATCTTAAGTGCATTATTTATATTTACTTCGCGCTTTTGTCACACTGTTAGCAAGAGTTCCAAAGAAATATAACCTTATTAGTCCAACCTCTCTGAAGAGTTCTGTTGGAATAGTGCAAAAATCCAAGTATCGAAACTCTTTAATGTCAATCTGTAATTCGGATGTCATGTACAATAATATAAATTTGCATTTCGAATACAATATTGATGAATTTTACTGATCACGAATATATGGCAGCTGTACTAGTAGCAAATGATTGGTATAATTTACAATCACATACTTTTGATTTACTTTGACGCCACATAGTTCTGACGCGAACTCCGTTCATTAATATTTGATTTCTGATTTTGATCATCTACTTTTGCTGTTGACTGTACAAGTCTATGAATAATAATTATAGTGGATTGCTACTCCTGCCCACTGGCAATACCACGGTGCCCCGATGACCAACCGAGAGCCGTCCGCCCGGTCCGCCTCCATTGGTCGACAGAGCGGAAGGCCAAACAAAAACAAACAAACATAACCTACACAAAGTGATGTCAGAGAGCAGTGATAACAATCATAAAATTTATTTATTTATTCATAAATGAAATTTGGAAATAGAAGTGGAAGTGTGTGTCTCATTAGTGCCAAAATTTGGACTACGCTCAGTACACGTTGCGGTTATTAAGCCGCAAGACTGGTATTCTGCGCATCTGCGCAATCCATTTTAGTGGCGTCGGCGCACGAGTGTCTGTTTAAAACTTTATAAACTACCTAAAATATACCTCGCTGTGTTCAATATGCGAGTAGAAGCAATTTATGAAACAAGAGGTGTCTAATGTGTAGTGTCTAATGAAGAATCTTTCGAGTACTTACTAAAATAGTATGAAGCAAAGCGTCAGTGTGCTATATGTACCTACCCATACCGCCTTACTGTAATCACAGTCAAATAATCTTGTTGAAATTATGACCAAATACGTAGTAAGCAAGTGGTAAGTGATTGTCAGAAATAATATAAAAATAAATATAGGCTTATGTAAAGTTAAATTGAGCAGATAATCACAAATTAACCTGTTCTGTCGTAGGATCTAAAGACAATCCATGGTATGAAAATATGATTATGCCAGTAAAATGTCCAATCTTCAATGCAACATTTAAACTATGCTATGGTACAACAACACTGTCTGGAACTTGAGATCTGATCCAATACCTGTCGGCCATATCCAAGAAGGTGAGTACGTGTTTGAATAGGTACTGGATGTACTTAGATGTAAGTGTTATACAATGAATAAAAAATGTTGCTAATTAAAATGTCCTGTGTAATGTATATTCATAGTATAGATAGGTAAAAGATATTGATAACTAAGAAATTGATAAAGAGATATGAATAATAAAGTGTATAATTATATAGTTAGTATAATATGTATATATTTATTTAGTTATATATTGTTTTTTTTGTTTTTCTGTCAAATATTTCTTTAGATATGAAACAAAGCTATTTTTGGATTTCAGGCTGCGGATTGGTGGTGGAAGATCATTCCAGCAGTGTGTTGCAGCATATTTGAAGCTACCTCTGAAGGCAGCAGTCCTATACTTGGGCATGGACAGTGGATTGCTGACTAATCTCACCATATACTTCAACTGAGTATCTCTCCAGCATAACTTGTCATACAGGTATCTAGGTGTTTTGCCTTGTACAACTCCAAACAGTAAAGATGCCAAGTGTAACTTTCTTCTGGCAGTCATGTTCAGAATATTGTGTTCGTTCAGGAAAGGTGAGACATGGCTGCGTTTGGGTATGTTTATACAAAATCTTGCACAAGCATTCTGTATGCGTTGTGTTAGCCGAGCAGTACGAGATAGCAGACATGGCCCATAGACAGCATCGCAGTAGTTCAGCCTGGACAAAAACAAACTATCTACCAGTTGCTTCCTGACAGGTATACTAAGAAAATTTCTGATGTTGTATAGTAGTCTTAGCCGGTAAAAACAGTTACTTGCAATCTTGCCGATGTGGGCCTCAAAGCGCAGTTCAGGGTCCATGGTTAATCCAAGATTGCAAACAGTATCTGCCTTCTGTATTGCATTGTTCAGAATCAGTATTTCTGGATTAGCAGAGACTATATACCTTACTTGATGTTTGCTACCCAGCACCAAGTATTTTGATTTTTGGGGGTTTAGGGTGAGAGAGTTTTGCTCAGACCATGTAGTGACCCTTTGCAGGTCCTCATTAATCTTCTGGACAGCTGACAATATAGTGTTCGGTTTGAAGGACAGATACGCCTGCAGGTCATCCGCATATATGTGGTATTTACAGTGTGTAAGGGACTGTACCACATCAGCACTGTAAATTAAATATAAAAGAGGCCCAAGTATTGATCCCTGCGGCACTCCCCTATCAACAAGACGCGGCTCCGAAGCCCCCATACTGCCATGAATCTCCACAATTTGGGTTCTGTTTGACAGGTAGCTGTCAAACCACTTCACTGTCTCCACTGAAAATCCATAGAATGAGAGCTTCGAAAGCAGCAAGGTCCGGTCAATCGAGTCGAAAGCCCTGGAGTAGTCTAACATGACCAATATTGTACCCTCCCCCCTATCCCGAGCCTCCAGTATATTGCCCACAACATCGCACAATGCGGTAGTAGTACCCCTTCTCTTACGGAAACCCGACTGTAAGTCGGGGAGGATGTTGTTGTCCTCTAGATATGACATTACTTGAATGTATACTACTCTCTCCAGTACCTTGGATAGACATGGCAGTATACTGATAGGGCGCAGATCTCTCACAGACTGTGGACTGCTGGTCTTTGGGATGGGCCGCACCACTGCACAGCGCCACAATGCAGGGAAGGTGTTAGTGAGAATGGACCTGTTAACTATGTCTGTTATGGTCTGCGCAGTGGCTGGCAGTGTTAGGGAGATCATGTCCATACTAATACGATCAATCCCTTGAGCGTTTGTGCCTATAGTTTTCATAATTTGCACAATAGTTTCTCTTGACACTGGCTGTAATTTAAAGGTGGCTAGTCCATGCCTGTGATGTTCCAGATATGACAGCTGTGAGATGTCTACCTTGCACTCTCCAGGTACATCCAAAAAAGCTATATTTATTGCATCGGGGTCGTCAAAAGTTTTGGGTAGGGATCTTTCTGAGTGGTCCGGTAGTATGTCGGCTTTTAAATTCTTCCATATCTGTTTTGGATTATGAAAGTTGTTGTTTATGTATTTTGTGAAAAATGCTTGTTTTTCTGAGTTAAGGGCAAAAGTGGCCTGATGTTTTAAGTCTAAGTAGTACTGTTTTTTGTTCTGATCATTCCTTAACCTATGAAATTTTTCTCTGGCTTCATCTCTCAGCTTAAATAAAAGTCGAACATTGGGTGTAATCCAGGGTGTAGGTCTTGTCTTAACAACCAATGTTTTGATTGGAGCATGTAAATCGTACAAAACCTGGATCCAGTGATTAAAAGTAGAGACCATACAATTGACATCACCCATGGTACTGATACTGGACCATGGGATTGAGGCTAAATCAAGCAGGAAGTATTCTTCCAATATATCTTTAATAGGGCGGTACACGATCGTTTTCGGGCAAGGTTTTGACTTTTTAAACAGTGACTCACAAGTGATAAATGCGTGATGACCAAGGTCACAATTGGTGTCTACCACAATGTTTTGTACACTTATGTCAGTACATATAACATCTATAAGTGTACTGCTGTCTCCCACATAGTGTGTTGCTGTTGGCACAACCTGTCTTAGATTAAGAGTACATAAAAACTCGTTAATAGCTCTTGTTTTCGAATTACTAATATCTAACATATTTATGTTGAAGTCTCCTAAAAGTATCACACTATCATAAGGGGCCAATGAGCTAATACTTTCTGTTAGTCCCTCAAAGAACCTGTCAATGTTGAACCAGGGTGGACGGTATGCTGTACCAATAAGTAGCCTCTGGCCATTGACTGTTGTAGACAGCCACAATTGCTCGATGTCCGGCTGTTCGGGATGGGGTTTCACTCGCGCATTGATACCTGTCCTTATGTAAAAAGCTGCACCTCCGCCTCGTCGGGACTTTATGCTGTTTGGTCTCGGAATATGCTTGAGCTTGTAGCCTGGCACACAGGGAGCGCGTCCATCTTCACCCGGTCGCAGCCATGTCTCATTAACCGCTAGTATGTCAACAGCATGCCGGTCCATAGACATTAAAAATTCGTCTTGATTGGTTGCAAGGGAGCCGGCATTGAATAAACCAAACTTTAAGCACTTGCTATTTTTCATTTTGTGTCTGGAAGGTCAATTTTTGTATGTATAGTGTATAAAGAAGATATAGTTTAGCTGTGTTTGTGTTATAGTTATAATTGATAGTAGTAGGCATATGTAAATAAAATGTTAAATAGATTCTGTAAATATTATATATATGTTTTGGATTTATGTTAATAGAATACGTTTTGTGTGTTGACTTGTGTGTATAATGATATGACATTAATATTATAGTTATAGCTGAGTATAATATAATGCGAGTAACATGACTGAGTGTAATTAAAAGGTAGCATGTATATAAATAGAAAGCATTTTGTTGAAAATAATAGCTACTAATGAGACACATAAATTCCATTAGCAAGAAGACATATGGTAAAATATTTACACAAAGCATAGGAAGAAAGAATCCGAACCTCTTATAGTTAGTAAAGTTAGAGAACCTTTGATGGAGACACATTCGTTGACATAAAAACAGTCTGTATATCTGTTTCAGACCGGATTTGTCTGGTTGGGTCCCCTGGCTTACGGCAAGCGAGAATACGCCCCCGTTTGGTCCACACGAACCTCCACGCTGCGCGCTCTGCAGCTTCCCTGGCTCGACGAAACAACTGGCGATTAGCTCTAGTAAGGCGCTCATGGATGTAGAAGCGCTTCGCCGGTCCCGCCATGTCCAAGTCCGCCGTGGTTGCTCATCGCCTCACTCGAGCATTTTTCAGCAGCTCGTCACGAAGGTCGCGCCTGGCCAGGCGTACGACAATAGAGCGTGGCCGCAGCTCCGTGGGCCCCTCTGCACTCCCCGCATTAAGTTGTCGTCGGCCAGCCCGCTCCGCGCTGACAATGTCGCGTACCTCCATGCTGACACCCAGCTTCTTCCCTATAGCCAAGACGACATGAACCGGGTTTTCCGAGTTAGCCTCCGGCAAGTTGTTAATTTCTATGTCGTTGGCTAATAGATCCTGCTCTCGGTCATTGAGTTGCTGACGCAGCTCGTCAATGGCGTTATCAACTTTCTCAGAGACAAGTGTACGCTGTTCCACAGTCTCTAATCTCTTTTCGAGGCTTTCCACTCGTTCGTTATATGTGAGGACCGAGCCCCGCAGTGTCGCTAGTTCGTCCTCCATGTGTCGCCTAAAGCAGCTGAGTTCCTCGCGGACAGCCCTTAACTCGCTCATGATAGCGTGGTACTCAGGGCGGATGTTTGGGGACGACTCCTGCGAGTTACCCGCCCCCGCCATACTGCTGCTATTCTTAGCATCTTCGAGATCATCCGTGTGCGTCGAACTGCCTGCTGTAACGGTGTCGTTGGAGGTGCCCGCGAGACTAGCCTGGCAGCATGCAGATCTGACCGGCGTCTCAGCCTTGTTGTCCCGTGCAATATTCTTCCTGCACTCGGGGCAACGCCAATCGGGTGCCACAACCGACTTTGCGGGAAAACCGACACAAGCACGGTGATAATGTGCCTCACCACACTTTGAACCGCAGCACCTGACGCCCTCTATCGGCTTTAGAAAGCGACCACAAGCCGCCACTTAGCCATAATCGATAGCAACGCGTAGTGGGCTTTGTTAGTAGTTCGGAGTAGTTTTCCTAGATGGCGTTATTGTATCGAATTGTAGATATTCATATATCATAATTATATATATATATATAACTAGCTTTCGCCCGCGGCTTCGCCCGCATGAAAGTGAAATAAAGAGTTGCCTTTGTACTTCCCCAGGCTTCAGACTATCCATATCAAATTTCATCTCAAACGGATCTGCACATTAGCCGTGTAGCATACATATAAACAGGTCCAAACTACTTACTGTAAAAGACAAAGTTCATCTACATTAAATACTGAAGGCAATAAATCTATCAATTTGATAACTACTCTACAATGAGCATTGTAAAAAACATTTTTTTTTATGTTAAACTGTTTTATTACAAAAAAAATTATGTAGCTAGAGGTTATGTATTAAAAGCTAAAAATTTATTCGGTAAGTCCTAGCTACCAGATCGCACTAATGTTCTCATCAAAGTGGGGTATTGATCAGACAAATATAAAATAGTTGGGCAAGAGAAATTTCTATCATAATGTTTACTCTGGATATGCTACGCCCAAAACGATTTTTTTTAGTTAATTTTATTTTCAAGTTTTTGCTTTTGTTGTTAGTTGATACTTCTCATTATCTTTTCATAGTGATCCCTTTGCTACCAATCAGGCCCTGTCGTTCGATACCCATATTGAGGTATTTGTGGAATATAGGTAATTCGCCATTTTGTGGTGGCGGCCATCTTTAATTTTTCATAGTGAGCTCTATTCTACCAATCAAACCCTTTCATTTGATACCCATATTGAGGTATTTGTGGAAAATATGTAATCCGCCATTTTGCGGCGACAGCCATCTTGGATTTTTCATAGTGAGCTATATACTACGAATCAAGCCCTTTCATTTGATACCCATATTTAAGTATTTGTGGAAAATAAGTAATCCACCATTTCGTCGCGGCGGCCATCTTGGATTTTTCATAGTGAGCTCTATTGCCCATATTGAGGTATTTGTGGAAAATATGTAATCCGCCATTTTGCGGCGACAGCCATCTTGGATTTTTCATAGTGAGCTCTATTCTACGAATCAAGCCCTTTCATTTGATACCCATATTGAAGTGTTTGAGGAAAATAAGAAATCCACCATTTTGTCGCGGCGGCCATCTTGAATTTTTCATAGTGAGCTCTATTCTACGAATCAAGTCCTTTCATTTGATACCCATATTGAAGTATTTGTGGAAAATAAGTAATCCGCCATTTTGTGGCGGCGGCCATCTTGGATTTTTCATAGTGAGCTCTAATCTACCAATCAAGCCCTTTCATTTGATACCCATATTCAGGTTGTTGTGAAGTAATATGTAATCTGCTATTTTGTATCGGCGGCCATCTTGAATTTACAATCATTTAAATTCTTTTATCTTGATGACAATATGAGTGTATACCAAAAATCAGATCAATCTGTCATCAGGAAGGGGGTAAAATTCCAATTAATAGCTTTCAGAGCTCAGGATTTTTGCCGACTTAGTTGATACTATTCCTTATATTATGGCAACATTATCCAAAAATGTTATACATTGTAGCCTATGTGTTATTCTGATGTATAAACTATATTACTGTAAAGTTTCATCCAAATCCGTTCAGTAGTTTTTGCGTGAAAGAGTAACAAACATCCATACATACATCTTCACAAACTTTCACATTTATAATATTAGTAGGATTATAATCATTAATCAAAACACTAATTGTTTCATATATTCGTTTACATGTTACATTAATTAATTTAATGTATTATATTCATTGCAATAATTGAATATGTTTTAAATCTACGTTGGACAGAATATTTATAGGTATTCGTTCTCTGGAAAAGGTCAATTTGTCTGTAAAAAGAATGCAGATATCATTAAACGTCGACTTTAAGAAATTTTCTTTGAAAGTCGCGTAATAATATTTATGTGGGATTTACATTTTCTTTTCAACTGTACCGAATCCTAGAAAAGAATCTCAAAATCACTTACTCCATAATTAAATTTCATTAACTTATTTAATTGATGGATCTTAAGCTAATCTCGCTTTTATTAGAGTAGTTAATGAGACTTGTGCTGACACTGGCACGATAAAATATATTAAGTAAGTATTTGTTTGTTAAAAGCCCTTAAAATCAAAATGAGAATAGAATAAATGGTAATATTACTTTTTCATAGGGAACGCAAGTATCAGTTAGGTGAAACGTTTATTATTCCGTTCATGTTGTAGGAGAATCAATAGGTAAACGCGCTACCGTAGAGCTTTGTATGGCAAAATAAAATGTTGTAATCGGGCATTATTTATCATATATCTTGTAACATGACTTGAGCATCTAGTGTACATGAACAAAGATGGGATATGTACAAACGTCGAGATATGAGGATAAAGTGTCAGTTTATGAATTAATTTTATAGTTGCAACATAAAACACCTTTTATCCACATTTTTAGGTTCCGTACCTCGAAATGAAAAAACGGAAACGTTATAGGATAATTTTGTTGTCTATCCGTCTGTCAAGACCCTTTTTCTCAGAAACGCGTGCATGTATCAAACTGAAATTTATATCAATTAGTCAAGTCCATGTCCCTTGAAGTAGTGTTGGAGAAAACTGGAGTCCGCGAGTTGACATTTTAGTGCTCAGCTCTTAATCGGAATACACGACTCACTAAGACACATACTCCTGCTTAATGTGTTGCGAGTTTAGAGAGCATCCTTTTAAACCCAAGTTTAGCATTTGTGCTCGAGTTTCCTTGTGAGCTCGAGCTTGCTTACGTAATGAACGAGTCGAGCTCAACTCGTTTTGAACTGAGCACCCATCACCTAACTTGCTAAATCACTATTAGGGTTTATAGAATAACTGAATATCCTTGTTTTATTTTTAATGGATAGAATTATTGTTAATAATGTAAATGAATAAATCGTTATTATTATTATTTATTTATTTGACATGCTCTCTCAATTATTGCTGTGCCATTGCAAGGTGTCACATGACTGACATGTATTTGTTATTAACTTTGTGTGTAAACGATTTTAAACTTTCGCGATTAGTATACCTACATTATACAAGGTTATATAGCGGGTCTTACTCGCGATAAATCTTATATTTAAGGCATAAATACCTCGGTTTTTGGCTTACGTTTCGGCTGACTTGCTTCAGCCGTGGTCGCGGCGGGACTGGTGAGCTCAGCGCCGTCCTTGTGTTGTGCGGGTTTTGGCACCTACCCTCACTGGATTTTTATTTTTGTTTTTAACCGCACTGTCGGTACCTCGACACACTACACTAATGACGTCTACACACTGTTGAACTGTATCATTACGGCGGTGTATACACTTATTGATGACTGGATTCCAAGTTGTTGATAATCTAAATCCATCCTGCCGGTTGAAATTCTTGTGTTTTTTATTTCAACCGCTTCCCGCACTATCCTGGAGTAATAGTGACGTTCGGTGGACAAGACCTGTGGTTGATGTAGTTCTATCCAGTGGTTTGGTCCAGACTCCAATAAATGTTCAGCTATAGCGGACTTATTTACTTGTCGATTTTTCACAGCTGCGATATGTTCCTTGACCCTTTCCGCAATTGTTCGCTTGGTCTGTCCGATATAGGAGCTTAGTTAGAGGAAAACGGTATATCTAAAGCATACACTGTTCTGCTAAAGAATTGCTTAAAAGGAAACTACTTCTTATACAGAGGACAACATTATCTCCAGATTGACGGGGTAGCTATGGGTAGCCCAGTAGCACCGGTAATGGCCAATATCTGGATGGAGTACTTCAAAGAATCCATAGACATGCAGGCATCCAATGTGAAGCTATGGAAAAGGTACGTCGATGATGTATTCTGTATAATGAAGGGCAATAATAAAGACGTAGAACAATTCGCACATAGATTAAACTCCATACATCCGAACATCAGATTTACATTTGAAATGGAGGTGGATAGATCGTTGTCCTTTCTTGACGTAAAAGTGACAGTTAAAGACAATGGTACCCCGGGACACACTGTATACAGAAAACCGACACACACTGACAGGTATCTCAAAGCGTTTTCGCATCATCACCCGCGACACTTGGCATCCGTTGTGACGTCCCTAGTGAACAGGGCGTATGACCTCTGTGACCTTGAACACTTAAACAGTGAGCTCTCACATGTTCAGAAGGTACTTAGACGTAACGGATACAAGAATGAGATACACCGTCTGAAGAGGAGGGACCGTAAACCTGAGGTGAGCAGGATGCCGACTTACATGCCTTACCTAAAAGGAGTAACGGACAAAGTTGGAACAGTACTAAAGAAATACTCCATTAAGACTGTATATAGTCCGCTTTCCAAGATAGCACACAATCTGCGCAGCCCAAAGGACGTCATTCCTTTTCAGACACCTGGCGTCTACAAGGTCGATTGCAGTTGTGGTAGCTCCTACATCGGACAGACCAAGCGAACAACTGCGGAAAGGGTCAAGGAACATATCGCAGCTGTGAAAAATTGACAAGTAAATAAGTCCGCTATAGCTGAACATTTATTGGAGTCTGGACCAAACCACTGGATAGAACTACATCAACCACAGGCCTTGTCCACCGAACGTCACTATTACTCCAGGATAGTGCGTGAAGCGGTTGAAATAAAAAAACACAATAATTTCAACCGGGAGGATGGATTTAGATTATCAACAACTTGGAATCCAGTCATCAATAAGTGTAAACACCGCCGTAATGATACAGCTCAACAGTGTGTAGACGTCATTAGTGTAGTGTGTCGAGGTACCGACAGTGCGGTTAAAAACAAAAATAAAAATCCAGTGAGGGTAGGTGCCAAAACCCGCACAACACAAGGACGGCGCTGAGCTCACCAGTCCCGCCGCGACCACGGCTGAAGCAAGTCAGCTGAAACGTCGGCAAAAAAACCGAGGTATTTATGCCTTAAATATAAGATTTATCGCGAGTTAGACCCGCTATATAACCTTGTTTAACTTTGTGTGTGACTTGCAAAATTTTTCGGTCTATGAAACATGTAGAAATAAATATGTTCTGGGTATATAATAAAAAACTACATGTTTTGCTCGACATTTTATTGACTCGAAGTTACATGGAGTCAGTATTTGAACTCGACTTTCGTTAAAAACTCGAGTTTGATTTGTTACTCGAGTTCTTTTTAAGAGTCGTGTATTAAGCTAAGACTCGCGCTCGACTGCACTCTGGACTCACGAGCTATGAGCATTACGAACCCCGTGAAATTGAGTCAAGTATGTAAACATCGACTCCCGGACTCGACTTTTCTCCAACACTTCCTTGAAGCCGTCAAAAAATCAAACTTCTAAGCCAATGCAATCAAAACATACATCCGTTTATGCTGCAAATTGCCGCAAATTTTCGAAACTCACAAGAGAATCAAAACCTACTGGGTACTGCCCGTGAACTCGGAATCTTGAAATTTGCCACGAAGCAACGTCTTATAGCACAGATAAAGGTAAAATTACAAAATCCGTAATTCTTTTGTTATATCATATCATAAATATATTTTTAATAATTTTAAAGTTATTACCATTTTCTCATGAACGCGTAGAGGTATTTAATTGAAATTCATGTCAAATACCGCATATTTTCTCGCAATTACTCGCAAAGGAATCAAAACCTACAGGGTACTTCCCGTAAACTCAGAATCTTGAAATTTGGTACGAAGCAATATTATAGCACGAATAAAGGAAAAATTGCGAAAACCGTAAACGTTTAGTTTATCATATAAAAAAAAATATTTGATTAATTTTAAAGTTTTTGCCTCTTTCCTCATGAACGCGTAGAGTTATTTAATTGAAATTCATATCAAATACTCAGGTTTATAGCACCGTTAAGCTGTAATAAAATCAAACTTCTATGTCAACGCGATTGCGTTCATGATACGCATAACCGTTATTTAAGGTCATCAGAAAATTTGAAACTGAAAATGCCGGTACATTCCACAGCAGTGTATGACAAATCATTTTGTGTAACCGCTGTTCGCCTATGGAATGCGCTACCATTACATATAAGACAGGCTCAGACGATAGCTAAATTCAAAGCTTTAGTAAAGGTTCACTACCTATCACTGTCACTTTTTCTCGTTATATAAAATACATGTATGTATTAAATATTATGTAACTCCTTATCGATATGTATGTATGTATGTATGTATCTATGTATGTATGTATGTATGTATGAGTATATATGTATGTATGTATTAAGTATGTATATGAATGATATAGTTTGTTTACTGGTACACATGCAACTACCGTTTTTCTCCGACCAATAATATCTCCATCCAAAGGTTGCCTGGTAGAAATCGCTTTTAGCGATAAGGCCGCCCTTTGTACTTTACTTCGATATAATGTCTCTAATAATATTTTTCATTGTGTACAAAAAAGTGTAAATAAATAAAGCAACGTTTATATCACATAGGAAAAATTTCGAAAACCTTACATTTTTAGTTATATCCTATATTTTTTAAATTATTATATTATACCTTCAGGTTTGTACGGAACCCTCGGTGCGCGAGTCCGACTCGCATTTGACCAGTTTATTAATGCTACTCCAGTGTTGAATTACCTAGCTGCGAGCTCCGTCATCCTTGCGATACCATATTATTGTATTGTCCCGACATGCGAAATAAAGCATGTTTTCAACATTCAACATTTATTATTTCTTGACTAACCTTTCGTGGAACAAGACCCTAACTGCTAAGCCGGAGGTGGATTAGTTCGATTCCCGCCCAGAACACATCTTTATGCTATGATCATTATTATTAATCGTGTCTCGGTGCAATAAATCAAGTGTTTAACAACATATATATGTTTGTTTGTTATCTGGTTACCATATATTATTACAAGCTTCGCTTAGTTTAGGATCAGACGGCCGTGTGTGAGTACATTATGTCCTGACATATTATAACTAAATTAGTGACGGCTCCACCTCATAAAAAATATAGGCACTCTTAAAGGTAAAAGGGAATGTTTATGCGTTACAACAAGTGTGCGGCGCACGGTGGTGCAGGTAGTACGGGAATGCGGCAAATATTACTTTTAATTCAAAGTACGTTGCATATAACTATAAAATTTTATTAAAATGATAAAACGAATGTATTAGTGTATCAAGACAAAGATGTAATAATAATAAATATATTTTTAACATGGTACAATTATGGTTTTACATGATACAATCCTACTAATATTATAAATGTGAAAGTTTGTGAAGATGGATGGATGGATGTTTGTTACTCTTTCACGCAAAAACTACTGAACGGATTTGGATGAAACTTTACAGTAATATAGTTTATACATCAGAATAACACAAAGGCTACAATTTATAAAAAAAATGTATAATGTTGCCATACTATAAGGAAAAGTATCAACTAAGTCGGCGAAAATCCTGTATTATCTTTATTTGTTTGCTTGGGTCAAATTTAGTAATTGGAATTTTACCCCCTTCCTGATGATTGATCTGATATTTGGTATACACTCATATTGTCATCGAGATTAAACTTATTAGGATACTGGTCAACATAGATGAAACCGACAGTTGCAAACCCCATTATCAAAAGCATAATATTCTTACATTATCTTCCATATATATATATTAGAAATGTATAAATTTCTACGTAAATATCCAGATTTTTATAGTAAAAGACAAGACATCCAAACAAAATATTCATTACGCCATAAAAATAGACTAAATCTACCCACCTCTAAACTAACTATGCACGCAACAAGCCCATTCGTTATGACAATAAAAATATATAATAATCTCCCAGAATATTTAAGAAATGAACCAAATGATAAGAAATTCATATACAAGTTTAAACAGATATTAATAAATAAAGCGTATTATACAATAAATGAATACTTAACTGATAAGCATATACTGTAGTAAATAATGTTAAAATCAATGCATTAACATCGGAAGTAAATTGAATACACAATTTGTAATTTTTAAGAATATAAAGTTAGAATAGATTTGTAAAATAATTACAAGAAAATAGATAAGTACCTATATAATTATTTAAACCTAACTAAAATTATTACTTTACCGATATTTGAGCTCTATGTGACTTCATCCTCTCTCCTACGCTGCCGTGCCCTACAGGGTCCATAATGAACTGTATACCTATTTTTATAACATCTATGTAACATTATGGTGTGCAATAAACGTATTGAGTATTGAGTATTAAAAGATAATATTTAAATGATTGTAAATCCAAGATGGCCACCGATACAAAATGGCGAATCACATATTACTTCACAACAACCTCAATATGGGTATCAAATGAAAGGGATTGATTGGTAGAATGGAGCTCACTATGAAAAATCTAAGATGGCCGCTGACACAAAATGGCGTCTTATTTATTTTCCACAAATACCTCGATATGGGTATCAAATGAAAGGGTTTGATAGGTAGAATGGAGCTCACTATGAAAAATCCAAGATGGCCGCCACCACAAAAAGGTGAATTACTTATTTTCCACAAATACCTCAATTCGGGTATTTAATTAAAGGGCTTGATTCGTAGAATAGAGCTCACTATGAAAAATCCAAGATGGCTGTCGCCGCAAAATGGCGTATTACATTTTTCCACAAATAACTCAATATGGGTATCGATTGAAAGGGCATGATTGGTAGAATAGGGCTCACTATGAAAAATCTAAGATGGCTGTCGCCATAAAATGGCGGATGACATAATTTCCACAAATACCCCAATATGGGTATCAAATGGAAGGGCTTGATTGGCAGAATAGAGCTTATGATATAATTGACCTAAGCGCAGCGTTATTAAAAGCGCGAGAGTATGAGTTTGTGCGCTGAAGCGCAGTGGGGAGGTGGGGCGGTCTGATTTTGTACTTTCTGGTAATGCTTTCAGTTTTTATTTTTGCTGCAATTCTATTCAGTAGGTATATAAGCTCTTCAATAACTTTAATAATATACACTACATACTAATCTTTACCTGAAGTTTGACGACTATAAAAACAAAAGTAATTTTAAGTACTTATTATCTATATACTGTCTTACTAATAAAAATTACGACACAGTGTATACAAGTACTATAAGCATTGCGTAACAAAAACGCAACTAATAAAAAATATTTTGACAGATTGCGTGTATACATGCGTTATAAGAGATCAAAATATCTATTTAGACTTACACAAGCTCTACACACGCTTGCACCCTTGTATAAGGAGTGCGTAAGAGCAAAATGGCGGCTATTTGGCCAGCTGAGGACGCTGAGGTTGTCACTTTACTTAAGTTATGCGTGCAATCTATGACATAGAGGTTGGACTAGGAAGGTTATATTTCTTTGATCTATGAAATGAATGTTATTGTCGGTGGAGGAGTTCGGAAGCTATGAGTACAAATTAAAACATACCTATTTATCCTTCAGAAAATAACAACCATTAGTCTTTAGTTTTTGTACATTAGATTAATAGATAAGGGATATTTTTAAGAAGAAACTCCATTTAATATATAATTAAGCTAGTAAAATTATATATAAACTATAAAATACAATTAAATTATTAAAACCAAGTTACTATTAGAAGGTTTTGAACGTACTTCATAATAGGTTGTCAGCATATTTGACGTACACACAGCTACACATCAACCTATACAAAACCAATATTAGCTGAACTACTAAACAACAGGTTGGTCACACTAAGGGTGTTCGCTTAATATTAGGCATGTTTAGGTTAATGTGTAGCTGTGTGTACACAGCGTGAGTAGTTACACAAGCTTGTCTTTGCGTTTATTAGTAGCGATGTTGTGTAAACCCTGTATAACTCCTATACAGACGTTATACGCTGTGTATTCATACGTTAAACGTGTGAGTAATATTTTTTGATTAGTAAGACAGTTATAATATATGTATGCTACACGGCTTATGTGCAGATCCGTTTGTAATGAAATTTGATATGGATAGTCTGAAACCTGGGGAAGTACAAAGGCTACTCTTTATTAAAATTTCATGCGGGTGAAGCCGCGGGCGAAAGCTAGTACAATATAAATTCACTTGAAATTTATATTCCAATGAATCGCATTACGCATTACAAAAACAGGATAAAGTATTTAAACAGAATTATAAACAAATATTAATTAATCAAATAATAAATACAGAAATAAAGGTTTATAGATGGGTGCTGTCCACTAATAAAACTTTGGCGTCATCATGAAGTGGATAGTTTTTTTATAAGGTACTGCACGTAAACTGTTGATAAAGGGATCTGAGGTAGCTAAGAGCATATTCAGTACGTCTTCATTACAGGATAGACGAGAACATTTTCTTGAATGACCTAACCTATAATTGCGGTAGTCTTTGTTACGCGCTTCTTGAGCTTCCTCAGATAACATTCCAATGGGTAAGACAGCAGCACTTATTATTTGTTTGCCATGCATTAATACTTTGTGCATTGTATTTGGCATATTGGCCAGCTGTACAAACTAACATATAGCTCGGCAGTTTCATAACAATATGTTCCAAACTTCTCTGGATCAATTATTTTTACCTCGTTAATGAGCGGCGTTAGATAATGACCTGGTATTTCCAGGATCGCAGATTTTTGCAGCTAAATTTGATGTATATATAATCTATAGGGTCTAATGAATCTCGTTAAGTGTATCATTGTGTAACGGTCGGTAACGGAGATTAGTTATAGTCTCATAATTGAAAACAAATGGTTCCATATTACCTGCTTCATTAAAAGTGTAATGACAAGTAAATACTCATTATATCATATAATATTTTTACGTTTTATTTAATAATACACAATAGAGCTACGAATAAACAAAGAATAAAAGCTGAATATACTAATATTTCAGTTTCATTCATGACTTGAAACAACACTATTTTTTGCACGAAATTTGTTAATTGTAGATCACCCTACTTCTTTACATCATAAAATTAAAAAGTCTGATAATATAGTCGTATTTTTTGTATGACCTGTTTCTAATAAGATCCTAGTATACGTGTACCAAATTGTAGGCATTTTAAACAAAGTTAAAAAAATATACTTTTTGCCGCCCCTGAACCACCGTGCGGCGCGGCACATGCATTCTATTTCCATACTGGCCAGCGACATGGGTGGCTCGACCGCCATAAATCAACACATTTTTTGTTCCCGGAACATTTTGATCGTCCCTTAATATATCGTGATAATTGTTAAAATAATACTCAGCTAACGAATTTATTCATCCCGTATGCCGTCCGTTTATTATTTTTAGTACATTTATTATATTCCACACACTAGAATAATTAAGAGATCCTGTTCAAACGCTGTTTGTGCTGCATCTGTTGAAAAGTTTTTTATAACTTAATTATAAAAAAGCAAACCAATTTACTATGGAATTCTATATTCGAAATATAGATAGATCTGTGGATTTTAGATTCGTTTTTGACAGTTTTTGTCATAAGCTCCATACAAAATATGTCAAACACGCATCTAAAATCTACAGATCTATCTATAGTTCGAATATTGAAAATGGCTGTTAATGACATACCATAATCCTACTAATATTATAAATGTGAAAGTTTGTGAAGATGTATGTATGGATGTTTGTTACTCTTTCACGCAAAAACTACTGAACGGATTTGGATGAAACTTTACAGTAATATAGTTTATACATCAGAATAACACATAGGCTACAATGTATAACATTTTTGGATAATGTTGCCATAATATAAGGAATAGTATCAACTAAGTCGGCAAAAATCCTGAGCTCTGAAAGCTATTAATTGGAATTTTACCCCCTTCCTGATGACAGATTGATCTGATTTTTGGTATACACTCATATTGTCATCAAGATAAAAGAATTTAAATGATTGTAAATTCAAGATGGCCGCCGATACAAAATAGCAGATTACATATTACTTCACAACAACCTGAATATGGGTATCAAATGAAAGGGCTTGATTGGTAGATTAGAGCTCACTATGAAAAATCCAAGATGGCCGCCGCCACAAAATGGCGGATTACTTATTTTCCACAAATACTTCAATATGGGTATCAAATGAAAGGACTTGATTCGTAGAATAGAGCTCACTATGAAAAATTCAAGATGGCCGCCGCGACAAAATGGTGGATTTCTTATTTTCCTCAAACACTTCAATATGGGTATCAAATGAAAGGGCTTGATTCGTAGAATAGAGCTCACTATGAAAAATCCAAGATGGCTGTCGCCGCAAAATGGCGGATTACATATTTTCCACAAATACCTCAATATGGGCAATAGAGCTCACTATGAAAAATCCAAGATGGCCGCCGCGACGAAATGGTGGATTACTTATTTTCCACAAATACTTAAATATGGGTATCAAATGAAAGGGCTTGATTCGTAGTATATAGCTCACTATGAAAAATCCAAGATGGCTGTCGCCGCAAAATGGCGGATTACATATTTTCCACAAATACCTCAATATGGGTATCAAATGAAAGGGTTTGATTGGTAGAATAGAGCTCACTATGAAAAATTAAAGATGGCCGCCACCACAAAATGGCGAATTACCTATATTCCACAAATACCTCAATATGGGTATCGAACGACAGGGCCTGATTGGTAGCAAAGGGATCACTATGAAAAGATAATGAGAAGTATCAACTAACAACAAAAGCAAAAACTTGAAAATAAAATTAACTAAAAAAAAACGTTTTGGGCGTAGCATATCCAGAGTAAACATTATGATAGAAATTTCTCTTGCCCAACTATTTTATATTTGTCTGATCAATACCCCACTTTGATGAGAACATTAGTGCGATCTGGTAGCTAGGACTTACCGAATAAATTTTTAGCTTTTAATACATAACCTCTAGCTACATAATTTTTTTTGTAATAAAACAGTTTAACATAAAAAAAAATGTTTTTTACAATGCTCATTGTAGAGTAGTTATCAAATTGATAGATTTATTGCCTTCAGTATTTAATGTAGATGAACTTTGTCTTTTACAGTAAGTAGTTTGGACCTGTTTATATGTATGCTACACGGCTAATGTGCAGATCCGTTTGAGATGAAATTTGATATGGATAGTCTGAAGCCTGGGGAAGTACAAAGGCAACTCTTTATTTCACTTTCATGCGGGCGAAGCCGCGGGCGAAAGCTAGTTATTTCATAAAATCAAATTAAATGTATATAATACATCATTTATTTTGGTGAGACGCAAAATAGTAGTTTAGAAGGTTATGTGCAATTGTATGTTATATTTCAAAACAGCCAGGTTTTGCCCGAGCATCTGCCCACCCGTGTGTTTTTTATGGCGACAAAAATACCAAATATTTTATTTTTAATATAAGCTATATAACTGCAAAGTTTCATCAAAATCCGTTCAAAAAAGGTTGCGTAAAATAGTAACAAAAATCCATGCATCCTCACAAACTGTCAGGTTCATAATAGTGGTAGGATTAAATTGATGTATTTATCATACAAGTGTTTGTTTTGTTTTTCATGTGAGCGTGTGGCGAACTCTGGTGTCGGAGTTTTCAGGCCGCTCGAAGGCTTCCGACATGGACTAACGATCCTTATCCTTAGACATCCTTATCCTTATCATACAACTAATTTCAGTTCTATGAATCGGACCTCAGTTGATATTTTCAAAGCAGTAGGTAATAAAAATATTATGATAGTTTATGTTTGTTAGACTTATTGTCACCCACAAGACAAAAATAGGCTCCCTTTTCGCGAGGCTCCATCAACATTATAACGATATATAAATAGATTACGTTTCTCAGGTTTCTTGTGAACCTAAAGATAGAAATAGGAGTCCTTCGATGTTGTCACATAATAATTGTCCGTATTTATGCAAAAAGGAACCACCCAGCAAAAACGCACTTCTGAGATATCAATGAATTTACAAAAACATGTGCAGCTCTGTTAGATTAAGGAAAATATTACATTTACTTTATATAATTGTATTGATAAATTACTCATTTAAGTATGTGTATATAAATTTGCTCTGGATACTCGTAATTTGTCTAGATTTTTTTTTTTTTTTTTTATTCTTTATTAAAGGGCTTTATCGCTGAGCGATAACGTCGCCCTGTAAAATCAACCTTAAAACTATAACAAATCACTCAATTATCTCCTTAAAGCTACTGAACCTATTTTATATAATATTTTAGCAGGTTCTGATAAAGGATCCGATAAAATCGAGTTACATGCTCCGACTTCGAATTGGTAGGAACCAAGCAAATTGTTTCTTAGGACTTCGTTCCGTACACACTCCATCAAAACGTGTTGAACATCCTCGACCACTCCGCATTCTTCGCAAGCAGGTGAAGCAACCTTTCTCATTAAAAACCCAAACTTATTTGACGGAATGTGACCGGAACGAAGTTTCATTGCCATAACAAGGTTACTTCTACATAGTACATTTTGATCTATTAGATGGTTTATAGGAAGTTGTGGTTGGATCGTTTTATACCATATCCCTTTCTCTGTTGATCTTTTGTTA
Organism: Euclidia mi; assembly: GCA_944739405.2. Lineage (NCBI taxonomy): Eukaryota > Metazoa > Arthropoda > Insecta > Lepidoptera > Erebidae > Euclidia > Euclidia mi. The sequence goes on along the minus strand of OX123188.2, from coordinate 47,901,675 downwards.
AAATATTCGCTCCAGACATCTAGGCACTGCCTTTTTAGTATTTTAAGGTAATCAGTATATAGCGGAGAAATATTCACACAAATACCTTCCGAGACTGCTTGATTGGCCAAAAAGTCAACAGTTTCGTTATCTTTGATCTGTACATGAGATGGAATCCATTGCAGTATCACCGATATTGATCTACAACTCAGCCTTGATATAGATTCCAAAATCGTGTAGGCTATCGGTACTCCTCGTATAGACGAGGTGCACCGAGCCAAATGTTGCAGCGCGCTCTTAGAGTCAGTTAAAATGACGAAATTCTGGTGATTAATGGAGCAAATATATGATAACGCTTCTGCTATTGCAATTAACTCAACATGCATAATTGATATATCGGCATCTATACCAAACCTGAGCGCAGTATCTAATTGTGGGTCCCACACAGCAGCACCACAACCAATGCTAGTCTTAGAGCCATCCGTGTAAACCTTATGGAAACCTACGTACTTCTGTGCTATATAATGTGTACAAACTTGTTTTAGATGATTGCTATCTTGTTGTCGTTTTGGCTTAGTTAACAATGGAATATTATCTTTTATAACATCATGTATATTTATCCCAGCAACCCATGTATCTAGAGTGAACATTTCAAGTACCTTAACTGAGTGGATACAAAATGGTTTAAAGAAATGGTAAAGCGATACTAATAAAGGTAGTTCCCTGCGCCTCCAATGTTGCGCGTTATTATTGATATCTGCAGTTAAGGACTCAATCAAGTTAATCGAGATATTCTCTCGGAAAGACATGCATTTAAGCAGAAATTTACCACCTAGGTATCTCCTACGAACATGCAATGGAGGTACGTTCAATTCACTTTCCATCACATGGATGGGTGTACTTCTAATAAAGCCACCGATTACCCGAAGGGCTTGATTTTGAACCTTGTTTAATTTTTCTAAATGAGATTTATAAGTACTGTCGTATATAAAGCTTCCATAATCTAACCTACTGCGTATTATAGATATATATAGACGTCTCAAATGTCTAGGGTGTACGCCCCAACTGGAACCAGCTAACACCTTCAATATATTAATGTATTTTAACACTTTTTGAACAATCTCGTTTATGTGTTTTCCCCATCTTAAGGACTGATCCAACCACATTCCTAAATACTTAATATTATGACATGTCGTGAGATTACTGTTATCTAATTTTAGGTTTACAGATTGTCTAAATACACCTTTTTTAAATACACAAACTTTAGTCTTAGTAGTAGATATTTCTAGCCCTAATTTTAAAATCATTGTGTGAAACATATTTAGTGCTGATTGTAATTCTGCCACGACAATATTGACATTGCAACCAGTTTTAAACAATACAAAGTCATCTGCATATTGGGATATGTCAACATTCCTGATAGATTCACAAATTTTGTAAGTAGCGACGTTAAATAAAAGAGGGGATAAAGGGTCTCCTTGAGCTAAGCCACGACCTGTTGACCTACAAATATCATTATTATTGATTGATATTTTAAGCGTTCTTTCCTTTAAAAATCTCCACAAATACAAGCAAAATTTTCGACCTATTTTTAATTTATCGAGAATGTTTAATAAACTATTTACATCTATATTATTATATGCATTAATTATGTCAATAAAACATCCCACTGTCACTAAATTATTATTAAATCCAATTTGAATTTTATTTGTTACATAACTAAGACTGTCTAAACACGATTTAGACTTGCGAAACCCAACTGTTTTATCTGAGAATACACATTTATTTTCGAGATACCATTCCACTCTTTTATTTAAGATCGAATGAAAAATTTTGCACAAGCAAGATATCAAAGAAATAGGTCGCAGAGAAGATAACAGTTGTGAATCTCGGCCTAATTTAGGGATAGGTATGATACGAATGCTACGCCATTGTTTCGGAACAAAACCAATGTCATAAAACCTATTATATAAAGATAGTAACAGTAACTTACCAGAGCAGGGAAGATTATTTACCATTGAGTAAGAAATCTCGTCACAACCAGGTGCTGTATCTTTTGGTTTGATAGAATTATTTAATTCAGGGAGAGATATTTTACATTCTATTTTAGAATTACAAGTTTGAAAGTTGGGTTCCGGAGGGGAAACATAATCAGGCGTTAAATCATTAAGAAGGTTTTCTGCCAAATTGGGGTCAATGTATCGGCTAGGAGTCTTGCAACCCTTCACCCATCTCATACTTCGCCACATATCACTGGCAGATGTTGTGCTATCGACACTTGAACAGAACTGCCTCCAGCATTCACATTTGGCCTTACGTATGTCCTTTTGAGATTCTCGAATCTTTTCCTGCCATAATGTATAGTTCTGAGGCGTAGGGTTACGCCTAAACTTAGCTAGCGCTAACCTACGTGCGGCTACCGATTTAGATAGCTCGGCATTCCAGTATGGTTTTGGCTTAAATTTGTTACTAATGTGTTGAGGAATAATAATTCGAGGGATGTGTAACTCAGCTGCCCTTTGTAATGTGTTCTCGAAAAAGTCATAGCACATCTGAGGGTCTTCTAGGGTTGGGGCCTCATGTAACATGTTTTCAATGGAATCAGCATACCTTTCCCAATCAGCTTTATTGAAATTTCTTTTATAAATAATTTGGTTAGTTACATTAAGAGTGGTAGATAAGTGAATAACTAGGTGATCGCTACCTAACGATTCATTCGTAACTTTCCAATGAAAACTTAGTGCCAAATCAGATGAGATAAAAGAGATATCGGGTGAAGATTGTTGCAGTATATTGTTGGCTAATCTAATACGAGTCGGACTACCATCGTTGAGTGATATAAAGTCATAACTTATCATTGCATCGAAAATCAAGGAACCACGCTGATCGGTTTTATACGACCAGTTTGAGTGGTGGCCGTTAAAATCACCTAATACTAAAGTTTTATTGTTTGTTAATGAAAATATATTATCCCAATCTCTCTGTAAAGTGTGAACTGTTGAAGGACAATATACGGCAACAATATTCTTAATATGTTGGCAATTAAACAATTTCAATCCCAATACCTCAATACCAGGGTTATTATTTTGAATATTGAACACCTGAGCACTTATAGATTTATGTACGATAATAGCTACTCCCCCGTAGCCGTCTAAACGATCCTTTCTGTAAACACTATAACCATTAATATTATAACAATTATCAGGTTCAAACCACGTTTCGCTTATAACAGCTATATGTATCTTATCTTTACACAACAGTTGTTCGAATATAATACTTTTGGGCCTCAGACTTTGTGCATTCCATTGTACAATATTTAATTCAATTAAATTATGAGAACCCATTTAAAATTTTACTTAAAATTGAGTCCTCCGGCAAACTATTAACTACAATGGCTACCAGCCAGTCTACAATTATTTTAACCACACTATGTATTTTATCTGTATATGAACCTCTCTGTAAAATAATATCGCTTATGAAATGTAATACTGTACCAAACGAAGTATTGCCTTTTTGTTGATCGCGTGTCGTCCGTGATGTGTGCGAATGCGGCGACCGATTACTTTCCGCGGCTGTAGATGATTTGTCCGAGTCCCAGTCGAAACCGACGACCGCAGCGGGAGTGACCGGCCGAGACTGCCGACCATGCCGCGTTTTATGTTTTTGTTTCGCTGCTCGTGCTGACTGCGTAGTCTGTCGCGGTTTAGGCGTAGGGCGAGCCTTCACTTTGTCTGCATACGTTATATGGTCCTCATTGATGTCTAATGGCGTGAAGCTATTATTTGTTATGATATCGTGTTGCGGTGCCACAGTATGTTGAGATTGTGTGTTGTTGTTAGGTGGAGGGGACGGCGGTACATATAATAACAGAGCTTTACGGTAGCTGCAACAAAACTCACTCATTAACTCACGTAATTTCTTCTCTTTTATAAAAACTGGACATGATTTGTCCAAGGCCAAATGACTTCCCCGGCAATTGACACACATGAATGTAGTTGTTTCACACAGTTCATGGTTACCACCGCATCTAGGACATATTATTTTCCTCGAAGAACACATTTTTACTGTATGGCCATATCGCCAGCATTTTGTGCATTGCGTTACTGGGTACATATTTCTCGACTTTCGCTTTCATGCCATATATATAAACGTGAGAAGGTAAAGATGGCCCTTCAAAACAGATACGTATAGACTCGCTAGCGGTCCACTGGCTCGACTTATCAACTGATTCGTTTGTATCTGTTTCTTTGCATCTGCGATTGAGACGTATCGCTGACAAAATTTTGACGTCACTCGAGACATTACTGACAAATTCCTCCATTGTAAGGTCCACCTCGATATCCCTAATTATCCCGTAAGATACTCCAACCTCCCAAGATTTTTGCGATCGCCAGCCCATTTCAGTGAATACTTTAGATTTGATCATTTTATTGGCATCCGCTTCAGTATCAAAAGAAATGATCAACTTTAAAGGGTTAATATATCGCACGCGTGTTATGCCGCCGATATCATTTCTTTTAAATAATTTCGCTAATGCGAATTGCTTCGGGAGTTTATCTTTGCATGTTACACATACGTCAATTTTATTGTTATCTACTATAATCTGCTCTTGATTTCTCTTCTCGCGTTTATTTACTGTTGTCCAACTACCTGGTGAATCGTCCTTTCTCCTCTTTCTAAAGCTACTATTTTGGTCATTCTCTATACCGCTTCTCACCGACTGTGTATCATCCTCCTCCATGTCTGAATTGGTTAAATCCTCTAACTGCTGCTGATGGGTACTACTAGCTGCATAAAATTTCCTCAACAAGTCATTGTTGCATAATATATCACCTGTGTTTTCACTCATAGAACACGCCGGCCAAGCGCGGCGGCGCGCGGCGCTTACAAATGTCGCAGTTCTTATAGTGTCAACCCGTACACACAACTAATGAGCCCGATGCGTAAATCAACACACTGTTATTGATTGTAGAAATTATAATGATTTAAAATTATAACAAAATAAAATTACTTTAAATTTTGTTACATTTTCCCGCGTCGACCATAGACAATGAATTTGTCTAGATAATGAAGAAAATGTGCATGTGGTTCCTTTTAACATTTACTAACTAATAGCTTTCCTCATATGCAAAAAAGAACCACAAACCATGGGTTTCATGTATATCGGTAAAGCCATGGATTTACCAATATACATACATGAAACTAAGTATTATCGTAATAAACCTTTGATATGCAGCCTATAGCAATCCACTGCAGGACATAGGCCTCTCCCAACACGCGCCACATGGTTCTTAGCCTTTTGCATCCATTTTGTCCCAGCCTCGATTTCAGGTCGTCAGTCCACCTAACTGGGTGCCACCCTTACGCTTACCGAGTCGTGTTCTCCACTCTAGGACAAGCTGTAGGCCATCAGTATTGCTGCAGATATGACCAGTCCACTGCCTCATAAGCTTACTTATTCTGTGAGCTATGTCGGTAATTCTGATTCAGTGTCGGATAACTTCGTTGCGGATTTTATACTCGCTGCGTGACTTTAAGTTTGGGGACTAGTCCCACTGTGAATGTCCACGTCTCGGCACCGTACGTCATAACAGGTAGGACGCATTGGTTGTAGACTTTGGTCTTCAAGCATTGTGGTAGGGGCGAAGAGAAAACTTGACGTAGTTTGCCAAACGTTGCCCAACCCAACTGGACACTCCGGTCCATTTCTTTCGCGAAGTTATTGCTACCAAGCTGGACAACAAGCATTTATCCTTGGACATAAACCGATCCCGACATGATGAGTTCGTCTAACATAATCGTGGTTTTGTTCAGTTCATGCCGAGACAAGTTCACGTCGAGAGGCTCCGTTTAGGCTGTAGAGCATCCCACTCAACTCTTCCAGGGACTCCGCAACGATGACGATATCGTCAGCAATGCGAAGGTTTGAGATGTATTCGCAGTTAATTTTTATGCCCAGTCCAAGCCAGTCTAGCATCTTAAAGATGTCTTTGAGTGCGCCGGTGAAGAGCTGATTGAAATATTAAGTCTCCCTGCCTCACACCTCGTCGCAATCGCGACGACGGGGCTGTAGTTGGATGGTCTTAGTGGCGATATCATACAAACATATCAACGCCTCAATGTAGCGCCAATAGGTACGACCGCTGCAGAGCAACCAAAACCACCCAGGTTTCGATGGAGTCGAAGGCTTTCTCGTAGTCCACGAAAGCCATACACAGCGGCTTATTGTACTCATTGGTCTTCTGTATATTCTGCCAAACAGTATGGCTGTGGTCAATTTCCTGCGGCTGGAAATCGTCAAGTTTTTTGGCGAGGTTGTTTGTTAGCACTCTCGAGAACAACTTGTAGAGGTGGCAAAAGAGTGAAATGTGTCTACATATTTTCAGCGAGATTTTGTCACCTTTTTTTGAAGAACAGGGCAACCGCACTCCCGATCCACGCCTGAGCTGTAAGGCTCTGATGGATAATGGAATTAAAGAGGCTCGCCAGCTCTTTCAGGACTACAGTCACCCCTGTTTTTAAGAGCTCTTTGGTGATTTCGTCATCTTATGGAGACTTGTTGTTCTTAAGTTGCACGAGACCTTCTCGTACCTCGCCTTGGTTGACATCAGGGATGTTCTCCGTATATTGGCGCGGGAGTTGGGCTCTATAGTCATCATTGCCTGGTTTCAAGAGTTTAGACTTCCATGATGCGTACAGGTCTTTGTAAAAACTCTCAATTTCAGCTAGAATTTCAAACTTTCAGTTTACGCCTTCCGCAGTGCAATAAAATCACGTACTTGTGGTTTTGCTGTTTACAATATTTATTTATCGATAGAACCGAATGCTTGTGGTTCCATTTTGCAAAAAAAGAATTAGTTCAATCAAATATGAATTTATTTTACGCATAATGGTACCACAGAAACTTGGTTCCATTTGGTGTATTATAATAATTTTTAATAATAGAAATATTTTTAATGTATAATGGTACCAAGTATCTGTGGATCTGTTTTGTATAAAATGACATGGAATTTATATGGTTTATTTGTTTGATGAAACGAGTCCCATGGTGCTATGGTTAGGTTTTGCAATATGTATAATGTGTGTTTTTGCTGTTGGTTCCTTTTTGCTTTTTGTATAACTTGTTTCCAAGGGAAAAATCATGTGGATCTTTTTTTAATAAGAAAATAAACCACTTTTAAATTAGTATTCTTTAAAAAAAGCAAAAATCGAAATTTGTCGTGTGGTTCCTTTTTGCATAAATACGGACATATCTAGTTTGTCAAAATTCCTTATAGTGCTTCTGGAAAGTACACTCGTAAATCACATTGCTAGTGCTCAAGATAACACGTCAATCATTGTCTACTACGTTACAAATGTCACTGGTTCGTTTTATATTAAATAAGTAAAATATTCCTCAATCATCAATCTATAATTGTATAATTATAATTGACGTCAGTCTGTCATCATTATCAGTCAGACAACTTCTGGCAAAGAGCTTAGATGTCTACCTAAAGACGTAAAGACATATTTATTTCTGCATTTTGGTTGTTTACAACACTTATACATGTCAAAACCCTATTCTAGATGATGCCGGCTTTTCCTAGCTAAATGACTTCTTGAGAAGAAAAGCCGAAACAAACTCAGAGTCATTGTTTTTTTTTGTCACTTCAATTTCTTTAGTCTTTTCTTGATCTTTTAAAGTCCAGACAAAAAAAAGGGTTTAGTATGCAAGTACAATGCAGGAAATCATCTGACATCAACAGCAATCGTACGGCTCAACCTTTATTGAGGGAGCCAGCACGATCTGTATCACTATGCCTCCACGCCATCAGAAGGTGTATGCAAAAGCATGTCAGCCTAAGCCATCAGACAGGTTGCCACAACTATTTGTTTATATGTTTAATAATGCCCACATCGTACTCACAACTTTACATGCTAATACATAGTAAAATACATGTTGTAAACAATATGTAAAATTATAAAAATTTAAACAATAAAATATCATATATTTAAATGTCAGAAAATATTATTGAATGTCAATTTAAGAATGTCTAAAAAATAAAATAATAATATATTACTTAAGTAATTTTAAATGTCAAAAGAAAATAACAATGTCAAATCAAACAATGTCAAAACAAAATAAATAAAATTACAAATGTCAAATCAAAAATGTCAGAATGTAAAGATATAAGTACTACAAATGTAAATAAAAATATTATGTCACTAATTTCAAAATGTCAAAATTCATAATGTCAATTCATAATTTAATGTCAATTCATAATTTTTAAACTCAATTCCAGGCATTTTTGTCTGCTAAATAATCTTTAACTGTGTAATAAGCTTTTGAACACAAGCTCTGTTTAATAAATACTTTGAATTTATTAATACTTAGTTCCTGAATATTGCCTGGAATTTCGTTGTAAAAACGTATGCTTTGACACTTGTATGAGTTATTTATTTTTTGTAGTCTAGTTGAAGGTAGAACAAGTTTGTTTTTGTTTCGTGTATTTAATTTATGAATGTCGCTGAATTTAGAAAACATATTTATATTTTTCCTGTCCCTAAAGTAAAGCAGGTGTTGAAAGCGATGAAAGATAATTTAAGGTATTCATTTTTGTTGTCCTATTAAAATCGGACGAAGCAGAGAAATGCTGATTCAGCGAATTAATATCAATGTCGAAAGAGTTCTTGTTCTGAATTAGCTTTCCAACTCCTATTGATCTAAGAAATTTCCATACTTTCGCAGGGTCACCATTTTGGACAGAACTATGAATATGCTGGAGTTGTGCATCCCTACACACCCTATTGCAGAGATTTCTAAGCTTTGTATACTTTTCTTTATTTGTTTCAGAGGGCTTGGATTTATATTTGGATTTTGCAGCAGCTTTCTTCTGAATAAGTATGCTTATTTCTTTGGTAAGCCAAGGCGATGGTGCATGTTTCAACTTTATAGTGCGAATAGGTGCGTGAACATCATACAATTCAATAAGTTTTCTTTCAAATATTTTAATTTTGCAGTCAATAGAGTCAGAGTCAAGTAATGGTTGCCAATTGATTGCTTTAACATCGTCACACAAACGTTCAGTATCCATACCACTAAAATTGCGTAGCAAGAGAGTTCTTGACTTTGCCTTCGGAGGACGGACTTTGTAAGATAGATAGATAAGATGATGATAAGAGAATGCATCAGCATCACATTGGCCGTGCTTAGCGACATGACCAAGCGATGAGACGAAGATGAGGTCTAAAAGTGAGGGAGCAGAATTAGGGAAATGATGAGTAGCATTCAAGGGAAGAATATGTAGATTACTAGAAACAGCAATAGAATATAGAGATGAAGAGCGAGAGTCGTTCTTAGGGAGACAGGTGTTAAAGTCACCCATGATTATAGTTTGACTGTAAGAGGGAGTTAGAGTGAGTAAAAGATTTTCGAAGGAGGAAAAGAAATCAGTACGCAAAGAAGGGCAGTAATAAACACCAAGAAGAATTTTGGTGTGGTGCAGCTGGACTTCCAGGAAGAGATGTTCACCAGCATTGGACGAAGGCGGTTGTGAAGACATATTTACCACAGAGTAGGTAAAATACGAGCGTAAATATATAGCAACACCACCTCCACCAGTACCAGTCCGGTCATTTCTAATGAGTTGGAAGCCAGGTAGAGAATAAGAAGCAGAAGGAAGACATGGCTTAAGCCATGATTCGGAAACCAGTATAGCATGGAGGTTCTTACAGTCAAAGTTTGCCAGCATATCAGGGAAATGGGCGGGAATACTCTGAGCATTGATATGGATCACATTAAAGTTACTCGGAACATCAGAAAACAAAGATTGCAGGTTGTCTGCCAAAGAAGGAACGCTAACAAAACTTTCGTTGTCAGAGCTCAATGAAAAGTAATCATCACTATCGCAATCTGAATACAACATAATAAATAAATATCAAGTGGCTACCAATCCGCCTTCGACGGAATACTCACATTCTTTATCTTCTTTTTAATATTCTTTTTAATCCTTCCTTTCCCTTGTATCTCAAAAATCGGTTTGAATATTTACATAATACACATTCTAAGTGCTTACGATCATCAGAAAATCTAAAACTGAAAGTCCCTACTTATTCAACGATTTTCTTTGAAAAATCTTTCACTCTGCAAGCTGTACGCTTATGGAATGCGTTGCCCGAAAGTATCAGATGAGCTAAATCCTTAAATATGTTTAAAAATCTTGTCCCTAAGCATTATATGGCAGATTATATATATATTTATATATTTACATATATATAGATATCCCCTTCATCACAATGTTGATCAAGCGTGCCATATAAGTAGTTTTTGTTTGATCCGTTTTCACTTGTTGATCCGCCCATGATTTCTTGATCCATTGCGAGCGCCCCATTATCATGTGGCTCCCTTCGGATCAACTAACGCCGACGTCGTTGCTAATAATAATTACGCAATTTTTATGCAAATCCACACTTTAGGTATTTTAGATTTACTTGATCCGATTCAAATGGGCCAATCGCAGCGCAGTATTCTTCACGGAGGGCAGTCATTGGTTCTTAGTCACTTTTATGTATTATTATTCTGTATTTCTTATCAATTCTCATAACTTGCGGAATTTCTTACATTAACTTGGTTTCTATGTCCATTTATCCAGCAGTTTTTTTTTACTTCGGAGTTTTTGGTAAAATATTTGTAGTAGGTTGGTACATTACCTACCAGAGGGGCCCGTGACAAAGTGGCGACCACTCGAATCTTTCAAAACTTCGCGAGGTATAACGCGTTGATCACTGTCTGGTTTATAGATGGGTCATCATCATCATCCTCCGAGCGTCATTCCGGTTGCATCCAGGCCTTTGGCCTTGGAGCCCGGGCTCCGCTTTTTAGTCTAACCAGATTTTACTGAATATTAGTTTTCCACAAAGCGACTGTTTTCTTACTATAACATGTATTACCATTTAATTTAGGGCATGGATGGTGTGACTTTTTGGTGGCTGGTCACCCATCTAAAAACCAGACGGAGACGAACGGGCTTAACCTTGCGAATCGATAGATTCGAGCGGTCGCCACATTGCCACGGGCCACTCACTTTATACTTACGCCACATGTGCGTACTTATTTGAATCAAAAACTTTATAATATAGACCTGCTGGTCAATATTATGTGGCTCCAGGATTAGGTTACTTGAGTATTTTGTTTGAATGTTTTAGCTTACTATTTAACGCATAATTGTATACCATAATCTGTATATTTATATGGCTCCTTTAAGACATACATATACCCGTCAATCAATACTTAATGGTTTCACGTTACAATTATTTAAATTTTAGTTTTCCATACATAGGATGATTCAGTGAATTTATATTCATTACGTCCATGCATTGTCAAATCCGAAAATATACTATATCAATCCGCTATAAATATGAACTGATACTGATAATCTTATGCACGTACCGGACGACGCAGCAAAGGTTGGCCCACCTTACCAACGATCTTGTTAAGAGCGTAAAGCGGCTGGATGCGGGCGGCTCAAGATCGGTAAGTGTGGAGAACCTTGGGGGAGGTCTATGTCCAGCAATGGACGTCCTTTGGCTGTAATGATGATGATGACTCACCATGACAGGCATATTATTAGATATGATACGATCTAAATCTACGACTGATTTCTTGCGATTTATCGCTTACCTCGTCAGGCATACTTTATGATCTTAGTCTGCGACTTGGTTAATTTTATTTATTTCATTCATCGGTGGCTGACCAGCCTGTGGCATACTTGATGGTAAGCTATCTGTGGCTCATACACATGCCTGTGTTTTCTAAGCATTACAGAAGAAATAGCAAAGAAACGCATCCAACTCGCTGCCTACCAGAAGGACGAAAAGGAGTTAAAAGAAACAAGATGAAAGGCACTGTTAAAATTTTTATCAGAATCCTCTCAGGCACTCTCAATTAGCTGAGCTGGCCTCAAATGCTGCCTTCTTTAGATTTTAATGACATCCGGGTCCCATTAAAAAGAAAAGAAAAGAAAATATTTATTACCGTCACAAAGGGCACACACTATAAATTAAGTAAAAATAAAAAAGTAGACAAAAAAATATGAGGATCATACACAAAAAAATAAAGTAAGATAATAAATCTATCATTACATTGACTAGAAAAAAAAAATGTGACATATATCATGGCTTGAAATTGTTTTTCTGACGATCGAAGTCGAAACTAAACGGAAAGTTTAAACTCGCGTTATAATTCCAGTTATTCGATGGCTTTAGTTATACAAAAAAGAACTGACAATTAAGATTACCAGATGAGACAATTATCCAGGGCGTGGGCGACGTTGGCACTTCACAGGTCTTCGGATGATGGTAGTACTCAACTGGCGGTGCTGGCCGGAGGAAAAAGGACGAAGCCTCGTGTCCGCTGTATTTATAGGGCCGGCGCGGAGGGGCGCGAGGGAACGGCCCATTGCTGTGCGTCACTCGTAGCGAGGCTCGCGGCGCAGGAGCGCGATGTGACGTCACTTGCTCGACGAAGTCTACTGTGTGTGAACATGTAGAACAAGGAACTAACCATTACCTGCGATTTGATAAACCACAGATACTCGCAAAAGAACACCGCTTTATTCCAAGAATGATACGTGAAACTATTGAAATTAAAAAACATCCTAATTTCAATAGGGAAGATGGTTGGAATGTTCCTCCAGCTTGGGACCCTGTTATCAGGCTAATGAAACCCAAGAAGGTCAAAGTCACCAGAAGACATCAAGACACAGTGAGCACATTCTGCGTAGATAGTAACACCAATAGTTGAAAAATGTTCGGGTACTTTGAGATAACTTTTAAATTCAAGACAAAGACAAATATCACCTACGTCTGCCGTGAACATGAATCCTGTTAAGAATTCGAAACGTCGGCTAGTAATAAAAATGTAGTTTCTAGATCATTCGGTTTAAATGTAATAACCAGTGAAACCAATATAATCCGTAAACTGTAGTTTAATTATTTAACCTTGTTTTATTGATGCAACTTTTTTTAAACTTATCCACAATTTTATAAACCAATGTACTATAATATAAATGAAACTTGGTACATATAAACAAGGTTTTTGGGAATGTATTGAGAATATTTTGAAAATGCTTGTATACAACAAAGTTACAAGCATATCTTTTTGGCATAATATTCTCAGTACAATCCTTAAAGCTCAGTTTTTTATTTATGTGTACGAATTTTAATTCATATTGGTTTTAAAATAGGTGGGCTTTAAAATCTTTATGGACAACCGTGAAGAATGAACGCTCTTAACAGTAAAGCGTACTATTTCGTTTGATTTGTATTCAATTTATAGAATTCCCGCTAAAATTAACTATCGAACTACACTACAGTATTCAAATATTGATAAATAATAAAATTTGTATAACGAAATTCATCTCGTTTGCTAACAACAACTTACAAAGACAAAAGGGAAATATATTTCACAAAAAAAAAGAATTGAACCAATCCGATTCTTTACGCGGTACTAAGGAATGGTTTTATTGAATTTGTTTGTAAATGTATTTATAGGTACCTTATATAATGACATTGATGCGGAGGCATTTTACGAACCTAGTAAATATTTTCAATTTTTAATTTATTTTTACGGTTTTTTGTACATAACCTACTTAGACATTAAGATTAGATTAAGCTACATAATATGATTATAAAATAATGTTTATTTAAAAAATAAATAAATATCCTTTAAACATGTTATAAAATGAAGTTGCCCGGCCCCATTATCTATCTGTATGAACAGAGTAAACCTATAGATAGTGTGATTGCTTAGGAAAGTTTTAGATGTCTAATCCAAACAGGTGGAGCCGCGAGCAACGTCTAGTATTATATTATTTTTTATAGTCTCACGTCTGTATCCCCGAAGGGGTAGGCAGTGGTGTAAATATTACACCCAAATTTCGACATGAATATTTATGTCCCACGTAATAGGGGGCGTGACTATCGCCGTTACCGGGCACATCACCAGACTCCGGGCTGCTACTGAGTATTCTGAAAAACCCAGTAACACTTTTGTCCGACCCGGGAATCGAACCCGGGACCTCCGAACAGCAGTTGCATACGCTATCCACTGGACTACGGACTTACGGAGGCAGTCTTGTAATTTGTAAATATAAAAGAACAATCTGGTATTCGAATACAATAGGCTTGTTGACAAAAAAAAAATTATAAGTCCGTCCTTTAGATTATTCAAAAATAAGCGATACGTATTTTTTTACTTGTAAATTAAACCAAAAATGACCAAGATATAGCTCATTAAAGTTACGTATAACGTCACGCCGTGCTGCATTTTTTCGCGCTGGCTGACGTCACATGTAACTTTAATGGGCTATATCTTTGTTATTTTTTATTTAATCGAAAAAAGAAAAAATACGTGTCCAATATTTTTTTATAATCTAAAATACGGACTAAATAAAATGAAATTATTTTGACCCTGGAAACTACCCTATTGGTAAAACTCAATTTCTCGTGGTCTAGTCATAAGGTTATACTACTTATTCTGTGGATATAATAATAATAATAATAAAACCCCTCTGGGGCAGCCGTTATCTCATCATGAGACTAACGCAATCTCAGAGGGCAGAGTAACAGCTTTCAAACATCACCTTCATCGTGTAATATAAACAAAAAATGTATTACAAGATGAAAAGAAAGCTTACAACCGCAGGGCAGCTTTGTGGCGAGCTGAATGTGTGTGGCGACACTGCGGTCCCGAATGCTTCAGAGGGTCGGTCAGGGCCTCGTCTCCGGCTTGCCTTTATTGGCTGGCCGGAGTGGATTTCCAAGAGTGCCCGCAGGATTCTCAACTCTGGCTTGCCTTGGTCGGCCGGCCAGAGAGAAGCCGCAAGAGCTATTAGCTCGGGGGTGGAAGTGTCATTCTCAAGGGCGTAACTACGGGGAAACCCGCTCCGGGCCTCCGTTGTCACGAGGCCCGCGATGGCGAAACCGGTGCCGCACCGCTCGACACCCCTAGCCACTCGCATCGGTGTTGCCCTCTGGCTGCCTTTATGGCAGAGTTTGTTTGCTTTGGGCGGCTGTTTAGAGAGGGCCCATCTAGTGAGTTGGCGAGTCACCACCTGCCACGCGGACGGATGCTATAGGAGTATCACTGGCAGGTGCCGTTTTTTATCCATAGTATCATTATTACCAGTCCATTTAACACCCATCCCCATAAACCAGACTCATTAGACTCCACATCATTGCAATAGTCCTACATTTGCTGCGGCTAGTCCATAGCTGTACTCAGTAGTGCAGTTGTGGAGGCTCCGCGGCATGTGTCCCATCCCATTTTAGATTAAAGTTCTCTACGGGCCTCTGCACGTTGAATCCATATCCCCGTGTAAGCCTCCCAAAGGACCGGTTATTCTACTAACACCATGTTAGAAGAATAGCCGTGAAAAAGAGACACATAATAATAATATTCTACTACATTCACACAACACCATCTAGTCCCAAAATAAGCAGAGCTTGTACTATGGGTACTAGATAATGGAATAAACATACATATATACCTTTTTTTTTGTAAATACATACATATTTAAATTGTAAATACTTACATTGAGTACTGTGGGTAGTTGTGGCAACTATAGCAAAAAATTTTAGCTCTCGTTTTTATTTTTTATATATTGTAATTTTTCTTCATTTATACTAGTTTAATGATATAAAATAACTGATTAAACAACAGTACCTGCCAGACAGTGTTATCTCCTTTCAAGATTCACTATACACAATAATATAATGGAAGCTCTACACAACACGATTGAGAACCTGAACAACATGTTCAATCACAGGATGGCGGAGTTTGAGGACAAGCTGCAAGGCAACGTGAGTCCTCCTTCAAATATTTCTGGCCTAAGTACTGAATTTGCTGCGTTCCGGGCATTTGTCACAGAGGCGTTGAAGGCCTTGCAACAACAGGTCCAGCTGCTGGCACGTAGCGTGGATAATTTGGAGACACAAGGTCGTCGTAAAATCCTTCTTTTGCACGGCGTTAGCGAAGAGAAGAAGGAAGATGTTGCACAGACAGTGGTGAACATTGTAAAAACCAACGGATTTGCCTTCTGTTGGACCACAAATAATAACATCTACCTGCGCAAGAAAGAGGGAAGTCCAGCGATACGCATTTTCTCCGAGGAGGACTTAACCAAACTAAACACGCAAGCATGACTATTTTCAATATTAATATTAGTTATATTTAAATGTATCCAACTATGGCACCGATTTTTTATCAAACTCTATGATGTCGTAACTAATTCATTTTTTCAAATTATTTCTAAAAATATTTTAAAATTATTTTGCATGCCTATCTTAATTTATGTCAAGAATTTCAAACATTTACACACACCACAACACTCTAACAACAAACACATAAAACCCACAACGTTATTTTCTAAAGCTAATAACATAGTCTATGAGGATATAGATTGCCTTAGACCGAACATTTTTTACTTTTATTTTAACCTCGGGCTCAGGACTATTAAGCATACCAATAATGGATAAAATTACAAAAGTAACAGATGAACTAGAGACCGTAGCAGTGTCCACGTCTCTTTTGTGCTGTCCCCATCAAAGTACGAAGTATGTTTTTAGAAAACCCAAATCTCTCAATATTGTACATATGAACATACGCAGCTTGAATAAGAATTTTGTTGAGTTTACTATTCTCCTGGAAACTATGGATATAACTTGTGACATTGTTGCACTCTCGGAGTTTTGGCTTGGCAGCGTTGGTGAAATGCCGTCATTGGAAGGGTTTACTAGCTATCGCGCCACCTATTCCAACCAGAGTGAGGGTGTATGTGTCTATGTAAGAGCTAATTTGAAGCATAATGTATATCAGCCTTCTTTTGAGGAAGCCAACTGCCTGGTTTTTACATCTGGTGATGTTGCTATCATAGCTATATATCGCTCCCCGTCTTACAAAAACATTGACATTTTTTTGACAAGTTTAAATGATACTTTGTACTCGCTACGCGCTTACAAGACCATTGCTATAGTCGGGGACATTAACATCAACATAATATCTGACCAGTTAGACCTCCATTCCGAGGAATACCTCAATGTGTGCTCCTCGCATGGCCTTTTGCCTGCTCATCTTATACCAACGCACGGTGAAAATTGCTTGGATCATGTTATGTTGAAAACACAAAGACGGGCTGTTACTTTGGTACTAAATACATACATTACGGATCACCTTCCAACTCTGCTAAGCCTGGACTCGAGTAGTGTAGTGAATAAACCTAAAAGTTATTTTCGGCGTACGGATCATCTTGCTGTTGTCAGTGAAATACACGGGTACGATTTCTCATTTTTGTATAACATACATGACGCCAATGATGCTGCTAAATCACTCATATCTTCTATCTCGGGCATCATCCAACAACACACTAATGTGGTTAATGTACCCCACCGAAAAAGAATTATACGTCCTTGGATAACACCTGGTCTTCTGAAATGTATAAAAAATCGGGACTCGTTACATCAAAAGGTAAAAGCAGACACTGACAACATAATACTCCAAAAAACATACAGTAGATATCGTAACTTCTGCAACAACTTGCTGCATAAGTTGAAGTCTGCATATGAACGCACGCAATTTCAGAATGCTAGTAAGATACCAGTTTTCGAAAAGAAAGTGATAGCTAGTTCGGCCCTTTTAACAAGTGAGAGACTGCATGCGGCAGAGTGTTCGTATATTTTACAATATATTAGGTACTAACCATTCTAAAATAAGATCGACAAAAGTGACGTAAGCACTGGCAATGCTTAACACCCGTTATGCTCTGTTGTATTCAGATATTGATATAAAGAGATTTTCAGATATCCAACAGAGCTGAAAATTATGTACATAACAAAAAGTTTAAGTGACCTCGATATTATAATACTACACAACAGTTAATCCGTTGTGATTCAGCCAACCCTACAAGCCCCACGATCTCAAAAGAATCAAATACCGGAAACATACCTAAAAAGAACTTATGACAAACCCTGATTACGTTACTTGATGTCTTAGTAAACCTAATATATTTTCAAGATTATACTTTATAATGTTGTAGGCAAGGCGCGATATTTGGCACTGCTGTATTTTTATGGCAGTTTTAGTTCATACAATGTTCGCTATACATAAAATCTATCGAGCCTGCTGAAAAGTCATTGTCGACGAATACGCAGTAGTACTCCAACAAACTGCACTCGTTATATTTACATTCTGTGTGTTGAAAAGCGAACAGTTTTATACTTTTCACTATATTTCATTTTGTCTTTTATGAAACGGTCGGTCACAGTGATCATACGATTTTAATGCAATTTATCTCAATAAAAGTACTTTAAAATAACAGTCTAACTATAATAAAAGAGTTTTATCTCTTTACTTTTATAAAAAAGCCGTGTGGTTGACGGCATAGAATACAAGTGTCACCACCCCCTATCTTCCCGTGGGTGACGTAAGAGGCGACTAAGGGATAACACGATGCAAATACCATATTTGCGTAGAGACGGAAAACTCGACATCAAACCCTATGCGACTGCCTCGTTGGTCTCGCGGCATAAATGTGCGCGTGGGATCGGGAGGTCCCGGGTTCGATTCCTGGGTCGAGCAGTGTTATTGGGTTTTTCTGTCACGAAATTCTCAGTAGCAGCACGGAGTCTGGAAATGTGCCCGGTACGGCAATAGGCTCGCCCCTTATTACGTGGGACTAAAGTATATCTGGCGAAAAGTGGGTGTAGAAATACACCTCTGCCTACCCCTTCGGGGATAAAAAGCGTGACGATATGTATGTATGTTTTATAAAATTTTAAACGTACCTGTGTCTGTAAAAAAAGATAGTAAGAAATAAATGGGCCTATGAATCAGTATCGATGATTTGTCTCTTTCATGGCTATTTGTTTGACTTGATTACGCTACTTAATATATAAAATCCTTGCGTTACTGACTGACTGACAGACAAGCTACAGCCAAAACTGTAAGACGCAGGAAGCTGAAATTTGGCATGTATGTTCCTTGGGTATCGTAGGGGTGCACTAAGAAGGGATTTCCTGAAATTCCCACGGGATCGGGCAGAAACAGTTAAATTAAAAAAATGTGCAAGCGTAGCTGCGGGCGTCCTCTAGGAGAAGATAATATTACAAATAACATTGTGGCATAAGTTTCACAAAAGTTGAAAGAGAATCATAGATACATTAGTGAGCTCAACCAAAATTGCCATTTCAGTCTTTTCAACGTAGGTATAGTGCAAACCACAGAACCTAGGTAGTCATTTTGCACAAAGATTAATAGATACGTAGGCTAAGAGAAGATGAGTTTTCGAAACTCTACCGCGAAAGGGGTACACTAGGGCATTTAAGTTTGTTTTAAGAAAATGTGCTTAATATGTGTGTTCTAGTCCACGCGGAAATAGTCTCCACGGCATAAATGTAATATCTTGACATGGTACTGTTACAACTTACTCATCAATTTTAAAAATGTTGCGCTTAGCGGTTTATGATTTTCAAGTATTGTACCTCTTTTCATACATAGGTAGAAACAGATTTCAAATATACGCACGTATAATAATAGAATATATTTAGGATAGAACGGAAACGTTTTTAATTGTTATTTTACTAGCGGCTGTTAGCTCAGTATAACAGGAGCCCCTTAGCACAAAGTTTTTCTAGGCTCATGTTTTTGTACCCTTTCATGTTGCTTTATTATATGTGAACATATTTCGATACGTTATGTCTCTCATCATTTAAAAGAGCCTTTAAGTATATTAAAAATCATAAAAGTTATTTTTTATCTGTTCGTCTCACTTGAAGACCAAAAAAAGACCCAAGATTTTTCTAGATTCTTATTTTTAGCATAAAAAAAACTAAAAGATATTGAAAATATAATGATTTTTCTGAATTATGTTTCTTGCCCGTATTTACCTTACTCGTCTACAGGATTTGACTGTATTTTTTATACTATCCACCTTGAATAAATTGGTATACAGTGCACGTTATAAAATGACACTCAAATCAAATTGTGACAAAAATGAACGTGGCAGTAAATAGGCGTCACTTTGTGATCTAAATGAATAAAGTATTTTGACTTTGACTTAATCAATCAATAACTCAGCCATGAACGCAACTAAAAACTTTAATTTTTTCTCGAATAAAACGGTAACGGTCTGCGGCAACAACAAAGGGGATTTGCGAAGGCGAACGGTTTTGTACTCGGGATTTTTATTATGAAACCTTTCATAAGTATGTAAATTGAATTTCAGTGCGCAGAAACAAAGAAAAATTGTGGATTCCATGATATAGCGCAGTCTGAGATTGTGATGGAATATTAACCTTTAATGAGCCCTGGCGAGGCGTCTGACGTACGCTGTGGCTGAACACATAACAAAGTGATATAGGTATCAGAGTGCGACACAGATGAAAGTCACGCCACATCGGATCCTTTAATTTATGACTGTCATTCGAAATCTCATCACATGTCGTAATAAAGACGCAGTGGTTTTTATTTCACGCTTTTGTAATGTTGCCGAGGCGTACCAAGCGGTAGAAAACACCGCTTTCTCGGTGCCAGATAATATTTTATAACACGATTCACTATCAAGAAATGTTTCGAGCACAGACACGATTGAAACATCTGTAATATGACAATGACGTAAGAACCTTTTACAGATATTGTAGGTATAGAATTGTTTGCTATTATTGTTTGTCGACAGGCAGTAGACGCACCTGAACAATCCCTTTTTTTCATAGAATAATGTTCGGTATAATAGAATGAAACCACTTGCAATACAAAAAACCTTCCAGCACGTCGTTCGCCGAAAGTCAGATGTCGGTTCAATCTGCAAACAGCCCACACTTTATGACAGAAAATATTTTTACCAAAGCTATCGTGTTACCGAGCAAGAAAGCCATCTTGCATAATTTATATCTTTAAAATGTTTAGCCTATTTATATCTTAGGATTATATTCAGAAACGACTAGACCTGACATAGTGGGCCTTTTGTGGTTGTTGGTTTTTATGATCCTCTTAAATCTATTAACAATTTATGTAGATGAAGTGGTTGTAGTGCATAAGGCGGAGCACTTATACCCACATTAACATGCTTTTGTAGACATTGGAACGAGGCTTGTTCGGATAATAATTGCCGAGGGACACAGGGTTTTTTCCGTGTAAATCGCCTTACTCCAAAGATAT
This sequence comes from Euclidia mi, assembly GCA_944739405.2. Classification (NCBI taxonomy): domain Eukaryota; kingdom Metazoa; phylum Arthropoda; class Insecta; order Lepidoptera; family Erebidae; genus Euclidia; species Euclidia mi. The sequence continues at coordinate 47,880,506 of OX123188.2, read as the reverse complement.
ATAGCGCATTATATTGTAAATGGAGATACATTAACATTAAATTTGCGTTTGCGTTGAAGACATTTGACAAGTCATGAGTGATACATATATTATTAACATAGATATTAGTGACATTGACGTAGACTGATGACTATACTTGAAACTGTTTCTTTAATCTAAGCAAATATTCACAAACTTAAGCACAGGTGTCAAGACAAACTGATTTCATTTGAGTCAAATTTTAAAAGTAGAAACGCAATAGCTGACTTACGTTTTGAGTGAAATAATTACTGCAGATATCTGTATCAGCAGGCCGTGATGGGAAAGCTCGCCATTAAACTATACCGACTGGTGAATTGCTGTAGCCTTCTGCTCCTTCAGAGGAACACTCGAGGCAAGGGCCGGCCGCCCCTTTGTACAATGTGCGCGACACAGACAAGCGCCAGGGTAAAAGGGGCGCCGCGTGCCGGGTGAAATGTGTTAAATAATAAAATTATTTTCGAATTATGATGACAAAAAGGCGCCTTATAGATTTAGCACACGGGCGCTGGATTGGATCGACGCGACCCTGCGTGACGCATGGTAACTTAAGTAGCAACTAAATTTACAGTTCTCCAACGTCCTCCGACGTGATGATCAGTTGGAGCAACACTTGTAGAGTATGGCTCTACAAGTGTTGCTCCAACTGATCATCACGTCATTCATCATTTGAACAAAAAATCAAATCAGACGAAGTCGTTAGAACAGTCTTTGAATTGATGTACTTCCCTTAAAATGGCGGCAATTTATCGATAATAATGGTACGTACTTTGATTTATGTTATGTATATTATACTAAATTTAGTTTCTTGTTTTTTTTTCACTTTATCAAAATGAAACAGCAGATATATGATTTCAGTAGTTAAGGTATACTTATATCTTAACTTGTACTCTAGATACTTATCTAAGATAAATAAACCGGTCAAGTGCGAGTCGAACTCGCGCACCGAGGGTTCCGTACAAACCTGTAGGTATTAAAAACATATGAGATGTAACTAAAAATGTAACGTTTTCGAAATTTTGCCTATGTGCTATAAAACGTTGCTTTATGCCAAATTACAGGATTCTAGATCCACTGGAAGTACCCTTTAGTTTGACTTGAGCATTTGATATGAATGAATGAATTCAATTTTATATATCTAGGTACGGGTTCATGAGGAACGGTTCCTTTAAAATTATTAAAAATATTTTAATTATATGATGTAACTAAAAATTTACGGTTCATTGCAATTTTTCAAGATTCTGAGTTCAAGGGCAGTACCCTGTAGGTTTTGGTTCCCTTGCGAGTAGTTGCGAGTTTGAAAATATGCTTAAATTGCTGTTTATGTTGATTGCGTAGACATAGAAGTTCGTTTTTATTACAGCTTCACGGTGTTATAGACCTTAGTATTTGATATGAATTTCAATTTAATACCTCTATGCGTTCATAAGGCTTTCCTAATGTAGACTAGTAACTGTAGCAGGTTTTCGCAATTTTTCCTTTATCTGTGCTATAAGACATTGCTTCGTACCAAATTTCAAGATTCTGAGTTCACGAGAAATAGCCCGTAAACCGTAAAACTATTATGTAGTCTGCCTGCTATTTAGAACCGACCTATCTGTCTGGGTTTTTAGATATACATGTATAATTATGATGTAAAAACACGTACATAAATTGCAGCTTTGCTGAAACACTAGTTCCCTGCGAAATGAAGAGTGAGAACATCAAAATCATGCTACTTCAATAGCACGACTGAGAAAGTATCGTGTGGTCTGCCCGCGTGTCAGAACCGACCTATGGGTCTGCCTTTGTAAATATATGTTTATAATCTTAATATATATATTTCTTGTGTGCGTGTGTATGTCACTGAACTCCTCCTTAACGACTGGACCGATATTGATGAATTTTTTTGTGTGTGTTCAAGTGGACTTGAGAATGGTTTATAGTTCACAATTTAGTCCACTGGAAAATGTTTATTTACTTAATTTTTAATTTGTAAGTAGTTGTGGATTTTGGAATGTTTCACATTGGAACCGACAGACTGCGTTGCTATCGCAGCGTCAAATCTTATATTAATAATTTCGTCTCGGAGTACATCGAAACCTTACCTGAATAATAAAACATTAAAAAATAAAGATCTCGAGTCGACAACATAATATCCGCAAAATTCGGATTGTCGAGTATTTTGTTAAATTCTAATGGTTCTGACAGACAAATCACTATCGCCATATTGGCTACTCTAGCGAAACGTCACGTCACATATACCGGATAACATTTTGAGTACCTACTACTAAGTCTTAGTACTAAGTAGTTTGTATGTGTAGATACTTCTTGCAGTTATATTTCGTAAACAGTTAAAACGACATCTATCTATAATCTTTCTATCTATACTAATATAATAAAGCGGAAGAGTTTGTTTGTTTGTTTGTTTGAACGCGCTAATCTCAGGAACTACCGGTCGGATCTGAAAAATTCTTTTTGTATACGATAGCCCAGTTATTCCGGAAGGCTATAGGCTATATAACATAACGCTTCGACCCTTTGGGGCCGGGCAAAAGGCTAAAAAGACTAAAACATAATGTCAGCTAATCTCAGGAACTAGCAGTCGGATTTAAAAAATTGTTATTGCCTATGATAGCCCAATTGTTCCGAAAGGCTATAGGCTATATAAAATTACGCCACAACTTTTAGGGGCCAGTCAAAAATAATAAAATGGTCAAACGAGAAGGGGGAGGGTTGGGTCAAAGGCAAAAAAAAGGCTAAACGAATAGGATACAATCTATATGGGTATCGTTTTCGAGATTTTCAGGACGCTGATTAATAAAAATGAAATTTATTTAGTGATCCAAGATGGCGGACGGGAAATCAAAAATGGCGGATGAGAAAATTTTAAATATCAATATGGGTATCGCCTTCGATATTTTAAGGGGTGGAGAATCGAAATACAACATCTATTTCGTGATCAAAGATGGCGGATGGGCAATCAAAGATGGCGGATGGGAAAATTTAAAAAAATCAATATTGGTATCGTCTCCGATGTTTAAAGGGATGGGGAATCCAAATACAACATCTATTTCGTGATTCAAGATGGCGGGTGGGAAATCAAAAATGGCGGATGGGAAAAATTTTAAAAATCAATATGGGTATCGTCTCTGATGATTTAAGGGATGGTGAATCAAAATACAACATCTATTTCGTGATCAAAGCTTGCGGATAGAGAATAAAAGATGGCGGATGGGTTTTTTTTTTAAAGTCGATATGGGTATCGTCGCCGAAATTTAAAGGGATGGGGAATCCAAATCCGACATCTATTTCGCGATCAAAGATGGCGGATGAGAAATCAAAGATGGTGGATGAGAAAGTTTTAAAAAATCAATATGGGTATCGTCTCCGATGTTTTAAGGGATGGCGAATCTAAATACAACATCTATTTCATGATCAAAGATGTCGGATAAGAAATCAAAGATGGCGGACGGGATTTTTAAAGTCGATATGGGTATCGTCTCCGATATTTTAAGGAATGGGGAATTCAAAAACACCATCTATTTCGTGATCAAAGATGGCGGATGGGAAAATTAAAAAAATCAATATTGGTATCGTCTCCTATGTTTAAAGGGATGGGGAATCCAAATACAACATCTAATTCGTGATTCAAGATGGTGGATGGGAAATCAAAAATGGCGGATGGGAAAAATTTTAAAACTCAATATGGGTATCGTCTCTGATGATTTAAGGGATGGTGAATCCAAATACGACATCTATTTCGTGATCAAAGATGGCGGATAGGAAATCAAAGATGGCGGACGGGATATTTTTTAAAGTCGATATAGGTATCGTCACCGATATTCAAAGGGATGGGGAATCCAAATCCGACATCTATTTCGCGATCAAAGATGGCGGATGAGAACTCAAAGATGGCGGATGAGAAAGTTTTAAAAAATCAATATGGTTATCGTCTTCGATGTTTTAAGGGATGGCGAATTCAAATACAACATCTATTTCGTGATCAAAGATGGCGGATAGGAAATCAAAGATGGCGGACGGGATTTTTTTTTAAGTCGATATGGGTATCGTCTCCGATATTTTAAGGAATGGGGAATTCAATATTATATAAAAATCTATGTTTGTTTTTGCATCATTTATATACTCTGAAATGATAAGAGATTAAGCGCTATGGTAACTTTGGAAAAGGGGCTTGGAAAAAAGGGAATTAAATAAAAACTCTTAAAAAGGCGATACGGAGTTCGCTGGGTCAGCTAGTACTAATATAATAAAGCGGAAGAGTTTGTTTGTTTGTTTGTTTCAACGCGCTAATCTCAGGAACTACCGGTCGGATCTGAAAATTGTTTTTTGTATGCAATAGCCCAGTTATTCCGGAAGGCTATAGGCTATATAACATAACGCTTCAACCCTTTGGGGCCGGGCAAAAGGCTAAAAAAGCTAAAAGATAATGTCGGCTAATCTCAGGAACTAGCAGTTGGATTTTAAAAATTGTTATTGCCTATGATAGCCCAATTATTCCGAAAGGCTATAGGCTATATAACATTACGCCACAACTTTTAGGGGCCAGACAAAAATAATAAAATGGTCAAACGAGAAGGGGGAGGGTTGGGTCAAAGGCAAAAAAAGGCTAAACGAATAGGATACAATCTATATGGGTATCGTTTTCGAGATTTTCGTGACGCTGATAAATAATATGAAATTTATTTAGTGATATAAGATGGTGGACGGGAAATCAAAGATGGCGGATGATAAAATTTACAAAATCAATATTGGTATCGTGTGCGATGTTAAAAGGGATGGGGAATCCAAAAACAACATCTGTTTTGTGATTCAAGATGGTAGATGGGAAATCAAAGATGGCGGATGGGAAAAATTTTATAAATCAATATGGTTATCGTCTCTGGTGATTTAAGGGATGGAGAATCCAAATACAATATCTATTTCGTGATCAAAGATGGCGGATGGGAAATCAAAGATGGCGGACGGGATTTTTTTTTAAAGTCGATATGGGTATCGTCTCCGATATTTTAAGGAATGGGAAATTCAAAAACACCATCTATTTCATGATCAAAGATGGCGGATGGGAAATTTTTAAAAATCAATATGGGTATCGTCTCCTATGTTTAAAGGGATGGGGAATTCAAATACAACATCTAGTTCGTGATTCAAGATGGTGGATGGGAAATCAAAGATGGCAGGTGGGAAAAATTAAAAAAATCAATATGGGTATCGTATCTGATGATTTAAGGGATGGTGAATCCAAATACAATATCTATTTCGTGATCAAAGATGGCGGATAGGAAATCAAAGATGGCGGACGGGATTATTTTTAAAGTCGATATGGGTATCGTCTCCGATATTTTAAGTAATGGAGAATTCAAAAACACCATCTGTTTCGTGATCAAAGATGGCGGATGGGAATTTAAAAAAAATCAACATGGGTATCGTCTCCAATATTTAAAGGGATGGGGAATCCCAATCCAACATCTATTTCGTGATCAAAGATGGTGGATGGGAAATCAAAGATGGCGGATGGGCAAGTCTAATAAAATCAATATGGTTATCGTCTCCGATGTTTTAAGGGATGGCGAATCCAAATACAATGTCTATTTCGTGATCAAATATGGCGGATGAGAAATCAAAGATGGCTGATGAAAAAAAATGTCAAGTCAATATGTGTATCATCTCCGATGTTTTAAGCTATGAGGAATGTAAATACAACATCTATTTCGTGATCAAAGATGGAAAATGGGAACTCGAAGATGGCGGATCAAATCGAATCAAATCAAATCAAATTTATTTATTTGTTAAAACATGAGTAGGTATAAACATGATAGCATGCAAGGTGTTGAAAAGTACAGGATTGTTCGTCATGTTTTTCCTGTGTAGCGTACAAATATATCACATAAAATCAAAAATAAAAACAATATATCTATTACACAAAAAAGACAGTAGAGAGATAATATTCTCTTTAACGAATCAATTAATTAAAATATATTAGAAAGAGGATGTCAGGCCAAGATAAAATATACAATGTCATAAGTTATTCGAAATTATAATGTAAAACAATAATAATAAATGTCAATTTAAAAATTGTAAAATTAAATACAGTATAAATTATATAAAATCAAGATTACAATCTGTCATTTAAGAAATCTGTTACCTTATAATAGGCTCTTTCAATCAATAATTTTTTGACCTCTCTTTTAAATAGTTGGACATTCAAATCCTTTAAATGATTTGGCAATTTGTTATATACAATCGGCCCCATACAGATAACACTGTTCCGCATAAGCGTTGTTCTCGAACTGTGTAAACGTTTCCTATATTCATCTCGTCTGTTGGGTATTACTGTATCTGATAGTTTTGGAAACAGATATGGATTGTTTTTTTACAAATAAAGCAACCTCTAGAACATATAGTGACGGAAGTGTAAGAATTTTATGTTCTTTAAACAATGGCTTACAGCTATCAGAACAACGAATTTTGAACATAGCCCGTATACAACGTTCTTGTATTTTGAAAATCATGTCTTTATTTGTAGAGTTCCCCCAAAATATGATCCCGTACCGCAGGGCTGATTCAACCAAACCATAATATGCTGTGAGTATAGCGTCGGTGTTAACTGTTGAAGAGAGTTTATGAAGAGCGTAAGACAGAATGCTAATTTTTTTACTTAGTTTTTCAATATGATCCTTCCAATTTAGTCTTTTGTCAATTATTAAACCAAGAAATCGAGTACTATTCACTTCACCTAGGGTTTTATCGTTATAATTTATATTTATATTAGAATGTTCCTGTGATCGTTGACTAAAATGCATTATGTTAGTTTTATCTATATTTAATTTTAAATTATTATTATTAAGCCATGATATGATTGATGTCAGTAAATTCGTAATGTCAGTTTGATAATTGTCAATATTGTTACACGCTATAGTCACGGTACTATCGTCTGCAAATAAAGTCATTGGTTGTCTGGTAGCGATTGGTAGGTCATTTATATATATTTTAAAAAGCAGTGGGCCCAGTACACTGCCCTGGGGAACACCATACGAGGTATAACGCTCATTTGAGGAGTATGTTTCTTGAGTTTTTGTTTTGAAGTTAAATTTACTTATTTCTATTTTATGTCTTCTCTCAGATAAGTAAGACTTAATTAAACTTGAAACATTGCCTCTTATGCCATAGGATTCCATTTTTTTTACTAAAATATTATGATCAACGTGATCAAAAGCCTGTGACATGTCACAATAAAGGGCCCAAACGGGCGACCTTTTGTCCACATGCGGCAGGACATTGTATATAAAATCATATATCGCCATATTAATGGTTTTATTTCGACGAAACCCTTTTTGTTCCTTGCATAATATGTCACCTTTTTCTAAGTAGTCATTAAGTTCGTTGTAGATATATTTTTCAAATATTTTTGAAAATATAGGTATCAATGCAATCGGCCTATAGTTTTCCATTAATTGCTTGTTTTCCTTTTTGTACACTGGCTTTACAATGGTCAGTTTAAGATCGTTTGGGAATTTACCGGTTGATATACTCAAGTTTAAAATATGGCTGGGATGGTGGCAAATATCATCATTGACTGCCTTAATAATTTTTGTTGAAATGCCATCATATCCAACACTATTAGTATTTCGAAGATTTCTTATAATTTTATTTATATGACAAGGCAAACTGGGTGCTAGAAACATCGATTTCACTTTGTTACTTATTAAATGAGTTACATTTTTATCCGTATCTGTAACTGGGCATACCTTATCAATATAATAATCGTTAAATGCATTTGCTATGCTCGTAGGATGCGTGATACAGCAATTATTAATTTTAATATTAGATATTGATTCTTTTGGTGTATTTAACCTAAATTTATTAATAATTTGCCATGTTGCTTGACAGGTATTGTCTGCAGTTTTAATTTTATAATTATTCTGAGCACGTTTTGTTAAATTTATTATATTTTTGAATAATTTAGTGTACTTAATATATTTCAATTGATTAACGTTTGTGGGGTGCAACCTATACTGCCAAAGCAAATTCCTCTTACGCTTGCTGCAGATTTTAATGCCACGTGATATCCATCCCGGTTTACTGTGAACCTTTACTATTATTTGAGTTTCTGGGAAGCACAGGTCATAAAACAGTTTAAAATTATTTATAAAATTCCGGTATGCTACAGTTGGATCATCAGATTCATAAACATCCGAGAAAGATAAGCTCTTAATGCATATTTGAAACGTTGCAATATTATCAACACTATAATCTCGTTGAGTTCTACGCCAGAAACTGATTTTGACTTTTTTTTTTTACTGGTAGCCTTATTATTTGGGCGGTGTGGTCGGATAAGCCGAATTCTAGCACTTCCGTCTTACATGGTTTATTGCAATTATGAGCAAAATTGTCTATACATGTATTGCTTACAAGTCTTGTTGCTTGTTTTAGCGCTAATTTAAATTTATGGTTCAGTAGTATACATTCAAAATCTAACGTTATATTATTGCACTTCAAAACATCTATATTAAAATCCCCAGCAATGAGAATATTTTGACACTTAAGTTTACATGTGTATTTTAGGACCTTTTCTAGCCTATTAAAAAAAGTATTCAAATTATTATGTTTTGGTATTCTATACATGCAAATCAAAACAATATTACAATCGGTCAGTTCTACAGCACAGCACTCAAACACATTAGGTATAGAAAAATTACTCACTGCTGAAAGTTCTCTAAACTTATGCGAATCATGTACTAAAATACAAGCTCCACCTCTATTACTATTTATTCGACTGAAAGTTGCAGCTAAAGTAAAGTTTGGTAAAGTACAGTTTATCTCAGATCCTCTTGACATAAAATGCTCAGTAACACAGATTACATCTATAAATCGGTTTATTTCTGCTAGTTCTTCTAAATTAACCAACAAGGCGTCCGACTTATTGAGTAGCCCCGCAATATTTTGATGCATGATGCATAGGTATTTAGTGTCGAAAAAACATAGACTCCGATTCTTTTTCATCCTCTACGTTGATAACGCTAGTTTTTGTACTGTCGTCGGTCATGTTATTTTATTTTATATCGTCGATGAGGTATTGCAGATCTCGAAATATTAGACGTATGCCATTGTTATTTATGCAGCCTGATCCATGATGAAACATACTGTAGTCAGCTTTCAGATTACAATTTGAATCTAAAATATATGCATGTTTATGTGTGAGCGCATCTATATATAAGAGATTATTAAAATGTTCCACTCTCCAGTTGAACATACTTGTACTATAGTTGCTTAATTTGTAAGTGGGCAGGCATTTAAGTATGCTTAATTTTTTCTAATATGTTTCTCATATTCAATATTAAGTGAGAATAATTGTAGGTGCTTTTGAAATTTTCTTCTCCAATTAATATGATACAATAATCATTAGTCGTAAACTTTGTAAGCTTTTTTTCAAGCCCTTGCAGGGTTTCTAGTATTGAGCAGTGTGGCGTAACATAGTGACACAATTCTGAGTAGTTTTCTAAAGTATTTTCTGCTATTGTAGTGATCTTGTTTCTTTTGTTTGTGCTAACTATACATATTTTTTAGGTGTGCAATTTTGCTTGTTTTCTGACGCTTTTTGTATTTCTTCTGAAAATTTGTTGTATAGTAAGCTAGGTTGTACAGATTCGTTCGATTTATTTGTAACTTTGTTTATCAGTTCTCTTTGTTCTTTTGTAATTCCAGTAACTTTCTTTGGGGTCATTTTATGTTTTACAGGACTATTTGATATTTTTTTTAACAATTCGTTCCTTTTCTGTAGCTCTTCATTCCTTTTTTTTAATTCGGTATTTTCTAATGACAACATTTCAATTTCTTTGTGAGCGCTTTGCAGCTCTGCAGTAATCTGTTGTATTTTATCTTTACATTCCTTTAATTCATCCATTTCATCGTCAGATAAATCTGGAAGACTATTTGCAGTTTCATCTATAGTTTTTGACAAATTTTGAGAGTCGTTTGGGTCATATGTATCAGATCTAGTGCGCGTACGACGGAACGTAATGTTTTCAAAGAAATTCATATCTTGTTGTTTTTTTTTCTTTGAATGCAATTATAATGGATGATGGAATTTTATAATGTTTGTTTTATGTATTAAAAATTTTTGATGTGAATAGTTCACCTTTATTTGTTTTCTTTTTGTGGCAACACTTCTTATTAAAACCGAACCAGATAGTCATTCATTCACATGCTCATCACTATTTGTCAAAATTGTCAATTGTCATTGTTTGTGTACAAAATGTTCATTACAAGCAAGTTTTTTGAATAGATTTTTTTCACAACGGTTCAACACTCTACCTTTTGTGATTTGATTGAATGTGGTATGATTTCTTGTGAGTATTAGCAATATTAAGACTCGGAATGTTATTGTTAGTCGTTAAAGTTTCTTTTTATAACACTCACTTGTTGTGGTTTAAGTAAAGTTCACTTGTTAGCACTTTTGATATTTTTGTGATTTCACAAACCACGGTTTAACGCACACTGTCACAAATAGTTATTGGACGTTTTTATACACAGAGACACTATTTAGTAACAATTTGAAACACAATGTTAGAAATTTATATTTTTCATAGTTTAAAATACACGGACAATGTTTACGTTTGGAAAATCAAAGGTGGCGGATGGGAAAATTCTATTAAATCAAAATGGGTATGGCAGATGTGGCATTCGTATATAACATCTGTTTCGTGATTAAATATGGCAGATAGAAAATCAATATAATATTTTATTGAAATTTCCCATCCGCCATCTTTGATTTCCCATCCGCCGTCTTTGATCACAAAATAGATGTTGGATTTGAATTTCCCACCTCTTAAAATATCGGAGACGATACCCATATTGATTTTTTTAATTTTCCCATTCGCGATCTTTGATTTCCCACCCGCCAACTTTGATTACGAAATAGAAGTTGTATTTGGATTCCCCACCCCTTAAAACATTGGAGACGATACCCATATTGATTTTTACATTTTTCCCATCCGCCATCATTGATTTGCCATCCGCCATCTTTGATCATGAAATAGATGGTGTTTTTGAATTTCCCATTCCTTAAAATATCGGAGCCGATACCCATATCGACTATAAAAAAACCGTCTGCCATATTTGATTTCCCATCCGCCATCTTTGATCACGAAATAGATGTTGTATTTGGATCCCCTATTCCTTAAAACATCGGAGGCGATACCCATATTGATTTTTAAAATTTTTCCCATCCGCCATCTTTGATTTCCCATCCGCCATCTTTGATCACGTTATGTATAATAGATGTTGGATTTGAATTTCCCATCTCTTAAAATATCGGAGACGATACATATATTGATATTTTTAATTTTCCCATTCGCGATCTTTGATTTCCCACCCGCCAACTTTGATTACGAAATAGAAGTTGTATTTGGATTCCCCACCCCTTAAAACATTGGAGGGGATACCCATATTGATTTTTTTAATTTTTCCCATCCGCCATCATTGATTTGCCATTCGCCATCTTTGATCATGAAATAGATGCTGTTTTTGAATTTCCCATTCCTTAAAATATCGGAGACGATACCCATATCGACTATAAAAAAAAAATCGTGATCAAAGATGGCAAATGGGAAATCGAAGATGGCGGATGGAAAATCAAAGGTGGCGGATGGGAAAATTCTATTAAATCAATATGGGTGTCGGCTCCGCCGTTATAGCAGATGTGGCATTCGTATACAAAATCTGTTTCGTGATTAAATATGGCAGATGGAAAATCAATATATTATTGTATTGAAATTTAACCATCCGCTATCTTTAAATTCCCATTAGTCATATATTTGATCGCAAATCTGTTGTCCAATTTCTTAAATGCACACTTAACCCTTAACTTGACGGCGTACATCCCACTGTACATACATTTAAGAAAAAAAGAACTCCTTACTTATGGAAAACAAATTCGGTCCGTTTTTAATAAATATATTTTTAAATATTCTAGAAATGGTAGAAAATTATTTCACTGTGACAACACTATAAAACACATGTCAAAATTAAAATGGTTGCATAGCAACAAGCTGTACGTGTGACACGTGTAAGTTTTTTATTTTTTATTAAAGTTTTTTACTTTAAACGTGTTAATATTTTACCTTTGTTTTTACGTAAAGAATATTCATTATTCAATAAGTGCATTTTTATATAGCTACCTACATACTATTTCATGCCTTTGACTGTTATAAATATATGTACATTGCACTGCACGTTGCCAATGACACGCTAAAGTACTCACCGTAAACTATGGTAACCACACTGTACATTGCCAGGTTTACGAAGTATTTCTGTTATGTTATTTTTGTTATGTTTTGGTCGTAAGGTGTATGTTTCAGCTTTTTTTTCTCTGTTTGCCTGCAGAATTTAAATCTAACTCGCTCGCATAAGATTTTGGCTTTGGTTCCTACAAAAAATGCATGCTCTGAGGATAGTGCTACGTCCGATGAAGAAACAAATGTCTATATACCACCTTCTCCAGATACCTCTGATCCACCATCGCTAGCATCTTCGTTTGAAGCTCTCGATTTACTAGATAGTTGGCTAACTCCAACAAAGAACAGAATGAAGTATCTTTATGTGTACCTACCACTAACTCCAACATTCAATGAAGTTTTTCCATCACCGAATACGACCAACTACAACATTGTACCTACGTTGAACTCTACACAGTCTTTACCAACCATCTCCTCAGCCTGGTACCAGCCGACAGCAGCAGCCACTTACCAAACAAAGAATGCAGTGACCATTACATATATATTACGCAGTGACCAAAGAAGTAAAGTTTAGAAATTTGTTCTAGATTATCACTGGTCTAAAGCAGTATTTCGTCACTGCCGATATCGGACTGCCTCCGTAGTCCAGTGGATTGCGTATACAACTGCTGATCGGAGGTCCCGTGTTCGATTCCCGGGTTGGGCAAAAGTGTTACTGGGACTTTCCGAATTCTCACTAGCAGCACGGAGTCTGGTGATGTACCCGGTAACGGCAATAGGCTCGCCCCCCTATTACGTGGGACCTAAAAATTTATGGCTAAATGGTGGGTGTAATGCTGCTAATGTTTCACCTCTGCCTACCCCTTCGGGGATACAGGCGTGAGACTGCAAATATATAATTAATATTAAAAATGTATTTCATTATCAACCTAGCAATGTGCATCACAATGTACAAATAATACAATGTCAACATTTCGACATACTTGGCAGTGTGCATTGTGATGTACATAGGTTTTCTCGAAATCTAGGATATCTAGATTTTTTTAATAAATTTTTTCGTGTCCTTTAATCATAATTAAGGCCAAATATACCGATAAAGCACATATTTTTATGTTTTTTATATCCTGCCAAGTTAAGGGTTAAATTTGTTGAATGATGGCTGTCACTATTGGACTTCTCTGACTGCATAATATCAGGCCGTATGGAGTCAATTTGTGCGGCAGAAATAGAAAAAAAAAACTAAATTCAAACTTTGAAAGTTCTTGGTTCTTTGCGTAAAGACCCATCCACACGAGACGATTTTACATCCAACTTGATGAAATCGTGACGTGTAGAGGCCAGTTGTCCAATTCAAGATCATTGGGTGGGCGGTACCGCCAGATTTGATCCAATCGGGTGGACGGAAAGAAAATCGGTGATTTGATGGTGTCGTGTGGATAGATAAAGCCAATTCGATTGAAAATTTTATCAATGGTAAAATCGAGCTGAGTGGATGGGCCCTAATATGACGCTATGTAGGCCGAACAATAGAGCTTTGTATGTCTATGTCATTGAGGTATCTTTGCGCCTTTTTCTTTGAGAATATCTCACTGAGGTATCTTCGCGCCTTTTTCTTTGAGAATATCTACATTTAATTGTTGTAGTGATTCTAATTTACTATTCTAGTCTTCGGTAAGAAAATTGCATTATTTCAATTGATGGGTTCGTAAGTGTTAAGAAGTGTGTACTTAGAATAGGCTTTGGATAACTGTAAGTATTTTTGGTTTTTGTTCATTTGGTTATAAGATGTTTTTTTCTGATATTTTGTAGTTGAGGTATACCAAAGATTGCTTATCTGCATTTTCTCCAAGGTTTTTTATTTCTTTGTTTCATTTTAAATAGTGAAATCTTTATGTGTTTCAGTATGTTATTATTTTAAAAACTTCGGTGTTGTCTTATCTATGCACAGGTAAAATAATATTTAACTTTAAATTTGTTGAGTAAAACAAATTAATATAATTTCGTTTAGTAATTAACGTTCAGTTGATTACTGATTTCGTTCAATAGGTTAGTTATTCGTTTTATAGTTTTCAATATTTTGGGTTGTTTTAGGAATTAAAATTTGTTTTTTTTTTAATTTGATTCGTACCGACTTAGTAACTATGTAGGAAGATTACAGTTGCTGTTTTTCTATCTATCGAGTTTGTTGTTTAATTTAAGTATAACTAAGTACATTCGTTTATCCGCATTTAAACAATTTATTTTTCTTTATCAGTTTTTGTAATTTAAATGATTAAAGTATGTACGTGTGAGCATAAGACCAAATTGTTGAAATAGGTCTTACCTATATAATTAGTTTCATGATTTGATTGCATTTTGCTTAGCAGATAAGTATTAACAAGGCAGTAAGCCTTAGTGGGTTCATTGGTTTATTTTATTTAGTACGTCGTAATTAGTTTCTTGGTGCACAATATGCCTCGAAGAAAATCTCAACTTTCCAGGGAGTCTGCAACAGCAAAACGTCTGAGGCTTTTGCGAGAAAACGAAACGGAGGATGAGCGTTTAAAAAGACTAGACACTCAACGTAATACTGCGGAACAAAACCGTGCTGGAGAATCCAGCGTTGAAAATTCTCAGCGTCTGATTGATCAACGAGCAAGAACATTTGCCAATCGTGCTAGAAAATCTAGCGATGAACATTCTCAACGTCTGATCAATCAAAACGAACGAACTGCCGCAAACCGTGCTCAGCAATCTAGCACCGAAAATACGCAAAGATTGATTGAACAAATTGAACGGACTGCCGCAAACCGAGCTCGAGAAACAAGAACCGAAAGTACGCAACGTCTGATTAATCAGAATGAACGGACTGCTGTAAACCGTGCTCGAGAGACAATAACCGAAAATAGGCAACGTCTGATCAATCAGAATGAACGAACTGCTGCAAACCTAGCCCGAGAAACAAGATCCGAAAGCACACAACGTCTGATCAGTCAGAATGAACGGACTGCTGCAAACCGTGCTCGAGAAACAATAACCGAAAATACGCAACGTCTAATCAATCAGAATGAACGGACAGCTGCAAACCGTGCTCGAGAACCAAGTGCTGAACGTTCAGAGCGTTTAACCCAACAACGAGTAAGATCAAATGTCATTAGAACACGCAGGCAAACTGATTTATTAAATTTGGCTTTGCATTATGACTATAGTGCAGATTATACCAATATAAACGATGTTGACATTGGAAATATGAATCATGTTTGTAACTATTGCCAAGCAAAAAAATGGAAAACTGAGGCGCCCGGTTTATGTTGCAGTAACGGAAAAATAGGAATCCCAAAAGTGTCAGAACCAACACCAATTCTAAAAGAATTATTATTAGGTAATCATTCCGGATCAAAACATTTTTTAAGTCATGTATGGAAATATAACACTTTATTTCAAATGACGTCATTTGGTGCCAAAGAAATTCGCGAAGGAAACTTTATGCCTACATTTAAGATACACGGGCAAGTTTACCACTTAATAGGAAATTTATTACCTGCTCAAGATGCCCAGCCGGAATTTCTACAAATATATTTTGTTTCTCAAGCCGATCAGCTATCTTTGCGTGCCAATATTAATCCGAGTTTACGAATAGACATTGTTGACTGTTTGCAGACAGAACTTCACGACCATAACACATATATACAAAGTTTTAAATATAATCTTGAAAACAGACCAGCACAAGATCTTAAACTGATTATCCATGCAGATCTAAAACCTCTCAACGATCACCACGGTCGGTATAATGCGCCAACTGTAGATGAGGTTGCTATTCTAATGGTGGATGAAGACAAAGGACCTAGAGATATCGTATTAAATACTAGAGATGGCCATCTTCAAAGAGTTTCAGAATTACACAGGTCGTATGACCCGTTACAATATCCCTTACTTTTCCCACGAGGAGACGATGGGTACTGCATCAACATTCCACAACAAGACAATGCTACACGATCTAAGACAGTATCATGTATGCAATTTTATGCTTTCAGACTTATGGTGAGAACAAATGATATGAACAGTTTACATTATTTTAAAGGATTATTTAATCAATATTGCGTTGATGTAGCAGCAAAAATGATATCTGAACGGCTTGATTTTATAAGAAGAAATAAAAAAAAACTGAGAGCCGATGAATATATTCATTGACGAGACGCAGTCGTTAATGATCATAGTGTTAACGCTTCTGACATAGGCCAGGAGGCTTACCATGACCTAAAGCGATTCAGTTTACGACCTAAACTGAATAGAATCGCAATATCGTACTATGACCTAATTAAAGCGACTCAGTTTTGATTCAGTTTACGACCTAAACTGAATAGAATCGCAATATCGTACTATGACCTAATTAAAGCGACTCAGTTTTGGTGTTTACATTTCAATACGACGCAGCTGTGCGTTGGATAGCGTTTGAACCGAAATCTTAAACCATTCGTTCATTTGCCGTAGGCTTGGTCCTAGGCCGTAGGAGACCGTACCATGAAGTGTTACGTCAGCTCAAACTGAACCGCGTATCTGTCAGATTTAGCGATTCAATATAAGTTACAATTTGTAGTGGATAAACTGGATAGTTGGAATTATTATTGGGTTTTTAGACATTATATGTGGATTTAAATCAGTTTAAGTTAATTATAGATGATTTCTGTGTCAGAACTTCTTTATTACTGTGTTAAATCTTACTTAAAATCCTATTGTGAAATTTGTGAATCGATATGCCAAGGACTCTAGTTTTATTCGGTTTATTGTATGTGATGATTAATGTATCTAGCACTTCACGTCTTAAACAAAGGCGCTAAGCTGGAGAACAGTCGGATCCATACATACAAAGAGCATTTGATGAAACCACACGATGAAACAGAATTCACCCAAAGATTTCGCCTCGCTAAACTGTTGGCCCTAGATTTATGAGAAGCATTGAGACCATTGTCTAGGTATGCAGCCTGTGACGTCCACCGATCTCATTATTATGCTTAAGGTAAGAAATATTCTGTACCAAATATGCTAATAAATGAAACCATACAATATTTTAGTGTGGCTGCAGTTTAGACACACACAATATGTTTTTTTAAGTACAAAGTATCTGTAACTTACAAGTCAATAGTTACTTGACTTAGAGACTTATTGATAAAATATCATTAATTGTTATTTTATTTGTTGTAGATAGTGACTGCACTGACATTTTATACTCCTGGGTGAAAACACTAGAGACCAAAGACCGATTGGTGACATGCAGCTTATTCTATGGCTACACAGACAGTGGCAGCGGTTATAGCAGAGGGGACTGCGGGAAAAAGATTCTTCGCGAATGATAAAGAATTATATCTGCTTGTCCAAAATATATGAAGAGCTTACTAAAACTCAGGTAAAGTATGCTTTTATTACAAGATTAAGTAATCAACAGAATTAAATAGTATTGAATTAATACTTATTTTTGTACTTGTTTCAGGTTTTATCAAGGTTTTCATGGTGTTCTGGGTGGCACTCATACTGCTATTGCCAAACTAGCACTACCTACAAACTTCAAGAACATAATATATTTTATTTGTAGAAAACACTATCACTCCAAAGAACGTAAAGAACATAAAGTAAAGAACAATGGCAAACCACCGTACATTATCAGTGTCGCTTTAAGACTTCGCGAGCATTAGTACAAATATATAATATACTAATATATTAAAATGTATATTCCCACCATTTAGCATTTAGTACTTTACTGATTTGGAGTTTCATCAGCCCTTTGTGTATATCATAAAATAGTAATTAAGTGAAAATTAAATATGTTTGGTAACATAAAGCATTTATTTACATTTTAACCATTATATCATGCCTCTTACACTTCTTCGAAAAACTGAACTGGTGACTAGAATGGAATAATAGCTTGACAACGAATATATCCCAGATACTATACAGTGCATATAATTTGTAATCATCAAAATATCCCATACTACACAAAGAAAAATCTGTTCAAAACATAATTTCAAAATAACAATACATATTCGATTTTGGTCTCAAACGCATGTCCAGTATTAGGTACAACAACGTAATTGTGCAACACCATAAGTAGTTATTCAACACGCAGGATGCAAAAGCTTAACTAAAAGCAGAAACGAAAGCTAAGCTAAGAAAGGTTAACAAAACAATGCGAAAATGTGTAAAATAAATATAATACAGACTCATATTCATTCTTATGATCTGTGACAATTTTATCAATGACAGATGACGAGAAATTCACGCGTTTCTAAGGTTACTGAGGATTTCATAAAAGAGGATTTAATGATTCTTATAAAATCTCGCTTATGACGTTTAGTTATTTCTAGTATGTTCATTTCATATCTAACAAAATATTTCTTTATAAGATATTTGCTTTATCCCATTGAATAAAAAAATCAATCCCTAATAAAATAAACTACAACTATCATTCTATAAAATGTATATAAATTCGTTCATGCTTGCTTTCCCAAACAAGTGACACTGAAATTGCCATTCTTCTTTTATTGGTAAAATACTTTTATATTAGGTATATGTATGGTTTTGATAATATAATTTTTATGTGAACTAATCAAGTTTTTATTTTTAATTTATTGAACATACTTTGCACCATCCTTTCAAATTTTACTGTACCCTTACAATGTGACGATTTACAGAACTACATAATTATATCGCTACACTTATCATATATTGCTTGTTAGTTACTTTTTGACGCTAGGGTTCACTGTACCTATACAAAAAAGAAACCACTTAAAATACCAATGCAGATTTCGTTTAGCTACGAAATCTTTGTATGAGTGAATCTATTAATATTTTATAGTAAAGAACAGTGTTACAGATAATAGTGATCACAATATAGTTCTCTAATTTACGTATCCATTTTAAGAAAGATTTAATCTTGGGTTCAGACTTAATTAAGCATTTAAAGCAATGCTTCGTTAATAAATATGATAACAATACTTCTAAGATTCAAATATGCCTTGATATTGTATTACTTGTTAACCTTGAAATGCTAACAATCAAAACATAAGTTCGTAACTTCCACTGAGGCAGTATTTGCAACGTTCTGCTAGGTATTTTTGTGAGAAAAAATAACGTAACGTATTTAATTAACTATTCTTTATTGTAGTTATTTTAGTACAAAATATATTCGCTTTGCTATAAAAGAAATTTAATTTTGTTGTAGCGTACAAGTTATAACAACATAGACAATATTGTAACTTGCCGAAAATGGCTGACTGAATAATAGTTTCAGAACGCATACAAGGGAAAGAGACCGCATTATACACGAACTGTATAGCTTGGTCTCTTTCTGTCAATGTGATTATATTGCGTTATTGCGACCCAGCGATATCATTCATTCATTCTAACAATCCAAATACGATTCAGTTTAAACAAGGTCATGGTACGTTTTAAAACAATTCATTTTAAGAACCTACACTGAATTGCACCAAAACTGTATCGCTTGTTAAAAGTTCATGGTAGGCCTGCAGTATGTTATATTGCCTTCTTCATTCACAGGATCTCCGCGATATATGAATGAAAAGAGCCAAGACGCCATGACGTATGTTAGAAACTATGGCAGGCCAGATCTATTTATCACGTTAACATGCAATCCAGAATGGCCTGAAATAAAAATGGAATTATTTTTAGATCAGAAACCACAAGACAGGCATGATGTAGTTTCTAAAGGTTTTCATTTAAAACTCAAAAAGATGATAGACCTTTTAACAAAAAATAATATTTTTGGGACAACAAAAGCCTTCGTTTATAGCGTGGAATGGCAGAAAAGAGGTTTACCGCATGCGCACATCTTACTATGGCTTACGAACAAAGTGCAACCAGATTCCATTGATGATATAATATGGGCTGAAATACCCGATAAACAACCAGATCCTGAACTCTACAACATTGTAATGAAAAATATGATCCATGGCCCTTGTGGACCAAATAAACCAACATCCCCGTGTATGAAAGAAAACATGTGCACCAAAAGATATCTAAGGAGTTTTGTGTCTGAGACACAAACCGGTGATGATGATTACCCAACTTACAGACGTAGAGCACCAAACAGCGGTGGAAATACAGGTGTCCTGAATGTGAGGAGAACCGAAATCAACGTAGACAATGGTTGGGTTGTCCCTTATAATCCTGTTTTGTTACGAATATTCAACGCTCATATAAATGTGGAATTTTGCCAATCTGTCCAAGCTATTAAGTATATATGTAAGTACATTCATAAAGGTTCTGACCAAGCTACGTTTACATTACAAAATAAAAATGATGAGGTTGAAAAATATCTCAACGGTCGCTATATGAGTACTTCTGAAGCTATATGGAGAATATTTCAATTTCCCATTCATTTATTTATTTATTTATTTATTTATTTAATTCTTTATTGTACACCAGTAATTACAGAACCAAGTACAGTAAATAACTTATATACTAATGGTAAGTATAAGGGCGGTCCTATCGCATAATGCGATTTCTACCAGACAACCATGGACGGACAGTATCGTCTAAATGGAGAGGTAGTAGTATGCGGGCGTACAATACTAGACTAAAACTAGCTACTTAAAACTAAAATTTACCTAACGAAACTAAATTAATATAAACAGTATTTAGATATAATTACATACATACATAAATAATATATACCTACATAATACATATAACAAGTATATAAATAAATATATATATTATACATACATATGTATATATATACATAATGTATATTTTACATATATGTAATTGGATTGGTTGTTGTTACAGTGACAAGTAATGTTCTTTTACGAGCTTTTTAAATATTGGCAGTGTTTTCGATCGTCTAATATCTTCTGGTAGTGAATTTCATAGTCTTGTCGCTAGCACTGTAAATGATTTGTCGAAGAACACAGTAGAGTGCACAGGAATTTTCAACTTAAGATTTTCTGATGACCTCAAGAACTTCGAATGTGTGTCATGCAAGAATACAAATCTTTTCTTGAGATATAGGGGATATGACGGATTAAATAGTACATTATACAGGAGACAGAGAATGTGAGTATTCCGGCGAAGGCGGATTGGCAGCCATTTGAGCTTGTTTCAAAATTCAGAGACGTGGTCATATTTACGTAAACCAAATATGAACCGTATACAAAAGTTTTGGAGTCGCTCAAGTTTGTCCAGCTGGTCCTCATTAAGATCTAGATAGCTGGCATCGGCATAGTCAAGAATGGGAAGAAGGATAGATTGCACAAGTGCTATTTTAGTGGCAATTGGGAGAAAGTTGCGTAACCTTCTCAATGATGCGCCAGCAGCAAAAAGTTGTCGACTAGTGCTTTGTAGTTGGAATGTCCAAGATAGTGTTCTGTCAATGTAGATCCCCAAGTTCTTTACTTTTTCACTAAAAGGAATCGGAACACCATCAAAAGATACGAGGGGAAGCGTTGACCAGTCGATCTTAGAAATAAATCTAGAACTACCAACCACAATAACCTGGGTCTTGGTAGGATTAACCCTTAGTCCAAACCTATTTGTCCAATCACTTATTCGTTCCAGATCGTTATTAATAATTGTAATACCATGTGTTAGGTTCTCAGGCTTAGTCTGATAATAAATTTGCATATCATCTGCATAGAGGTGGTAGGAAGAAGAAATATGATTGGAGATAGTATTAATAAAAACTGAGAAAAGCAAAGGAGATAAAACGCCGCCCTGTGGTACGCCGGCAGAGATATCACACCAGGTGGAATAGGTGTCATCCAGACGGACTCTTTGACGGCGGTTTTTTTTAATTCATGAAAGATTTCCAGCAGTCATTCATTTAGCAGTCCATTTGGAGAATGGGCAAAGAATTTATTTCAATGACGATAATATACATGATTGTGTTAATAACCCCACTACATCGACTCTCACTGGTTTTTTTGAGATTTGCAGGAATGACAATTTTGCAAAAACTTTGTTGTATAACCAATTGCCCCAATATTACACATGGGAAAAAAATACATTTTCTAGACGAAAACGTGGCCAAGACGTTGATGGTTACCCAGGTGTAAAAAAAGACGCAGCCTTAGGCCGCGTTTATAATGTTCATCCAACGCAAACGGAATGTTTTTACTTAAGGATGTTACTTATGAATGTGTGCGGACCAACTTCTTTTGAATCGCTTAGAACTGTTAATGGAATTGTTCTGCCTACGTATCAAGCGGCTTGCAAACAGTTGGGGTTATTAGAAGGCGATGAACATTGGGCAAATACTCTATCAGATGCAGCTATTTCTGAGTCAGCAGCAAAACTTAGAGAGTTATTTGGGATTATCCAAATATTTTGCCAGCCTTCAGAACCAATCGAATTATGGCGAAAATATTGCGATAATTTGTGTCAGGACATATTAAATAGAGTTCGAAGCGAAAATCACAACCCACTTATGCCATACAATTCCGAAATATACAATGAAGGGCTTATTCTGATTGAAAATAATATTCGTGAGATGTGCGAAAAATCTATTACAGATTTTGGGCTACCAGCACCCGTTCGCAGCAATAATTTAAATAATATGGACCCTGTCGAAGAAGTTTTGCGGAGGCCATATGATTCAAATGAATTAAATGATTATATTTCAGTAAATGAACCCAAGTTAGTCAGTGATCAACTTCTCGCGTATGAATCTGTTTTAAAAAGTGTTTTTGGTGACGAAGGCAAAATATTTTTTTTAGATGCACCTGGCGGTACAGGCAAGACTTTTGTAACCAATTTAATTTTAGCAAAAGTTAGGTCACAGGGAAAAATAGCTATCGCTGTTGCGTCGTCAGGTATTGATGCTACGCTATTGACAGGAGGAAGGACGGCTCATTCCACTTTCAAGCTGCCCCTTACAGTATCTGTTGAAAGAGATACACTGTGTATGTTCTATACGAAAAAATAGCCCGTTGGGCAGAATTTTACAAGATGCAAGCCTTATAATATGGGATGAGTGCACTATGACTCACAGAGCTCACGTAGAGGCCTTAGACACAACACTCAAAGACATAAGGAGTTCTAATAGAGTTATGGGTGGAATTACTTTGATGTTTTCTGGGGATTTTAGGCAAACTTTACCTGTAATAGTAAGGGGAACAAGAGCAGATATTGTTAAATCTTGCCTAAAATCTTCCTCATTATGGAAGTCGGTTGAATCATTGAAACTCAATACCAATATGAGAAGTCAATTGGGTGGAGGAAGCACAGATTTCTCAAAAAAGCTACTTTTGATTGGGGATGGGAAAGTAGCAGAATCAGAAAAAAATATTGCTATTGACAAAGACCTTGGTAATATCGTGACCAACATTGACGAACTGATCTGTATAATATATCCAGATGTAGCTAATATTACCCAAAAAACTTATCAATAGATGTGTGAGAGGGAAATCCTAGCTGCCAGGAACGTTAGCGTTGATGCCATCAACGACAAAATAATGGCCAAACTACCCGGTGATAGCATAAATTATATATCTATCGATACCGTCATGGATCAAGAAGACGCTGTACAGTATCCTCAAGAATTTTTAAATTTTTTATATCCTTGCGGGATGCCCCCGCATATGTTAACATTAAAAATCGGTACCCCCATCATTTTATTACTCAATCTGAGACCACCACACTTATGTAATGGAACCAGACTCCAAGTAAAATCACTAAGAAATAATGTCATAGTGGCCATAGTTTTGACTGGGCCCGCAGTAGGACAAACCGTAGTTATACCTCGCATTCCTATGATTCCCACTGATTTACCTTTTAGTTTTAAGAGGATTCAATTTCCTGTGAAGATTTCATTTGCTGTCACAATAAATAAGGCACAGGGACAAAGTTTTAAACATGTTGGCGTAGATTTGACGGAAAACTGCTTTTCACATGGACAGCTATATGTTGCCTTATCTCGGTCAGGTTGTGGCACAAATCAGTACATATTAATACCGCAGGGAGACATGACAAAAAATATTGTCTTTTCTGAGGTACTGTAACTACATTCATACACATCACATACATACACTAACGCCCTTTTCCCGTCGGGGTAAGCAGATACAACAGTCTTGGCGGAGTGCCCTGCCTGGGCAACGCAGCGCCGCGACTTGGTCGAGGCGGTCGCGAAGGATGAGCTCCCGCTCCGGACACTGGTTCGTGCCATGGTCCGGAGCGAGAGAGCCTGGAATGCCGCCGTCTCCTTTTGGGAGTAGCCTGCGGACGGTGAGCCCGTGGGGCCGCTCACCGTCCGACAAGGCCCGAGAGGTAGCGTACGTGTTCCGCGTACGCCTCTCGATGTAGTAGTTTTCGTTTTCCTTCTTTGTTGAAGTATGGATGAGAACAAACAGAGGTTAACTTTATTGTAAATTTAAAGTCGATATGAGAGCGTGGTGCGTATAGTAACGTGAGCGAGATTTAGGCGTCATTTTCAATGGATCGTTAGAGGAACACCGCTGTGGTTTAGTGGGTATGCCCCCCGAACGTCTAGGGGGGAGAGTCCGCACATAACCCCCCACCTGCCTCAAGCTCAAATACAGAGCGGTGGGCGGGTACCCGTAAGTGTGGGGGTATCCTCACACCCGTGAGGGTATCCTTGGGTTCCACAGCGAGACAAAAAAAAAATGGCAGAGGCAACATAACGTTACTTCTGTCCTTACGCGCTTACTGATACTGTAATTCTTTTACTTAAATTAGTTTAATAGGTACTTTAAATTACATATTGTATGATAGTTTTCATAACTACTTATAATAATTGCGCGGGCGAAGCCGCGGGCACTGCTAGTATACTAATATAATAAAGCGGAAGAGTTTGTTTGTTTGTTTGAACGCGCTAATCTCAGGAACTACCGGTCGGATCTAAAAAAATCTTTTTGTGTACGGTAGCCCAGTTATTCCGGAAGGCTATAGGCTATATAACATAACGCTTCGACCCTTTGGTACCGGGCAAAAGGCTAAAAAGGCTAAAAGATAATGTCGGCTAATCTCAGGAACTAGCAGTCGGATTTAAAAAACTGTTATTGCCTATGATAGCCCAATTATTCCGAAAGGCTGTAGGCTATATAAAATTACGCCACAACTTTTAGCGGCAAGACAAAAATAATAAAATTGTCAAACGAGAAGGGGAGGGTTGGGTCAAAGGCAAAAAAGGCTAAATGAATAGGATACAATCAATATGGGTCTCGTTTTCAAGATTTTCGGGACGCTGATTAATAATATGAAACTTATTTAGTGATCCAAGATGGCGGACGGGAAATCAAAGATAGCGAATGAAAAAAAATTAAAAATCAATATGGGTAAGTATCGCCTTCGACATTTTAAGGGGTGGGTAATCGAAATACAACATCTATTTCGTGATCAAAGATGGCGGATGGGAAATCAAAGATGGCGGATGGGAAAATTTTAAAAAATCAATATTGGTATCGTCTGCGATGTTAAAAGGTATGGGGAATCCAAATGCAACAGTTTCGTGATTCAAGATGGCGGATGGGAAATCAAAGATGGCGGATGAAAAAAATTTAAAAAATCAATATGGGTATCGCCTACGATATTTTAAGGGGTGGGGAATCGAAATACAACATCTATGTCGTGATTAAAGATGGCGAATGGGAAATCAAAGATGGCGGATGGGATTTTTTTTTAATCAATATGGGTATCGTCTCCGATGTTTAAAGGGATGGGGAATCCAAATACAACATCTATTTCGTGATTCAAGATGGCGGATGGGAAATCAAAGATGGCGGATGTTAAAAATTTTAAAAATCAATATGGGTATCGTCTCTGATGATTTAAGGGATAGTGAATCCAAATACAACATCTATTTCGTGATCAAAGATGGCGGATAGGAAATCAAAGATGGCGGACGAGATTTTTTTTTAAAGTCGATATGGGTATCGTCTCCAATATTTTAAGGGATGGGGAATTCAAAAACACCATATATTTCGTGATCAAAGATGGCGGATGGGATTTTTTTTAATCAATATGGGTATCGTCTCCGATGTTTAAAGGGATGGGGAATCCAAATACAACATTTATTTCGTGATTCAAGATGGCGGATGGAAATAAAAGATGGCGGATGGGAAAATTTTAAAAATCTATATGGGTATCGTCTCCGATATTTTAAGGAATGGGGAATTCAATTTTATATAAAAATCAATGTTTGTTTGTTCATAATTGTTCATGTATAATATGTATGTATTTACGAAAAAAAAAGTATATATGTATGTTTATCCATTATCTAGTACCCATAGTACAAGCTTCTGCTTAGTTTGGGACTAGATGGTGTTGTGTGAATGTGGTAGAATATTATTATAATATTATTAAATTATTGTTCTTTATTCATTACTTTCTCATCGTCTTATTTTACATAATTAAATCACTTTAATAAAAATACAAATAAAATTTAACCATATAAAATAGGACCACGGAGACCCACCGGTACCGGGCACAGGGACCAAGCTACCAGTGGTTAGGGCTCCAGAGAGAGGAACCTCCGAACTATGCGCGTCGTGTCCAACAATACTGCCTTCTGTATGGAGGACTTGATCCAGCTGCCTAACGAGAGCCTCTTGAGAACCATCGCCAAGAGCCTCGACCACCAGGTCGAGGCTCTTGGCAATGAGACCATTAACTGACACGACTATCAGTACAATGATCGCCGAGTCCATCCAAATTATTGTTATTATTATAATTTATAGATTCTAAAATGATAAGAGATTAAGTCAATGGTAACTTTGGAAAAGGCGCTTGGAAAAAAGGGAATTAAATAAAAACTCTTAAAAAGGCGCTCAGCTAGTAATAATATAAATAACATATATCATTTTTAGCTTTGCTAAAATAACGTAAATTTTATAAAATATTGGAAACTATAATCTTAATCTTAATATATACATATATAAAATCCTTGCGTTACTGACTGACTGACAGACACGCTACAGCCGAAACTATTGGGCGCAGGAAGCTAAAATTTGGCATGTATGTTCCTTGGGAACCGTAGGGGTTCACTAAGAAGGGATTTCCCGAAATTCCCACGGGATCGGTCAAAACTGATTAATTTAAAAAAAAGTGCCGGCGTAGCTGCTGGCGTCCCCTAGTATCAAATAAAATACTAGCCGTTTCCCGCGGTTTCACCCGCGTCCTGAGGGAACTACTTCGCGTACTCGGAAAACCCAAATATCTTACGGACCCTTATTTTTTCTAAAATATGTTACTCGCAGATAATGTAACTTTCTAATGGTGAAAGAATTTTTTAAATCGGTCCAGTAGTTTTTAAGTTTATCCATTACAAACAAAAATACAATTTTTTCCTCTTTATAATATTATAGTGTAGATAGTAGGAACCGGAACAAGTGTCTGCCATTAAGTTTTTCTTTATAAAAAATATATATATTAAGATATCAAAACGGCAGACATGCTGCGAACACGTTTTGAAAGTCGATTTTCATGCTTTTCGACTTCTAGGCACGCCTAAAGAAACCCTCTATGCCCTCTATGGGAATAGTGAACCCCCATTTGATCTACGGCAGATGAATTAGTATAACTGGCATTAATATGGAGTTTGCTATTATACCGTAAGTCTGCGGAACACTGGCTCTTAGACTATAATCTGAAAAGCAAATCTTCGTTATCCTTCAACAGAAAATATGATTGTGTAGCAAATTACACATGTACCTACCTAGCTCGGATGTATATTTAAGGCTTATATTACTTTTAACAAAACAATTTTTTTATATGTTCAACTACAACATACAACAGCTCTACAAAATTAATTTACTAATACATCTCATACATACTAGGGTCTTGTGAACTCAAAGAGAGATTAAAACAATCCCTCGTAAATCGCATTTAGCTCTTTGACTTGGTCAAGTAGGTATCATCCAATACGACCAAAGAACATTCCCTTATTATTTTCGCTGTAGTCCTAAATGTCAATCAAAACAGAACTTTAGATACCAAGTGCCTAGTTGGTAAAAACAATTCGATTACAAACTACATGACTATTATAATTTGAAACATGAGAAGTTGATAATTAATCAATTCTTAATTGTTATACAGAACAGATACGTGTAAAATTACGTATGTAAGGTGCGTATGTGTATGCATATATTTAGGCAGAATGAATGAGAAATATTGTGTTGGATACGAGAGTGTTTCGAGGGATCGGCGTCCATACAAACCACTTTTTGGTGTTAAGGCGGATAAGTGGGCTCTTTAGAGGATGGCGACACCGAAAAAATAATCAAGAGCGGGTCTTGGAAAAAATAAAAGTAAAAAATCTGCAAGAGAAAGATGTGAAAGATGAGTATAAACGAAGATTGATTGCAAGATTTGAGAGGTTCGATGGCACAAATTATATGGAAGAATTATGGCATTCCTTTTAAGAAGAGGTATTATGTGTAGCGTCTGAAGTTTGTGGTGTGATCAAGAGAAGGAAACTACGAAAAGTTAAGAATACATGGTGGGACAAGGATGTACAATCAGCAGTATCAGAGAAGAAGAAAGCGTGGTTTGATTGGTTGGCTGCCAGAGCAATGAAAGAATGGGAAAGGCAACGAGTGATGACATAGATGAAGCAAGAAAGGAATTTGTTAGGTCTAAAACAATAGTGAAAGAAATGGTTAAAAGGAAAAAAGAGGAAAATAAAGATGAGTTTGATAGTAGATTATCTGACGACTTTCGGAGAAACATTAACTTTTTCTGGAAATCCATTCGTGCAGTTCGAGGAAAAACTCAATCCTCAGAATACACAGCAATCAGAGACAAGAATGGAAAGATACTGAATGGTGAATCGTGTGTGCTGAAGAGATGGAAAGAGTATTTTGAAGGATTATTTGAAAGAACGATGACAGAGACATCAATAGGTGAAATGAATGGTAATGATAGCAATGATGAAAACGATATTGGCGTGGATGAGATTTTGAAGGCACTAGCCAGTATGAAATTAGGAAGGGTTGCACGGTATGATAGGATTACAGTCGAAATGCTGAAGACTGGACAGGGCATCATAGTTAGTCAGCTGCAGCGTTTATTTAACTTTTACTGGAGCATTGGCCGAGTACCTGATGACTGGGCCACAGCAGTAGTTGTGTCTCTTTATAAAGTAAAAGGCTCGCAACAAGACTGCAAAAACTATAGAGGCATTAGCCTTCTCAGCGTTGTTGGCAAATTGTATGCGAAGGTACTGATTGAAAGAGTTATGAAAGTAACCGACAAGAAAATATGGGATGTACAAGCGGGTTTCTGATGTACGTATCAAGTCTTTTCCTTGCGATGTAAAGTCGAGAATTTTTTGGCCAAAGGCCGAAAGGTCTACTGAACATTCGTGGATTTGGAAAAGGCTTACGATAAAGTGGTGAGGAATGAAATGTGGTCGGTACTGTCGATGTATGGGGTGAACAGCAGCCTCATTCGAGCTCTGAAAACCCTTTTTGAGGATTCTAGAGCTTGTGTGAGGATAAACGGAGCATACACTGACTGGTTAACCATCAACACAGGTATTAGAGAGGGATGTGTAGCGTCGCCGCAGTTCAACCTCTTCATGGACAATTGTTTGCAAGATTTGAAACGTAGTCATTGTGGATTAAGGATGAATGAGTTACTTGTCAAATGCCTCCTTTATGCTGATGATCAGGTTATACTTGCGTCTTCAGCGGAGGAGTTGCAGGAGATGGTATCAATCATGCATGGTGCGTTAGAGAGGAAAGGAATGAAAGTGGATGTAAGCAAAACGAAAGTTATGGTTTTTGATGCGCTGAGGCCAAGGGTAATGAACCACACCCAAGGTGATCATCGTAACTCAATTTGATATAAAATCAAAATCATGGAAGACGACACTCACACCAGCAGTTTAAGGGCCATAAATTGTTATCAGGTTTATTACCAGCGCGGGCCAAGTGGTTATAAATTATCTATTTAATTGGCCTAGATACAGCCTTGTTTATGGCTGGGACCTATGTCCCAGCCATAAACAAGGCTGTCTCTAGGCGGTTGTCAATCGGGTACACTACCAAAACGTCCCCATAAATATTGTTGCAGGTATTTCGCATGTATTTCCATATCAAATTGCGGAACGATACTCGTCTATCATTCAATTTGACGTTTTTCACATCACGAAAAATCTGTCAAAGTTACAAATGTTCACAAATTGACGACATAAATATCTACATACATACATACATACATAGACTCACGCCTGTTTCCCGGAGGGGTAGGCAGAGACTACGGAACGCCATTTGCAACGATCCAGACATACCTCACTTGCTTCACTCACTCCCATCAAGTTTCTCATGCATGCTCTTCTGTTAAGGGTACTTCTGACTTGTCCTTTTTTCAGGATGTCTCCAATCTGGTCAGAGAACGTTCTCCTAGGTCTTCCCCTTTGTCCTGTCCCATTCACACTAGCCTGATATATCTTCTTTGTCAGTCTATCGTCATCCATCCTCTCCATGTGCCCAAACCATCTTAACATGCCTTTCTCAATGCTTGTCACTACATCTTCTTTTACCCCACACCACTCTCGTATCACACAATTCTTTACTCTGTCGGTCAAAGACACACCACACATACTTCTCAGTGCTCTCATTTCTACAGCATTTATTCTACTTTCAAATCTCTTCTGCCATACCCAACTTTCACTACCATACATAAGGGTAGGCACTAACACACCTCTATGTACAGCCAAACGTGCCTTTTTGGACACGTTTTGACTGTTCATAAACGCCTTCAGAGCTCCATTCACACAATTACCTGCATTAACTCTCCTTTCAATATCTGCTTCATTCTTACCATCTCTTGTAAACAAGGTACCTAAGTAAACAAACTCTTTCACTTGTTCCACTCGCTGTCCATCGATCAAAACATTACAAGCCGTAACGCTTTCCTCCTTTTCAAAAACCATAACTTTCGTTTTACTTACATTCACTTTCATTCCTTTCCTTTCTAACGCACGATGCATGATTGTTACCATCTCCTGCAACTCCTCCGTTGAAGATGCAAGTATAACCTGATCATCAGCATAAAGGAGGCATTTGACGAGTAACCCATTCATCCTTAATCTCTACGTACTCTACGTACTAAATATCTACGTACCAACAGATGTACGCTTGAATATAAAGACATAAAGACATATTTATTTCTGCATTTTGGTTGTTTACAACACTTATACATGTCAATACCCTATTCTAGATGAAGCCGGCTTTTCCTAGCTAAATGACTTCTTGAGAAGAAAGGCCGAAACAAACTCAGAGTCATTGTTTTTTTTTGTCACTTCAATTTCTTTAGTCTTTTCTTCATCTTTTAAAGTCCAGACAAAAAAGGGTTTAGTATGCAAGTACAATGCAGGAAATTATCTGACGCTTTTGACTGACTCAGCCCACTGATGGCCCGCATTCAACAGCAATCGTACGGCTCAACCTTAATTGAGGGAGCCAGCACGATCTGTATCACTATGCCTCCATGCCATCAGAAGGTGTATGCATAAGCATGTCAGCCTAAGGCATCAGACAGGTTGCCACAACTATTTGTTTATATGTTTAATAATGCCCACATCGTACTCACAACTTTATATGCTAATACACAGTAAAATACATGTTGCAAACAATAAGTAAAAATAATAAAAATTTAAACAATAAAATGTCATATATTTAAAATGTCGGAAAATATTATTAAATGTCAGAAAAATATTATTGAATGTCAATTTATGAATAATAATATATTACTTAAGTAATTTTAAATGTCAAAAGAAAATAAATAAAAGAACAATGTCAAAACAAAATAAATAAAATTACAAATGTCAAATTAAAAATGTCAAAATGTAAAAATTTAAGTATTACAAATGTAAATAAAAACATCATGTCACTAATTTCAAAATGTCAAAATTCATAATTTTTAAACTCAATTCCAGGCATTTTTGTCTGCTAAATAATCTTTAACTGTGTAATAAGCTTTTGAACACAAGCTCTGTTTAATAAATACTTTGAATTTATTAATACTTAGTTCCTGAATATTGCCTGGAATTTTGTTGTAAAAACGTATGCTTTGACACTTGTATGAGTTACTTATTTTTTGTAGTCTAGTTGAAGGTAGAACAAGTTTGTTTTTATTTCGTGTGTTTAAATTATGAATGTCGCTGAATTTAGAAAACATATTTATATTTTTCCTGACATATAACAAGTTCTCATAAATGTATTGAGATGCGACAGTCATTATCTTAATTTCTTTAAATTTTTCCCTCAGTGAATGCCTTGAACCAAGACTGTATATTGCACGAATAGCCCGCTTCTGCAGTACAAACACAGTTTGAATGTCAGCTGCGTTGCCCCATAATAAAATGCCATATGTCATTATGCTGTGGAAATAACTAAAATATACTAATCTGGCCGTATCTATATCAGTTAACTGACGAATTTTGTAAACCGCGTATGCTGCAGAGCTAAGTCTATTCGACAACTGACCTATATGTGGGCCCCACTGTAGCTTAGAATCTAAGGTTATGCCTAAGAATACGGTGTTATCTATAAGATCCCACTCTTCTCCATTCAAACATATGTTAGGTTTAACTTGTTTTACATTCGGTCTTGAAAATCGTATACATTTTGTTTTTCTTTCATTTAACAGTAAATTGTTAGCTGTAAACCATTTAACTACTTTAGAGAGAGCGTTATTTACATCGTCATTATTTGATTGTTGTCGTCTTAGTTTAAAAATAAGTGATGTATCATCAGCAAATAACACTATCTCTTCATTATTTTGCATAATGTATGGCAAATCATTAATATATACAAGGAAAAGGAATGGACCAAGAATTGAACCTTGCGACACTCCCATTGTGACCACTGAACCCATAGAAACTTTTCCATTTACCTCAACTCTCTGTATTCTATTACTCAAATATGATGTTAGGAGATCCAAAGCAGTGTTCTTAACTCCATAGTAATGTAATTTCCTGATCAATGTTTCATGAAACACGCAATCAAAAGCCTTAGATAAGTCACAAAAAACTCCCAGAGCATCATGCGACTCCTCCCAGACATCAAAAATACTATCTAAAAGCTCAACTCCAGCATCGGTAGTTGAGCGACCCCTAGTAAATCCAAATTGTTTTTCATGTAACAGCTTATTGTTATTAAAATGAATTTGAAGCTGACCTAGAATTAATTTTTCAAAAATTTTACTAAACGTGGGTAGCACAGATATTGGCCTATAATTTGTGGGGTCAGATGTGCTACCTGATTTAAATAACGGAATTACTTTACTACTTTTCATTTGATCAGGAAACACACCACAGTCAATGCATCTATTGAAAATCATTGCCAGTTCCGGTGCTACTGTGTTGATTATAGATTTCGTAATCACAACAGAATTGCCCCAAAGATCACTAGTCTTCTTCAAATTAAGTGTATTAAAAGTTTTTACAATATCTCTGTCAGTGACATAACTAAAACTAAATTCAATGTTACACCTATTGACATTTTGTTTCAATAGAGATTCGACGTCATTAGGCGACGAGTTGAGGGATTTAGTGGTTGAGACTGGAATGTCTGTGAAGAAATTTTCAAATGCTGTGGCAACCTCAAAATCTGACTTTAATATCTTTTTATTTTATTGAAGAGTGTAATCGTTACTTTTAATCTTGACCCTTCCAG
This sequence comes from Euclidia mi, assembly GCA_944739405.2. Classification (NCBI taxonomy): domain Eukaryota; kingdom Metazoa; phylum Arthropoda; class Insecta; order Lepidoptera; family Erebidae; genus Euclidia; species Euclidia mi. Next base: position 47,846,623 of record OX123188.2, on the reverse strand, counting down.
TCTCATTGTTTATAATATCCCACGTTGCTTTTATTTTATTGTCACTGTTTTTAATTTTTGATTTTAAATAAAGTGTCTTAGCTTCACGACAAATCTTTTTAAATAACTTGGAATAATTTCTTACATATTGACAAAATTGTTCATCATTTTTATTAATTACTTTCTGTTCATATAATTCGTAAAGCTTATTTCTACTTTTATAAATTCCAGTGGTTGCCCATTCACTGAAGGATGTAGTACCAGCAACTGAGATCCTCTTAGGGACAAAGATAGAATTGAATATAGTACAGTACATGTCAAAGAAAGAATTGTACAACTTATTAGGATCGTTATTATAGCATAAGTATGGTAATGTACTTGTGAGTTTATCCTTAAGTCCCTCCAGACGACGCAAAGTTTTTGGCACCACACTCAATTCCTTTCTACCTACTTTTTTAGACTGCATAGCAAATGTTATAAATTGTCCACAATGATCTGATGTTAATTTGTTAATTATTTGGTTTCTAACTGGTACAATATCTGTAAATATATTGTCTATACAAGTAGATGTCGTGGAAGATATCCTGGTGGGTTCCAAAAATAAGCATGCAAGATTATATGACTTGAACAAATTCTTAATTTTGTGGCAATTCAGGGAATCTTCTAGTAAATTAATATTAAAATCGCCACCTACTATTATAGATTTATTTTGTTGGCATAGCTTCCGTAACACATCATCCATGACACTTTCAAAGTTGTCATAGCAGGATGATGGTGGCCTATACACACTCAAAACAAGAAGTTGGTCCAACTCCACACAGGCTATTTCAACTGTCCGTTCAACAGAGAAACTAACAATGTCACTACGATTCTTAAATTTAAGCAGCTTGTTAACTAAAATCAACGATCCACCATGTATTGCATTTTGTCTGCTGAACGAACTACCAACTAGATGGTTATTAAAATTGCACATGAACTGGTGATCTTTAAGCCAATGTTCTGTTATACACAAAATATCGACGCATTCACCGTTCATGAACAACTCCACTTCTAAATCTTTATTTGACATACCTTGTATATTTTGATGTACCAGTTTTAATACTTGTGTGTGAATTTCTAAATGAATTATTAGTTGGATTGGGCTTATTCGTACATACCAGCCCATTATTAATGAAAGTGTCATTGCAAGAGGTATTCTCTATTGTCGAATTATTTAATTTAAATTAATAGAAATGTCAGACTGTGTAGCCAAAATACTGGCTGAATCATTATAAATGTCATTTTGTTGCTGTATAGGGGCAACACGTTTATTAGCCAAATTCTTGGCTGAAATGTCAATACAAAATGCTAGCGCCTCAGCTAGTTGTCTCTTATAATAAGAATTCAGATAACAAGTATCTTGCGTCAAATGTAAAGCTTTACTAACGTAATTGTTAGAGTCAAAAACATGAAATTGATCGTTATTGTATGACCAACTACACAAATTTATATTAAGACTATGTCTAATATTATTTTCTTTCTGTGGCAACCCTTTACTGAAAGGTAAAGTGAGCATAATAATTTGATTTAAATTTAATTCACATAATTTACTGTAATAATAGAATAAAAGTCTTTTATTGAAAGATCCTCTTTTACCAAGTAGGATCAATAAAGTTGTATCCTGGTCAAAATTGAAGTTTATAATTTTATCTAAAATAGCAATGGAACTTAACCCAGGCAAACAGTAGTTCATCACTAACCCATCACTATATGTATTCGCCAACAACTGACCCATACCTTTTCCAATCTCGTCACTAAATATTATCACTTTATTTTTATTTTGTAATATAGTTTTACTGTTTAGTTTGTTATTTTTTAATTTATTTAGAGTGTGTTTAATATTTGAATTTGTATTGTTTAAAGAACTATTTGGCAAAACCGGGTCACATGTTGACAATTATTTACAAACAAAATTGACTGCCCTCTGCTGTTAAATAAGTTCTCCCTCAGAGTACCCCGAAAACCTCCCCGTCACCCCATTACCCCTTTGGCTCCACCATTTCGACGAACTGCATTTGGCGCGAACTCTCCGATTCCACGCTTATGCAGGCTGGTCAATTCGCGAAGCGACTTATGCGACCTTCACGCGGATAGTCTGTCAGTTTTCTCGCAGCCTACAAATAACTGTGCAGTTGATCGTGCTTGATTTTTAGTCGTTAAACTTTTAAGTGTGTCCATATTTTTGAGAACTTGTTTTTATTTTAATATTTGTTAGGTTCATAGTATTATATACATATTTTATCGTCCTATTGCGGAGGTAAACACTTAACATGTTGTGTTTGCCTATAATTAGTTGTGCAGTATTAAGATAAGTATATTTGTAAGTTAATTTAGCACAAACCACTGTAACAACTGTTGGCAGACCTTAATAAATAAAATAAAATAAAATGAGCAGCGAGTGTGCAGCTGGCGAGTGTTGGTGGTTGAACGCGATGTCATTGTTCAATGGTATTGAGCATTTGTAACTATTTGATGCCACCAACTCATTCATTGCCAATATGTACTCTTTCATTTGTAGTTCAGAGCTTTTATATTTATTTGTCATTGATACTAATTTGTCACTAAGATTATTTAATTCTACCTTCAAATTATTTATTTCTAATTTATGTTTCAAATTATTTTGGTGATATTTCTGTGTGTATATTTTTAATTTTTCCAGAGCAAGTAATCTTTCCCTATTTAACTTAACATTTTTTATGAAAAATTTTTGTCTGTGAACTAATTTTTGGGTCTTTTTTATGAATTTGTTTATTTTGACATATTTCTTAATTCTATTATGTAACTGTGTTTCCACTGTAAGGTCGATAGAATATTACAAGTGTACATAATATAATACTCTGACAATAAAGGTCATTGGGCATATCTGACCCGCTTTGCGAACAGTGGCGGACATTAACCAAAATAGTTTTAAACAAAGGGGAATATTATGACCTTTCATTGCATATAATTGTTTGATTAAAAATAGTCGGCGAAAAATGTACAGGATCCTTTAAAAAAGAAAACGAACTGTATCCAAGGTTTTTATTTCATCTTATAAAGGCATAAAAATAATATCGAAATGAGCTAATATTTAGAGATATGTTATACGCTGTCTCTTTTGCACATTAAACAGGCTTATTTTTCGCACATTAAATAGCTGCGCCCATATTGCTAGCATTATTTATTATCTGTCTTGGGCCATACACCAGGAAGCAACAGACGCACCCGCTGCCTTTTAAAATGATCTTATGATTGCTTTGGATCAAATTGAATAAAAAATATTTTAATGAATTAGCATTTTATTTTTCTTACCTATATCAATTAATTAGCGGACGCTCGCGACTTCGTCGGCCTCATTCAGTGATCCTGCGTGAATATCGGAATAAAAAGCAGCTTACAACCTTGTTCATGAATTTGGCTATCACCCACAAAAATATTTTTTCAAATCGGATCTGTAGTTTCAGACATAAAGAGTATGGATATATACATAGATAACACTTGAATTTTTTGAGATTCTTCGAACTAAAAATGTACTAATACTAATAAGATTTGAAAAAAAAAGAACAAAACAAGCAGATAATGGAGACCTATACATAGAATTCGTAATAAATTTAATCCTCAAGCAAATGTTTACAAAAAATATGCGCCACTATCGGGCAACGCCTATATCAATATAATTATTGTAAGATCATATTTTAATATACGCGATATAATATCTTATTTATATCAATATATGTAAGACATGTGAGGCGTGATGATTTCTAGGAGGTAGATACATATATTAGCAATACAAGTTCTGTGACGTTCCATATAACACAATTTTGGCTTAGTGCTTCATCTGAAAATAAAAAGCCGATGATAGTTTTCCGACCACGACTATGAAATTTTTTGTACATATTTATAAGCGTATAAAGCTAATGTAAAAAAGAGTTTAAAAGGTCTATAAGAGGTTATCATATTTTGGTTATTAACGACTAGAGGTCTATTTGTAACCAACTTAAAACAAAAAAAAAAGGAGGAGGTTCTCAATTCGGCCGGTATATTTTTTTTTCGATGTATGTACACCGATTTCGCCGAGGTTTTTGAACCAATTTATGTGATTCTTTTTTTGTTTGATGCGGAATAGTTTCGAATTGGTCCCATAAAAATTTGATTCCTGTAAGCCCAGTAGTTTTAATTTTATGACGATTTTTTTATCTACTTTCACCTATTCCGATGTCTGAATTATGTACAATGTCCGTCGTACACATTGGCCCAACATGCTGGCTTAAATTGGTGTAGTTGACGCCGAGGTTGGACGGCCAACTGAATAGTGTCGGTTTTTTGTGCACACATCAAAGGATCTTGGCGCGCCCCGCCAACAGCGTTCACACGTTGGCGCCTTTTTCATTTTGTTCTCGCTCTTCAGCGGAGACAGTACTGTTGCGGATGGATATTATTTACGTTCCCAAGTTCCTATAACGATGGCGGCGGCGTAGGGCAGCAATGAGGTTTTAAAATTTATGGAAATTGTGCGGAAATTGAACAATAATATATATAATTTTACTATTTTTTTTTTATTAATTTTTATTTGTATAAAATTAAAAACGAAGTAAGTTGAAAAACATACTTTTATTAGGTACCACATTGTTATCTTCTAGACTTTGTAGTTGGGGTCGGTTATTTTACCAAAATTCCTATTATTAATAATAAGTTATCTATTTTATATTTCAGGTTAATGAAACGATAAAATTTAATATTAATTTTATCCGCCATACGGCTCCACGCCACTATTAACGAAATGAAAAAGAAAAAAATAATCATTAATGACAACATTTAGAATGCATCACATTTTACTTTAGTACACATGTACGCGCACGTAATAATTAAACGCACTGTACAAATAAATAGCCGCGGCTACAAGTGCTTCTACGTCCATCTTTGTCTAAGCACCAATGCAGAGTGATCCGTCAGCCAATGTGTAAATAGTAATCTTGGCGTCGTATCATGTTGGCCCAACATGCTGGGCCAGCTAATTGGGCCAATATGTACAGGGGCTTTAACATTGTGACGGCTGGTGTCATGTCAAATTGTCATCACTACGGTCACCAAGGACTATTACTGACGTCTACACGACAAACTGGCCGGTCGTCAAACATAATCAAAGAAATATAACCTTATTAAGTCATAGAAGTAACGCTAAAATAACAACAGCGGTTGCTATGATTGATATCTTCTTTCTAATGGCACATGCAGTATGATAGAAAGAGCTATCGATAGGTTTAGCAGCACGCTCTTATAGCAGCCTTGTGGTAGCCAGACAGTAGACAAAACATAGAGTTACGAAACCGAGTGTTGATCGTAACAGTGATGATTTATCGATAAATATTTTTGTTCAAATGTCTAACTTTAGTATGTGTCGATATATTTAAGCCATAGAAGTAAACAACTAAAATATTGAAATAATAGCTTTTGCTGTCGACGCCTGACAGTGCTTTGCAAAGACTTGCCAGACAGACAGTACTAAAAAATTTCACATGTTTAATTGTTAGTTTTAGCCATAAAATCTATTGACAAAAAGTATTTACAAACTAATGAGCGATGCGTTGCGATGCAATGCTAAGAAACTGTCACTTATACCAGAATTATCCCAGATTGGCTAAATTAATGCTTTGGCAATTTGTTTGCTTCGCATCATATCACGTTGCTTGCTATCGCTTACGTTGGACACTGCTCGATTTTTTTAGAGTTGTAGGTAATCCGATTTGTGATACGCCAGCACAAATGATTCGCCACGCGAAAGCTTGCGGGTTGGATTCCCGCTCAAGTCAAACATTTGTGTGCATGAATATGGATGTTTGTATTGGTCTGAGTGGTACTATGTATAATATGTAATATATTTACAAAAAAGTATATACCTATGTATGCTTATCGATTGTCTAGTAGCCGTAGTACAAGATATGCTTAGTTTGGGACCAGATGGTGTTGTGTGAATGTGGAAGAATATTATATTATATGGTAGAATATTATATAGCGGACTACAAGGCAAGACGTCTTTTAAAATTCAAATTCAAAATCCTTTATTCATTTGGGTCACAATGTGACGCTTATGAATGTCAAAATAATACATTTATAAAACAATTACTTATACTCAAATTTAAAACATTATTACTGTATGCTTCTACATTTACATTTACTGCCACGCTCGCAAAGCAGTAGAACCATGAGAAAGAACGGGCAATAAAACTCACGGTCACTCTTTTTCATCGCCAGGTTTTGCATAATACACAATTTACATTCTGTAAGGTGCTGCAACTGTTACACCTTCTATATCACTTGTATATATTTACTGTACATAATAATACTCAAGCATAATAGTTTTGGTTAGCCTTCTCAGAATAGACATGGTGAAACAGGAGCATCCACTTACATTATATATACCTAATAATGCAGGCAATCCGCGAAAGTGATCAGAACTATGATGGAAATGTTGCAGTTAAATATTAAAACCTAATACCAGCCCGCAAGACCGTCATCGACCAGTCATCGCAAGTAGCACCCGTTCACGAGTATGACGCATGTGCCAGCCATCATCCCTCTCGCCATATTAGAGGGACAGGGATGACCCGACACACGACGCCACCACAAGAAATGACATTTAAGTGAGCATGACGACAACGGTATACGAACCAGCAGTAAGAAACAATCTATTGGTATACTGACCATGACCGCCAATTACCTCCATTTTCCAGATCGTTATTATTAACATAAGTTATTGGAACGCGTGAAGGAATGCAAATGTAGAAAGAATTTTGTGAAGGTGACAAGTGAACAATGATATGATCAGGGATAAATAATGTTAAACTACATTCAACAAATCATAAAAATAACCAAATCCTGCAAAAATCATGTGTTCACGAGGCACCTCCACTTAACATGTAAATATAATAATCGTGAGTTAAACAAGCCTAAGCCTATCCCCACGGTGTCAGCTATCAAGGACTTGCGTGCGGCTGCTGGTGCTATTTCATCAGATTTGCGCTGGTTTGCCTCGGCCAGTGCTTTAGTGAACCGGCCTGATCGCCAGCAGGCCTTACTTCAAAGGTACGAGCGGATCGATGATCGCCTGGCAAGTGTGGAACAGCAGTTCCGCACTTTCAGCGCTTGCTGTCTCGAAGTGTCAGTCACTGATTTCACTGCTGACCAGCGAAATAAGGTCAGCGAAGACTATGCCCAGGTCTTAGACCTGTATGATGCTGTCTCCAATACTGTGAGACAACTAGTTGCCGATAGGGAAGGGCAACCCGGCTTGAAGCAGGAGCTTCCTAGGTCAGCACCGGGGCTGGTGAGTAGGCTCCTTACTTTGGACCTCCCCCATTTTGATGGCTGCCTAGAAAGCTACCTGGGCTTCATTAATTTGTTCAACAGCCTGGTCAATGACAGGGCTGACCTTCGGCCAGCACAAAATTGGCCTATTTGATGTCGGTTCTGGATGGGGAGGCCAAGGGCCTCATCCAGCATCTGCCCGTGTCTGACGAGGCGTACCAAACGGCTCGGGACTTAATTACCCGTAGGTATCATAATAAGCGTGGCCTCGCCGACACGCACATCGAGCAGATTTTGGGTTTGCCGACGCTCACCCGGGTCTCTGGGTTGCGCACCCAACTTTTGAACCCGCTTTTGGTGGCCATCAACACACTTAAGTGCCTTGACCTGCCCGTGGACCAATGGTCCTATCTATTGGTGCACATTGTACTTAAAAAGCAGCCTGCCGACCTGAGGTCGCGTTTTGAACAGCGCTTTGGTGGGGATAGCGCGACCCATCTGCCCCTCTTTGCTGACCTGGAGAGGTTCCTGGAGGATGAGTGCCGGGTCTTGGACAACTCCGGTCGTGACACGCCGGCTAAGACGCAGCCGCACAAGGTCAAGGAGCAGGCTCGCGTTCACACCCGAGCCAGTGTTGACCGGCGCCCTCCTCGCTTTGCAGTCACGCAGAGCCCAGTGGAGTGCTCTTACTGCAAGGTCACGGGGCACAGAACGGCCAGTTGCAGGGCATTTTTGAACCTGCATGTCGCCTCTCGTAGGCGCATCGCGAATGCCCGCCGCCTTTGCTTCTCTTGTTTGGGGTCCCACTACCAGCGAGACTGCCCAAACTCTCGCCCCTGTCCTCACTGTGGAGGACAGCATTTGGACATTCTCTGCATGAATGCCAGAGAGGTAGGCCGCTTGTCCAACCAGCCGACGCCGCGCACGGGCGGGTGTTTTAAAGGTGGCAGCCGAGGCTCACCGGCACGCAGCCGAGAGTCGCCTCGCTTAATTGATCGCCCTCACCCCGCTTGGAGAACCGTAGCGTGCGCACGCCTCCTCTCTCTCGCACACCTGAATGTGCGACCGCTCAGCGTCACCAGCACCATGACTGCTGCCCCAGGTAATCCCCTCCTTTGGCGGAGCGTCCCCGCCTTGCCTCGCGCTCACCTCGTTTTGGGCGGGTGCGTCATTATGACCCCCCACAGATGGCGCGCGGATCAAGTCATCGCGCCTTTGAGGACTTCAAGCCGCACCCTCGTTTTGACTTGCCTGGTCCTGGCCAACGGTCGCCGCCCAGGCAACAATAGGTCATTGACCCCTGCCCTATAACGCCAACCACCCCCATTGAGACCGTTATCCTACCAACGGTTGCTGTTAGGGTCTGGGGACCCACGGGGACCTCTGTTGTTGTCCGTGCTATATTGGACACAGGTTCACAAGGTTGCATTGTTTCCACTTATTTGGTAGGGCAGGTTAAATTAAATATGGGTTCTTTTCCGAATTGTATACGGGGAATAGGTGACGTAGCCTCTAATGTCGAAGGGCAAGTTAAGGTCTTGTTTGGCCCTGTTGAATCTTCACACCCGAGGATTAAAACCTTGGCTATTGTGCTGAAGAATATTTTGGGTATGCATCCACAGAAACAGCTACCTGCTGCTGTGGTGAATTTGACATCGGGTTTGGAACTGGCAGACCCCAAATTTGACACACCAGGACAAATCGATTTGTTGATTGGCTCTGATGTCCTCGGTGGAATTTTGATTGGTGGGAAACGGGTCTTGGTGCCAAATGGTTTGACTGCCATCCCGACCATATTTGGATTTGCTTTGATGGGACCTGTACCTAGGGACCCTCCTCCACCTGAACTTGATAATTTGTTGGCTGTAGGCTCCGCTCTCTCTGATGCGGTTCAGAGGTTTTGGGAAGTAGAGGAGCCCCCTCAAGTTGCCCGTTTGAATCCAGAACATGAGGAGTGCGAGCTGTTCTTCCAGAACAACACTGGTCGACTCCGTTCTGGTCGGATCATTACGAGGCTACCTTTTCTGTCTGTTCGGCCTCCGCTAGGTGAGTCACGACTTTTAGCCGAAAAGTGATTGTTGGCTATGGAGCGTCGCATGGGTCGTGATCCGGAGCTCAGACAGAAGTACATTGAGTTCATGAGAGAATATGAACAATTGGGACACATGTCTGTGTCAAATTTGGATTGGCGTTCGGTGGAGCATTACTTTCTCCCGCATCATGCGGTATTGAAGCCATCGACTGGCAAGCTGCGCAGTGTTTGATGGTTCTGCGCAGACTTCGACAGGCGTATCCTTGAACCAGTGCTTGCATTCTGGTCCCAAGTTGGTCAAGGACCTTTGTGACGTCATCACCAGCTTCCGACGACATCAGGTTGTCTTTGTAGCCGATATAAAATTATGTTCAGGCAGACGATTATCCACCCTGATGACCGTCGCTTCCAGCTGATCCTTTGGAGAGAGTCTCCACGCGATCCCATGGTCGTCTACGAGCTCAATACTAATACGTACGGGTTAAGGTCAAGCCCCTACTTGCCAATACGTTCTCTTTGGGAGCTCGCAGACCGCGAAGGCTTACGTTTCCCACGAGCCTCCGCCATCTTGAAAGACGATATTTACGTCGATGACATTTGCTCGGGCGCCTCCACAGCGGACGAGGCGATCCTCATGCGGGACGAATTGATAGCTATTTTGGCCTCCGCTGGTTATGAGTTGCGCAAATGGATTTCCAACTCACCAGCGCTCTTGGAAGGCTTGCCAGAGGATCATCAGCTGGATCCACATTTGTTTGAGATTGTTGACAACCCCGCCATGATGGCTGTTCTCGGCGTTCAGTACAGACCAGTACAAGACATCTTTACATATAACGTAGACTTGAAATTGCCTTGTTCTTGGACTAAACGTCTCGTATTGTCTACTGTCGCCAGAACCTTTGATCCAAACGGTTGGATTTGTCCTGTTATATTTTGGGCAAAATGCTTCTTGCAGAAGCTTTGGACAGCAGGGTTGACCTGGGACGAACCTCTACACGGTACTCTTGTTGAGGAATGGCTCTCTTTTGTATCCTCACTTCCTGCCGTCAAAGAGATCTCCTTGCCTTGTCCCATTCTTCCTCCCGGGAAGTACAAGGCCACTCTTCACGGGTTTTGTGATGCCTCGGAACGTGGTCACGCGGCCGTGGTGTACTTGCGCACAGTTAGTGCCTCAGGTCAGGTGAGGGTTTCCCTGATCATGGCGAAGAGCAAAGTTGCACCCCTTCGAACATCTCTGACCATCCCAAAATTGGAGCTCTCGGGAGCAGCCCTACTTGTACGCTTATTGAACCACGTGTCCCGTACTTTGGGTAAAAGCATTTGTATTAATGGGACCTACGCCTGGACAGACAGCCAAATTGTTCTTTGTTGGTTGATAGCTTCTGTCCACACCTTGGAAGTATTTGTCGCTAATCGCGTTTCCCAAATACAGAAATCTGAAGTCAAGCTTGTTTGGAGACACGTGCCAGGTGAGCTCAATCCCGCTGATTGTGCCTCACGCGGATGCTTGACGCCTAGTTTGATAGGTCATTCGCTGTGGTAGGGTCCGGAATGGTTGAGTCGACCAGAAATTGATTGGCCTCGAACGCCAGTTTTAAATACTTCTAACTTGCTGGGTCTACAGACACTCGCTCTTGAGAAGGTAGAATGCGCCTTCGACCCCGATTTTTTGTTGAATCGTTACAGCTCCCTCGACAGGTTGTTAGTTGTCACTGCTTGGATAAAGCGTTTTGTTTTTAATTTTAGGCACCCACAACAGAAACGACTGACACCGTTTCACTCTTACCACAGGAACGACAGGAGTCTCTCACCTTTTGGGTTCGTTCTGTACAATTGGCGCATTTTGAGAAGGAGATTGCTATCCTTAAGTCAGGGAGATCGAAACGATCGGGAGCTGTATCTAAATTGAACCCCTTTTTGGACGATACGGGTCTCTTGCGCGTTGGAGTCTCAAGAACGCCAACCTCCCTTACGGGGCACGTCACCCCCTTTTGTTACCCAAGGACGGTCATTTGGTACGCTTGTTGGTAACTGACCGTCACCTTAAAAATTCGCATGCTGGTTGTAATGCCCTGTTGGCTATTTTGCAACGCGAATTTTGAGTTTTGTCTGCTCGAAGAATTATTCGGAGTGTAGTCTTTCGCTGCATCCCTTGCTATAAGCTCAAGGCTTCTACCATGCAGCCCTTGATGGGAGACTTACCGGCAGATCGTGTAACTGAGAGCAGGACGTTTGACGGTGTTGGCACGGACTTCACAGGTCCGTTTTTGGTGAAAACGTCGACACTTCGAAACAGCAAGACTGTCAAGGCCTACTTGTGTGTTTTTGTTTGTCTCTCCTCAAAGGCCGTACATTTAGAACTGGTCTCCTCGCTGACAACCGAGGCGTTTGTAGCCACATTTGACAGATTTGTATCCCGCAGAGGGCTGCCCTCCTTGATCCGCTCTGATTGCGGCACTAACTTTAAGGGCACTTATAATTATTTGAATGACGTTGTTAATTTCCTTGAAACCAAAAAGGCTGATATAGGCAATAGGCTTGCCCGACGTGGGATAAATTGGTTGTTTTCCCCACCAAATTGTCCACACTGGGGTGGTATTTTTGAGGCTGCTGTAAAATCGGCCAAAACACACTTGCACAGAACAATCGGTGAATCTGTCCTTACATTTGAGGAACTCGTTACTGTGTTTTGTTAGATTGAGGCCGTTTTGAACTCTCGGCCATTGTGCCCGATCTCCTCAGATCCGAATGATTTAGAGGCTCTTACGCCGGGCCATTTTTTGATTGGTCGCCCACTTGTCGCCTTGCCTGAGTACCCATATATTGATACGAGACCTGGTCGTCTCTCGCGTTTTGAATTGGTACGCCAGATTACTCAGAGCTTTTGGAAACGCTGGAATTTGGAATATTTGCATATACTCCAGCAACGCGTTAAGTGGACCGACAAGACCGATCCACCCAAGATTGGTGACCTCGTTTTGATCAAGGAGGCTAACCTTCCGCTACTCAGATGGCGCAGGGGGCGCATTCTTCGTTTGGTAACTGGGGCTGATGGAGTTCCCCGATTTGCTGAGGTCTTGGTGGACGGTTCGATTCTGAGGAGAGCGGTTGCAACGTTGTCACGTCTACCAACTGATTAGCGGACCGGTAGGCCGGTCCGGGGCGGGTGGATGTTTGAAATAGAAATATAATTTGTGATAGGTCAAGTCGATTATATCGTTTTAGTAACGTTTAGTTTAGTCTATTGTACATTTTGAGTATGGTCACACTGAACTGTCAATTTTTTTTTCTGAAAATTGCTTGGGCTCGCGCCGTTTTGTAATATTGTAATAAAATTGAAATAAATTGATGAAAAGCACATCCTGGTAGCTTTGCGAATAGTTTGTTCGTTTCCCGCGGTCAGTGAAAAAACCCGGTATAAAAAGTTGTCTTGACCACGCCGCATCTAGTAATCCACGTTTTGCTTCTCGCGTGAAATATTTGGAACCCGTTTTGATTGCCGCTTCCTTGATCAATAACCAGCAACGGTTTATCTGTGATAAAAATAGTATTTTAAGGAACATTGTAAAACGTGTGTGAATCCGATGCACGTGGTTGCTGCCCGACGATTTTGCTGATGAAGGACGTCGAACTGGATCCTGTGGTATTTGTTCAATTTTCTTGTTATTTTCGCCAAAATTATGAGTTAATCTTATAGGTCCACTCAAGAGCATCATCAGGAGCATCAGTGAAGATTTGGTAAGACATTTTATTAATATTAGATGCAATTAGTATTATAATTCATCGCTGTGCAATCGCAGTAATATATGTTTAAACCTTTGCCTTGGGCTGAGACTGGATGAATTAATCGCTTCCACTGATCTCTGTAAAATTTACCCAATCTTAGCTCAAACTCTAAACAGATATTATGAAATTCTTACGTCACATATATGATAATAATGTCTTCGCTAATATGTCCTTAAAGTTTTTGTACTACTTAAAAAATAGTGCTGTATAATACTGATTATTATGAATAAAAACAAAAAAGAAAATCTAAACAAAAAAGATATGACTTTGAATAATAGTGTTAAAGATGGTTATGTTGAGAAAATATAGGAAAGCAAATAAAAGTATAATAGATGTTTATTGCTACTGTTATTATGAAGTTGAATGCTTCGGAGTTATGAACATTAGAGACAGAGTAGTTAGGAATTGCGATTGTTAGGATGAACAATTTTAGGAAGAACATTTTTGGATTTCTAATTATCGGAGTTGGAAATTTAGGTGAACTTTGGCGCACCCTAAAAAAATATCGCATGTATTACGATAGCAATGATTAGGAGACAGATTCAAACTGATGATGTTAGCTGTGAGAGTAGAAAGAGGAAAGACGCACTCACATGATGGAGAGGAGAGAATTTCTTAGCTTTAAGCCTTCTACCCCACAATTAGAAACACATACATTTGGACAACCACCATAATTGGCGATTTCAATGCCAGAATTGGCCAACCACTGAATAATGAGATATCCGTTGGTAAGTTCGCTGCCGGCCTGCGCAACAAAAGAGGAAAAACCCTAGTCAACTTCTTGGAGCTTAACAAACTTTACGCCATGAATACCTTCTTTAAGAAAAGAGAGGCGAGGAAGTGGACATGGGTAAGTCCAGATGGAAACACTAAAAGTGAAATAGACTACATAATCAGTACTCACAAATACGTGGTTACTGATGTATCTGCTCTGTCACAGTTTAAAGTGGCGAGCAGACTAGTGGGATCTACACTGAAATTCAACTTAAGAAGTGAGCGGACCAAACTGATAAAATCTACGAGGCGATATGAAAGTCAAGATATTGCACATCTACCGGAAACTTTTCAAATAGAACTAGAAAACAAATTTAACGTACTTACAGATGCAAATCTAGATGTAGACTACATAAATAATATTCTGTGTATAGCTTTAACGGACACATCAAAAAATTACTTAAAGGTAATTAAAACTCAAAAGAAAACATGACACCAGACACACTCAATTTGATAAAAAGAAGACGGAACTTGGCTTTACATACGGCATCAGACAAAAAAAACCTCGACAAGATAAATAAAGAGATCAGTAAATCAATACGTAAGGATTTAAGACAATACAACACTAAAACGATCATTCAAACCATACAAGAGCATAGAGGACCAAAAGTATTTAGAAGAAGGACCCGTACAGGCTGTGAACAGGTCACCAAACTAAGGGACGAAAACGAGAACGTAGTAACAGATCGACCTCAAATTTTATTAATTCTCGAACAATTCTATAAGGAGCTATATACATCTAGATACCCAGTTCCCATTTCCCAGGACGATGATGCCAGGGCACCGCCTATGGAATATAGAAATACCGAAACCTTGCCACTCATTTTGAGGTCCGAAGTAGTTAAAGCCCTTACTGGTATGAAGTCAGATAAAACACCTGGTGAAGATGGAATCACGGTTGAACTACTCAGAAAAGGAGGGGTACCAGTTCAAAAGATACTGGTAAAACTTTTTAATAAGGTTATGTATGACACCCGTATCCCAGACTTTGGAAGAATGCCATAGTCACCATCATACACAAAAAAGGTGACACTTCTAAATTAAATAACTACCGTCTTATTCGCTCAAAGATCCTCACAAATCGGCTTACTCGTGAGCTGATGAAGCCCAACCTGTAGAACAAGCAGGCTTCCGGAGCGGATACTCAACCATCGACCACATACACACAGTGAAGCAACTAATGGAGAAGTGCCACGAATTTAATCAACCCTTATGCATGGCCTTCGTAGACTATGAAAAGACGTTTGATAGCGTTGAACACTGGGCCGTATTCCATGCCCTCCATCGTTGCCACATCGATTCACGTTACTTGGATCTGCTCCGGGAGCTTTACACTTCAGTCACACTGCAGGTCCGTGTACATGATTTGACCAAACCGGTTCCGCTAAAGCGAGGTGTGAGGCAGGGAGACACCATCTCACCGAAACTATTCACTGCTGTCCTAGAAGACACTATGAAAAGCCTAGAATGGAACCATTGTGGGATAAACATCAATGGTGTGTTTCTGTCTCACTTAAGGTTTGCAGATGATCTGGTACTATTTGCGGATAATCTCAAAAACCTTCAGACCATGCTGCAAGACCTTAATGATATCTCACTGAAAATTGGTCTAAAAATGAATTTGACTAAGACTAAGGTTATGGCAAATAGTTTATGCTGTAAAAACCCACCAGTTACTATTGACGGCGAAACATTAGAATTCGTTGACTGGCCATAATCTTTCTTTTGATAATTAACAGCAAAAAACTGAGATATGAAGGTGGATTCAACTCGGTTGGGCTGCATTTGACGACCGATTGGCGCCACGGGAGTGTAAGCAACTGCTACGCTGAAGGTCGCGGGTTCGATTCCCGCTCAAGTCAAATATTTGTGTGCATGAACATGGATGTTTGTCTTGGTCTGGGTGTTTCTATGTATAGTATGTATGTATCTCCAAAAAAAAAAGTATATATGTATGTTTATCCATTATCTAGTACCCATAGTACAAGCTTCTGCTTAGTTTAGGACTAGATAGTGTTGTGTGAATGTGGTAGAATGAAGAAATTTTCTTACTATTCTACATGTGTTGAGTATCACTGCTTTTTGCAATAGGTGATAGGTGTGTGGTGGTAAATCTAAAATCTTAAGGTATTGGTGTAATTGTTTTGGAATTATTCCTGTTGTTGAAATAACAATCGGTATAATCGTTACTTTTTGTAGGTTCCATAATCGTATAATTTCATCTTTAAGTTAAATATATTTACTTAGTTTTTCTGCTATAGTGTTCTGAATGTTATGTGTGTTTAGTACGGCAATGTCTATGAAATATCCTGTCTTGGTAATTTTATTTATGAGAGTGATGTCAGGTCTATTGTAATGGACGGTACGGTCAGTAAGAATTGCTCGGTCAAAATATAATTTGGTTGTAGAATTTTCGAGAACAGTTTTAGGTTTATATTTGTAGAATGCTGTTATGGAATCTATGAAACTGTATTTTTGTGCAAGTTTTTGATGAATGATATTAGCAACCTGGTCATGTCGGTGTTTGTAATCCGTTTGGGCTATAGCTTTGCATGCGCCTGTTATATGTTGAATAGTTTCTGAGGAGCTATTACATTTGTGGCAAGAGTCGTTGTGTAGGTTTTTGATTATGTGTTTTTTATAATTTCTTGTTTCAATAATTTGGTCCTGTATGGCGATCATGAATCCCTCCGTTTCTGGAAAAAGTACACCTTGGCTTAGCCATGCGTTCGACGCTTCTTTGTCGACATTTTGTTGGCACAGGTCGTAACGGTGTCTGCCATGCAGGGACTTTTGGGCCCATACTGCCATCTTAGTTTTATCGTCTGTTAATTTTTCAGTAGCTTGTACTGCTGAATCTTTCAAATTAAGTGGAGTGAATTTCTGATCATTATGACATGTTGCTCTGTGGAGCGTGGATAGTGCTGTTTTGCTAAAAAAGTATTGTCTAAGATTTGTAATTTGTTTATTGTGAAGATTTATGATGTCAATGAGTCCTCTGCCTCCTTCTTTCCTGGGAAATGTCAGTCTTTGAAGACAGGATCTAGGGTGATTTTTACGAAATTTTGTCATTGATGTGTTTATTTTGCGTTGGAGATTCTTGAGTTCCGTTTTGGTCCAGTTTACCAATAGAGTGGGTTAGTAATGGGATGGCAAAAGTATTGATAGCTTTAATAGTATTTCTAGAATTTAGTTGTGTTTTTAATATTGAGTTGAGCCTGTGTTGAAATTGGAGTGTTAGTTTTTGTTTCGTTTCTTTATGATGTATTTGTTGTGACTGATTGTATCCTAAATATTTGTATGCATGCTAACTACTAACGGAATATAAATACTAACGGAACGTTAGTGATTCAATATTTTCGCCTGTATTGGTTGTGTATTGATGGTGGTAGTTCTGTCCTGCTTTAATTGAATTTATCTTACACTTATCTATTCCGAATTCCATTTTTATATCATTTGTAAAGACTTCTGTGAGGGTAGCTAGTTCGCATAATTGATTCTCAGTAGTAGCATAAAGTTTAATATCATACATGTAATGATGACTTAATATGTACTCTAGTGTATCAGTTTGTCTTTCGGCATCGGTATATTTTAAAAAGTAACCTTAAACTGTGGAATTTAATATATTAGAAATTGGGTTTAAGGCGAGACAAAACCATTGCGGGCTTAGTGTGTCTCCCTGAAAGATTCCTCTCTGTATTCTAATTGGATTCATTTCCATTGTCTCCGTTGAGGTAGTAATTGAAAGTACAGTAGACCAAGTTGTCATTTTTGTATATAAAAAAGTAATAATAGTGGGGTGAATTTTATAAATGTCTAGTATTTTTAATAACCAAGAGTGAGGTACTGAGTCGTATGTTTTCTTGTAATCTATACATACATACATACATACATAGACTCACGCCTGTTTCCCCGAAGGGGTAGGCAGAGGCATATTAAACGTAATCTATATACATGCTATAAAGGTCAGATTTAGTTTTTTGGGCTTTCTTAAGTATAACTGAATCTATAATTAACTGCTCTTTGCATTGCCTTGGCTAAATTTGCGGCATCCCTTTTGTTGTTCAGCTAAGATGTTGTTGGCTTCAGTGTGTTGGTATACTAATTCCGCTATGCAAGCTGTTATAATCTTATACAGGGTTTGTAAACAGGTGATGGGTCTATATTTGGCTGGATTCGATAGGACGTTGAAATCTTTGGAAATCATAAATATCTTGCCTAACGTTAGATATGGTGGTATTGTGGTAGAGTTCTGGATAAATATATTAATATAATTATGTAAATAACTATGGACATAAGTGAATTTCTTGTACCAATAAGAATGAATGTAATCTGAACCTGGTGATTTCCAATTATGTAAGTTAAGGAGAACTTTTTGGAATATTTCTATTGCTATGTGTTCGAATGTCATAGGTTGTATATATGCGTTGCATTTTGTAACTTCATTTTGTATCCATTCGGCTTCCGTATTATGTTGGACCGGGTTTGACCATATATTTTCCCAAAAGCTATGTACTGGCTTCTGGTATTGGGCTAGTATCAGGTGTTGTGTTTGCACTGTTTTGTTACGGTAAAATAGCTTTTCGTTATGGGTAAATTGAGTGTTTTGATGTTTTCTTAGCGTACATGCTTTATATCTCTGTAGTCGACCCGATACACTTCATAGTTTTTGTTTCAGGGTGTCTAATGTTTCCGTAGTTAGCGTGTTCTCCTCTTCATGAACGGTGTGTGTCTTATATTGTTCCATTATTTGTTGTGCGTATTTGACTATATGCCTGCTCCTATTACCCCTAATAAATTGTGTTAGACGACCTATTTTGCTTCTTAAATCTTCTAGCTTCCTTTTTCGTCGCCTTTGCCATCATGGATTTTGTTTTTTGAAAATTTTTCGACACCTTTCTTTATTTTTTAGTTGTATTTTTGTCCCATTCTGTTTAGCAGCAGTCCAGGCAGCGCAATAAATTACGGTTTGTAATGTGTGGAAGTCTGTGTTTATGTTAGTGTATTCCGGTAAGATTATTGTGTTTATGTAATGAACTATTTGAGCTAGCTTTTTGGATGATTTTTGTTTCGGTATATAACTCCTATGTGTTGCGTCAGTTTCCTTGTAGAATTGAAATACCTGATTAAAAGTTTCATCTATGGCTTTTTGTCTTTCTAAATTTAAATCTAAGTTGTGTGGTAATTCTTGTACTGAAAGGGTGTAGCTGGAGTTTTGTGTTTGATCATTCCTCTCATGATCATTCATGTCAGTGTTATGTGTATGTGTTGTTGTTGTGTCTGTTTCGGTGTGGGTGAGCGTGACTGGATTATTTGAGTTACTGTTACTTAATGATATTTCAGTCGCAACTTCATTTTGTATTGCGTTCAGTCGGTCGTTGCTGATATATTTATTATTGATGATTGCTCTTCGCTGATCTGCTATTCGCTGCTCGCTAAGATGTGAGAGTGAAGGAAATTGGCTAATAAATTCTTCATGGATTAGTCTGCGATATGATGTGTTGTTAGTGCCTAGGTTTGTAATTCGGTAATACGCCCTTATTATGGTTTCATTTTGCTCGTTTGTCCAGCGCATACGAGTTTGTGATATGTTTTGTGATGTGGTTTTCTGTAGACTTCTGCTTTGTGTTTGTGCTAAATGGCTCGTGATTGGTCCTTGAAATATAGAAGACAAAGGTTGTGTATTTTCGTCATTGGTAGTTATGTGTAGTTGATCTAATTCAAGTTGAACTTCGTTTCTAATCTGGTCTATTGTTTCTTGTGGTAGTAATTTGTTACGAACTATAGCTCTGCGTTGGTCTCCTACTCTTTGTCGGCTTACTTGCATGTATGGGTATTTTTCTATGAATTTAAGGTGTAGTGGGTCGAGATAATTTTTTGTGTCTGTGTCCAATGAAGTTAGTTTCAGATAAGTGCGCAGAATAAATGTATTCATTTCTTGAGTCCATCTTTTGCGCGCCGAAGTAGTCGGGTCCGAAGTGGGTGCCAGTTCTGTGTCTAAATTGACATCTTGCACAACACTGTTGGACCTGCTCGTTGCAGATGATGCTGCTCTTCCCCTCGTCATGTATGAAGGGCAAGTGGAAGGAACGGAAGAAATTAATGAACTGGTGTCCTCAGTACTAAAGTAATCCTGACTACGCTTTCCTTGTGACCTAAGATTATACGTTTTTGTTTTTTTATTCTCCATTTCTTTCCCACGAGTAGCTAGGGACGTGAAGGTCAACCACGGCAGAGCCCCGCTTTCACCGTGGTAAGGGATACTTGAAACTGAAGAGTCCCTGGTCTTCAGAGTTCGCATACTAGCGACTAAGCTCCCCCTTAGCCATGCAGCTCTCGGCGTATCCTGTTTCACCTTAGCTTGGGTCCTGCTCCTATCCTCTCATCTACCAGTGCCACGTTAGCCACGCCAGTAATTTCTCTATCGTCTATCCGCCCCCCACGTGATCAGATGGTCGATCAGGACGTGTGGTTGGGTTTTAGGGGGCTTATTATTATTATTATTATTTTCGAAACTGGACGACATCTTAAAATCATCTAAAGTCCCTCAATGTTTGGAGACCCGTCTCTATAACCAATGTGTTTTGCCCACAATGACTTACGGTGGCGAGACATGGACGCTCACACAAGAGGCGGTATACAGATTGAGAGTCGCACAAAGAGCCATGGAGCGCTCCATGCTTGGTATTCGTCAAATAGACCAAGTTCCCAACGTTAGAATTCGAAAACGTACAAAGGTGCTCGACGTGGGATATTGAATTATGACATTGAAATGGGATTGGGCAGGACATCTGGCTAGACGTGGTGACAACAGGTGGAGCTGGGCCGTAACGGAATGGTGGCCACGAATGGGGAAAAGAAGTGTCGGCGGGCCCTTGGCAAGATGGGCCGACGATATTGTTGCGATCGCGGGCCGAGCCTGGGCTAGATTAGCACAAGATAGAGGGAAATGGCATCAACAAAGAGAGGCGTATGTTCAGCAGTGGACCAAGTCAGGCTGTAGATGATGATGATAATGACATTTGGACACTCTAAAGTGAGTTGATGACCATTAAGAAAGCCACGATTGAAATGGGCCAATCATTTTGCTAGTCTCTACTACAGTAAAAGCTATGACCACCACCCAATTACCTACTTAATAAGATAAACTCATATTGTGCACATGCCTAGTAATCTGAGGAAAATGTCGCAGTTATAACAATAAGTAACTCATAAGAAAATGTACTATTATAAGCATATAATTATATTGTAATGAATAAAATGCCTATGTTGTAGCAGCCCAAATTTGGGCGTCATTATAATGTCATATTCCTATATGCAAAAATTTCAGAATATACGAACGTGACTAATGTTTACGTTACTAACGTTAGTATAGGTATCGCCAAATTTCTAGTACCCTCTGAAGTTGCTGCGTATAGCTGCGCAGTAATCGAAAATAAAGTGTCAACGGGGGCGGGTAGCGGGAGGGGACTTCACGATTCGTAGCGTGACGTATTCAGCTAAGATTGGTTGCATTCGGATAATATGTTCTATTGCATTTGAAATTTGAATTTGTGTTCGAATCTTCCGTAAAGTACAGTCACTAAGAAACGCGCCACGCATCTTTGAATTTTCTGTGTGATTTAATATGTTGTGTTTTTATTCGCGTGTTATTGTTTAGTAACATTTTTTGACTGTTATTTTATACTTACCTATATACTCTTCTACGTCTGTAATATTCATTTACTATTTTGTTTAATTGTTTGTCATCCACCAAGAATATTCCTCACCTCGACCGTGAATTGATAAGGAAAATGGGGATTAATGTACGTGGATAATATTTGTTTACATTTTTCAAAAATTTTTTGCCGAAATATTAGACCTTGATTCATATTTGTTTCATTACTTTGTTGTCACAATAAAATAAAAGTTAATTTATTTGTCATGGTTACAAAAATAATAATATGTATATTGAGATATATTTTATTTGTAAAGATTTTCTGTTTGACTATACCTCCGCAAACACCTGCATGGTTCAACTTCACAGAGCACAATATATATTAATATGTCGTAATCATATTAGATATGTTAATACTGAAAATTTTAACAGTCCATCGATGGAAATCATATTTCATATTTTATAAAGCAAATTCTCATCCCACACGAACAAACCAATAGCGTTTGAATAACTAATACGTTTACAATTGCACGCAGCAAACGACTGGTTCCGGTTACATTCACAATGTTTTTGCAGCCCAAATATTTTTATATAGATTACAAGTTCTAACTTGAATAATTGAACAGCATTCAAACTAGTTTGATCGGCGGTGGTCGCCAAACTTCACTACGCTAATTTAGTTAAATTATTGTTAGCTATTTTAAGATAACTAGTGCAATTTAATAATTATTAATTAGTACTATACGACTGTGGATAGAAAAGAAACAATGGTCTTGTACTTACATACTATACTTGACTGCCTTATAAACATGCCATAAAAAATGTCTGACACCTTTAAGGGCCACGAATAATCTTTTTTCTGGTAGACTAAAGATACAAATTATGGACTACATCCAAAATAAATTATATTATCAAATTCAAAAATTTTGGAATATACTGTGCCCTAAGACTTGAACATATGTATAATGGTATTCCATATGGGGGACGTATTCTATAAGTGGTACTTTTAACGCAATATCTAATTAATTCATGTCCTTAACCTCAACTTTAAATAAATCATCATCAAATCATAAACTTCCTTCGTTCATCGTTTAAATATGTTCCATGTACACCTTAGTTCTCGTCGTATAGTAAATTCAACCAATTACATAGTTTCTACTCTAACGAATAGGAACTAAAATCCTCTGCGTCAAGAATGCCGCACATTCAGCACATTGGCATAAGAATTCAAGGCAAAACACGTACCATAACAGAATCATGCTGAATTCAGTACGTCTCGCTTCTTAAACACGGAAGTAAGTGCCTTACTGTTCTTACTCGCGTATATCGGCTTTCACGTATAAATATAGAGGAGAATGGAAAAGTGCGTCCGGAAAACTGTGAAATTCACACGGTATTTGCACGGATGATCAGCGTTTTCAAATCAAAATACTCATATATACGTACGAGTATGTGTACAATGGAGTATGATTATAACCGGCCCTTTTAGGATGATCCCTAACGGCCATTTTCAATATTCGATCTCTCTATGGATTTTGAGACTCGAGATTCGTGTTTGACATATTTTGTACGGAACTTATGTCAAAAACGAATCTAAAATCTACAGATCTATCTATGTATCGAATATTGAATTCCGTAGTAAGAGAGCCGGTTATAATCATACTCCATTGTGAGGTTGCTTTCAATGTAAAAATTCATGCAAAAATCGGTTGTTAACTAAAACAAAGTATGAAATCAAACTCGAATAATTTAAAGCAATTTGTTTAAAGAATCTGTTGTCGTCATCTTCAGCCCCTTACAGTCCACTGCTATACTAGCCTCTCCTTTGAAAGGAGGAATTGGCCTACTATATCACGCTGGCCAAACGGGTTGATATAGGGTTTGTTTCAAGTTTTCCTTCTCTTACAGTGCTGTTCTCTGAATAGTATGGTCCCTCTGTCGGCTCTTACGAAACACCCACGGGATGATATGGGGTGGTGACATTCCGTATTATTAATCCGTCACCACACGGATGGGTCACTACACGGATGATCTGTTGTCGGCACACTGTTAAAAGACAATCCTAAAATTTGCCGTAGGATTTGGTCTTAGTTGGAATTTTTCAGTCGAGAAGTTTTTAATAATAACACGAAGTCGGAAAGGCCAATCTAGCGAAACACGAAATTCTTACCTGTGCCTTCAAATTCTTGAACACTATTTTATTTTCAATTTAACTAAGATGTTCCTTAATTACAGAATGATTCTGATTTTTTGTGATCCAATGATGTTGCGAAAAAATTAAGGGCACCGCAATAAGGAAAAGCCGATTTATTTTAGCCATGCCGTATTATGGCTACAGACAGTATGTATGCTGGCCGTAGTTGGACTGTACATAATCAACGTGAATTCATAAAGTTATTCATGGGCAGCTTTCCTTCAAACTATTGTTCTTTATAATTGAACAAACACATAATGTATGCAGGCAGTAATTAACGAAATTATTGTAATAAGATTCATCTGCATGCACATTTATTTCCATTCCGACTCGATATATGTGATTCCAGTCAGATAAAATTAATTAATTGGTTAATTATTTATGCATTATGTTTTTATAACTATACTTCATCTTATTAAACTGAACAAAATCAACACAGCGAATGTGTAATTGGCAACACAAAAATAAGGCAGACGCGATATCTTTAATAAAACTTTATAACACATAAAACCTTTTTATGTTCATTTCGCTCGTAATCGAGTATACAAGAACCTGCGTTCAATATAATATGTATGATGTTTCTTAGCTCGCCTTCTGAGACGTAAAATTTAATGATAACAGTCATTACGACTGCAATCCACCAAGCGCCAGCTTCAGAGAGTAAGTAGATAGTGCGGTAAATGTGTACCTATATTAATATTATATTTCTCAATTTTGCAGGTGTATTTTTATATAACCTTGCGAGCCGATCTAGACGCTTCTACAAGTTCGAGGATCTAATACGCAGAGGGCCTTGAATTCTTATGCCAATGTGCTGAATGTGCGGCATTCTTGACGCAGAGGATTTTAGTTCCTATTCGTTAAAGTAGAAACTATGTAATTGGTTGAATTTACTATATGACGAGAACTAAGGTGTACATGAAACATATTTAAACGATGAACGAAGGAAGTTTATGATTTGATGATGATTTATATAAAGTTGAGGTTAAGGACATGAATTAATTAGATATAGCGTTAAAAGTACCACTTATGGAATACGTCCCCCATATGGAATACCATTATACACATGTTCAAGTCTTAGGGCACAGTATATTCCAAAATTTTTGAATTTGATAATATAATTTATTTTGGATGTAGTCCATAATTTGTATCTTTAGTCTACCAGAAAAAAGATTATTCGCGGCCCTTAAAGGTGTCAGACATTTTTTATGGCATTTTTATAAGGCAGTCAAGTATAGTATGTAAGTACAAGACCATTGTTTCTTTTCTATCCACAGTCGTATAGTACTAATTAATAATTATTAAATTGCACTAGTTATCTAAAAATAGCTGAAATAACAATGGATTTCCTGTCCACTTATTGAGAAAAGTCTAAGGTGAGTGGAAGAAAATTATGTGATTAATTCTATTCTTTGGCTTGAGAATAAATTGTTTTACTGTTCAGTAAAATAATTTATTCTCAAGCAAAAGATTTTTTTTTTAACTATTTTACTGTTCAGTTAAACAATTTATTTTGAAGCCACTGAATTTGTGTTCATAAAGCAGCATCTAACGCATATAGTGCACATTGTTTTAACAGGAGGAAGGGGTAGCCCTAGTTGGACGTTCTTTACTGACCAGATTGAAGACAAAAACACAGGTTAGTAGTAGAAAATTTGATAAGAATGAATGTAGCAAGAGTGTTATGTCAGGATCGTTGCAAATAGCGATTTGTTTATGTTCTAGTTTGTAGTAGCAAACCTTTCCGTAGACTAAAATTAGATTTACAATTATCATAAACTAAAAATACTACATATAAGATTTGTTTTATTTACACTCGTAGGAGGCGTTTGGCTGTTGATACGGGTTTTGTATAGTCGTTGTCGCTACATAAGTACTAACCATCCAAATTGCGGGTTATCGAGAAACTTTTTCTTTCAGTCGACGCCTGTGTTCTTACTCAATTTCCGGAGGGTCCCATCGGAAAATGTTAGTGATTTGCAACTTCCGTCTCACCGGCTAGGTACACAGATCTTATGAACAAAAACAAAATAAAGATTTTGTTAAATGTCTATTAAGAGTCTACGTAAGAAGTAACATCAAGTTTATATTTGATTTTTACTTACCTTTAGTCTGCATAGAGATGTTGTCGAAACGTGTTGGTGAATCAGATTTATAAGATGCCGAGGTATGTGATAGTGAAGATTAGAGGATTACTTGTCTATATGTAGTATAGGTGCACAACTTCCATACAGATGGAAGTTGTGACTATATCGGACAAAAGTCTATGAAAATAATTGCAGAGTATAATGATAAAGTTGTGCTTTTTGATTTGCAGATTAAGTACTTAACTCTTCTATTTCATAACATAAGATGCTTATAAAATCTGCCAAAACAGAAATAACATTTACGACTCTTGAAATAATAACTGCAGTAAAGCACAGACGCGGATTATGAATTTATTTTTCCCTTGTTTTATCGTCGCAGTCTTAACATTAAGATAAGGATTACGCGACCACAGCTGTACGAATGGTTATTATAAACTATCGCCGTTCCCACTGCTGCCAACCCTACTTTTGTTGGACCATAACCGTTATCATTCGGACTGAGGGAAAACCGAGTGGCGCAAATTACAAATCATATATCATGTACTATTAAGCTCTCATAGAGTTGGAATAACATAAATCTAGCATATTACGTGCGATACGCCCGCGGGCCACCGTAAATTAATTAGCGATAAGCCACTAATGCGTTCTTCTTTTATTTCCATACGTATGAGACACATACAAGAGAACATTAGCATCCGTATCTACTGTGTATCTATGCACTCCTCTCCCACTATGAAAATAAATCTTAAGTATACGCATTGTTCTCTTACTCGTAAAGTCAAATGTTTTGTACTAACATGAAACTCAAAGTCTTTAGTTTGTTTCATTTTATTAAATAAAACATTACATAGGCTGACCTCATTATTTTAACTCTAAAATACTTCTTGAATGTCAATAATTTAACTAAATCTAGGTTGAAATTTTCGAGCTGGTACTGAAGTTATTCGGCACACTGAGCCAAGTTAATGAGGCGATAGCTAAAAAGTAGCGCATGCTACGTAAAATATGGGCATAGTAATATCGGGCTTTCAATTGTTTACGTCTTGAGAAACTAGTAAGTACGTTATGAATTTCACTTTTGCTTTATATATTTTACACTGCCCGAAACGAAGTTGTGTATTGAAACGGGAGGGTTTATTCAAGTATCAAAGTAAAGTGGAAGCTCGCGTTGTTTGTACACTTTCGCTGCAAGGACCACAAATAGCGTAACATAACAGTTCCGCCAATTTAGCTACATACTCGTACACGCAAACAGAAAACATGTACGAGTTGCGAACCACACACGTATGTAGGTGCATAGTTTTCTGTGACCTTTATAGCATTACTGCAAACTTGACATGTTTGCGTAAACAAAAATGTTGTGCAAGTACACACAAGTTCCCTTTAAATGATGCAAACAGGAGATAGTAATGCCCGTTTCTGCTTTAGTATTAAACATGCTTGCTAAAAAGTATAATCTTATTGAACAATGTTACTTATCCAGCCGTGCATCCCATTTTACAAGAACAGCGCTCGTAGCGAGACTTGGCTTGCCGTTCGTAACAGATCGGCAAAGTTAAGCAACGCTTGCACAGGTTACCACTTGGATGGGTGACCGTGTGTGGCATTTACATCTGAGCGCTACCGTGCTTCGGAGGGCACGTAAAGCTGTCGGTCCCGGTTCTTGTCCAAGGATAAGGATCGTTAGGCCATGTCGGAGGCCTTCGGGCGGTCTGAAAACTCCGACACCAGAGTTGGCCACACGCTCACACGAAAAACAAAACAAAACAAGAACAAATCTGTTTTTAAGGCTGAGTACTAATTACGAAAATGAAGTTTTGGACAGGAACGAGCTTTGTTGAACGAGGTTAGGCAATTCAATTCGAAATTATTGCCGGACTGCGTCTAGATCCAATAACGAAGTCGAATAACTATTGCGCAATCGTCGCTTTGCTGGGATACCTTTTTCATACTGAGACTTTAGAATTTATGCACAAAATTATAGCTCATGAAAACTTGCCAAGCTTGCAGCTAAGTGTGTAATCTATGATATGCAGACAATTCCCCAAGTTTCATTACGTATTATTCTAGTATTAAACCTCGAAGCAAAGCAGAAGCGTTTTTACTTAAGTTAGTAAGGAAGTACATCCCTCCGTAGACTGGCTGCACAAAAGGATGACGTTGTTTGAACAAACCCGCTTTAGATTTTACTACGCTGATTACACATTACTCAAGATCTACTCTATTGTAACGACGATCTGTATTACCTTTCAATTTCGAAAAGGAATTACATTTGACTGTAATTTACCCCAATATGAATCGAAGTCATCACTCAGTTGATAGAATGTTACTTCCTCGCTGATAAGACGTAAATTGACGAATTATTTCAAATTCTAAAACGAAGGTTCTGTCTCCACAGGAAGTGTGGTAATGAGATATCGCTTTATACAAAATGCATACGGTTTTATTTGCCATTAAAATTGTGTATTAAACCTGAGTCGCTTATTATTTTCATCTTGGGTTAAACATGAATAAAAAAAATGAATATAAAAGAAAATTAAAATAAATATTTTATTATAACTTTTTATTATTTTCAGTGCCTATTTTCTTTATTCAAGTGACTTACAAAAAGTTAATTTGGGACAAAATGGTGGTGGTACTTCTGAGAGCGAAATAAAAATTAAAAAATAGTTAAACCATTAGGTACTTACTTATGTCTATTTCGCTGAAATTGTACTATTTGGATTGATTATTTCTCTAACCGAAGTGTACCACTTGTTCTAGAAGAGTGCTTTTTGGGTATAAAAAATATTATTCAGATATTTATTATGCCATAGTTCTTAAGGTGATAGTCATTGCGAAGTAATGATTATTGTTTATCATGTGCTTTGCTAACTTATTTGCAGGTATTTTCTTATTTTATGTATAACACTAACTGTTTATGCTAATAAGATGCTCGCAATTCTATTTTTATGCTTTGATAATCGAGTTATGCTTCTTCAAAAATTCCCTTGAGTTACGGCCTTTCGATTATTTATATGTTAACACTATATGTCTATACAGCAAAACCAAACTAATATCATAAAGCTATTACCCATCGGAAAACAGCAAATGCGAATCACTTTTAAAAACCTAACTCTGCCTGGAGGGACAATCCTTTGATTTGACCCGCCAGGCCACGACCGAATTTAAATCAGCACCTTTAGATATCTTGATGATCGAGATATAAATAATACAATTCTTATGCAGTATTAGGGTTAATAATTAATTCACACGGCTGACGCTGAAAATACGTGGAAGAACTAATAGATAGCAGAACCTGGGCTCCAAGCAATAGTCATTCATCATTCAAAAAAGCATGACTAAAATCAGAAAATAAATATCACTTAGAAAAGTAACTTCATATATAGTGAGTAGAATAAACGCAATAAAATAAAGGCTAAGCTTCAAGCAGAAACTCAACGCTTAAAACTTACTTTCGTCTCATAACAATGAAGCGCTCCGTACGAGCACGAGTATATTATAAGACTGTCCTTATGTGCTGCAGTTCAATATGAATGCATGGAGCCTCATCACTGCTTGGCTTGCTCGTAAGCTGAAAGTCACTCGTCTATGAAACAAGAAACGATTATCTAACACAACACAACTTCCAGTCGCCGTAATCCTTTAAACTAAGTAAGATCGTAGCTTAAAGGCTTTGCAAGCAAGTTATAGTGACGAAAGATACAATAGAATCACTTCACGAAGCCTAAGGCGAATGAACTATGCCTAACAGCTATGCCTAATGTAGTTGATTGATTCATCTGGATATAGTCCAGTACCGGTTTGACGGTAATCCATTAATAATTCGTTACATATAATTCGTTATACCTATTAAATATAAAATATCAAATTTCTGGCTTAGCCTACGACCATCACTTGGGCCTAAAATAGTCTTCTGAGATTTTTTTAGTTAGACCAACAATTCTCCAAACTTTGTCAACTTTTACAACATATAACTGTTAGAAGAAAAGCAAATAATTATATCTAAACAACACGATACTTATGATATGACGGTTGAGATGTGTCGGGCAAAGAACATTTAGCCTAGTGTCTTCCACGCCGTATCCTAAACACGAGGTATAATGATGTAAGTATAATATGTTCTAAAAATCAGGCACTGCAGAAAAGGCAGTCAACATTATTATAACATATCCACATATTTCAAGTTAATGATGTACTCGCTGACCATAGCCAATTCAACGCATTGGCTATGGTCAGCTGCTTGACTAATAACATAAAAATCGTTATCTTGACCAGCTAAGGTCTTAAATCTCTTTTCTGGCCTCATACTGCCCAAATGATCTATAACAATCGTTTACTTGTCACTGAAACGACATTGAAAGAAATGTTAGTATTCTATTAATTCAACGCAGAAATAATATATGTAACTTTGATTTTAAGCAAAAAATAAGTTTTTTTTTATGATTATAGGGGGCAAAGGAGCAGAAGGATCGCCTGATGGTAAGCAATTACCGCCACCCATACACAAGCAACACTATAGGAGTCACAAGTGCGTTGCCGCCCCTTGGGGCTGGGAAAAGGGATAGGATGAGGAGTGGGATTAGGGAGAAGGAATAGGGGATAGGGACTCCGGCACTCTCACTCACCGAACGAAACGCAACAGTTTAGGTGTTACTGTTACTTTACGTCGATTTTCTGTAAGAGCGTAGTACAACCCCGGTCGAGCCGGCCCATTCATGCTGAAATCAGCTAGGCTCTACTCGAATTGTCATCACACTTTTATATACCTATATGAAGATATAATTTAGAAGTTGTACGGGTTGTACCACAGTATTACAGCTTCACCGTGAAATCGACTGACTATTACCGATTAGTCGACGACATATTGGCTTAGGTTAAGTAATACTTATTCAGTTGCATGATAAATGAAATTAATTTATAAAATTAAAATGACAATATCAGAAAAAATTGCATACTTGACAGCTGTTCTGGTAGTATGAAAATCTCACAAGCAAACCATGCCTCCTTGTGATTGGTATAAGGCTTCAATTTTTTTTCGTGGGGGTATGGCCAGCTCCGCTGTCGGAGTATCAGATCGACCAAAGACTTCCGAAATAGCCTAACGATTCTTTTCCTGAGACTAAAACCGGGACCGATAGCTTTATGTGCCCTTCGAAGTACTGTAGCGCTGTGAAGTAAATGCCACAACCGGGATCCTGCTGTTTTGCCGAAAAGATTTTGCCAAAATTTCATTACCCAAACTTAGCAACCTTTTATTATACCATTGCAATATTTCGAATGATTTTAGTACGCATATTTTTATTTGGTCAAATTTCTACTTGGCAAAATATAACCAAGTATAATGTAATTAAGGCATTTGGTTGTTAATCAAATGATTTATTACAGCAAACAATCTTCAGACAATAATTGTTTGGTGATATTAGTTTATTTATGGAAGTAGTTAGAGTAGGTTAATTGTTAAAAAAATGGTTAGGTTAGGTTAGAACTGTGACCTCCTCGGGCACGCCACTATAGTGGCGGTAAGTCCCGTGGTTGAAGAGTGGTTGGAGAGACGTCACGGCGTCCTCACCTTCCGGTTGACTCAAATCCTTACCGGCCATGGTTGTTTTGGCCGGTATTTGTGGAGGATAGGCCGGGAGGAAACGCCCGGATGCCACCATTGTGGCAGTAGCCGCGACCCTGTCGAAGACACGGCGTTGCATACTTTGGCGGAATGCCCAGCCTGGGCATCGCAGCGCCGTGATCTGGTCGCGGCTTTGAATGCGGTTGTCCTCTCGCTCCCGGCCGTAGTTCTGTCTATGGTCCGGAGTGAGAGGTCCTGGAACGCCGTCACCTCCTTCTGCGAAGCAGTCATGCTGAGCAAGGAGGCGGCGGAGCGGGAGAGGGAAATACACCGCCCTCTCCCCAACCGTAGGTCTGGGCGTCGGGAACGTCGCACAAGAGACGACCTCCGACCACCCTGAATTCAGTGCCTGCGGACGGTGAGCGCTGGGGCTGCTCCCTGTCCGCCAAAAGGCGGGAGGTGGCGCGTCGCATCGTGATGGATGCGAGAAGTTTGATGGATGCAAGAAGTTTGATGGATGATTGCGAGATCATATGTAGACGGGGCTCGCCAACACAAACGGCGGGCCAATCCCGGGCAGGGTCGCGAGAAAGTATGCTAATCGCGAATCACGTGACCCCGCTAACATACGGGACCCGTAGGGACACCGCGGTGGGTTTTAGTGGGTATGCCCCGAACGTCTTTAGGGGAGAGCCTCCACATACCTCCTCCGCCAGTCCCAAGCCCAGCCGTTCTAATGGCTGGGTTGGCGGAGTTGAGATGACTCATAAGGAGAGTTTCCCACCGTAGTGAAAAAAAAAAAGAACTGTGACCTCCTACGCACGAGCCGAGCGAGCGAAGCGAGCGGTGCCACGGTAGCGGCCGGCCAGTGCCAGAAACGATTTGCATTAATAAAGAGATTGTTTTTAGTAGGTTACCCGGAACTGAACTATTTTCTTCCGTACATTTACCCAACCGCCGATCTTTATAAATTAACGAAAGTGCTAACGGTTCGACAATTGTTTATCTTCCACACTCTTATAAAAAAACACTCCCTAACTGTTTACGAACCGGAAAAATTTAAAGACGGAAGGACAGGGTATGTGACAGTGAGCGTTTAAATACAAGTTTCTCACATCGATTTTATTGTTTTGGTAAAAATCTTTACAATAAGCTAAATAGAATTCTATCTATATATTCGCTCACAAGGGACAAATGTAAATCGGCAATTAGGGAATGGTTGTTAAGCCTCGATTATGAAGAAACAGAAAACTTATTAACCTGAATTGAAAATAATAAGCGCCAAATCACACCATCCGCACACATACACGCACACTCACACATACACACACACACACACACACACGCACATACACACACACACGAACACAGGGTGAAATTTGTCTAAAGTTATCTTCGTAATAAAAATAAATAAAAAAGATTGCAATACTGATCGACGCTTCCCGTGACCAGAGGGCTGGTTTATATTTTGCAGAGAGAATAAGCATTGCCATACAACGTGGCAATCACAAAAATAAATGCTGCCAGCCTTCTGGGTACGCTACCAGCCGACAGCGTTGCGGAGGAACTTTTTGACGCCGCGTAGTTTTGGTTTTTCTTTTTGTTTTTCCTCGTCTATTTTGTTATTTTGATTTATTTAGTTTTATTGGTTTAGTTTAGGATATTTTAGTGGCATAAGTAGTTTTATTCTGTTGTATATATGTTATTTGTTACTGCAATACGTATATTTATATATTAAAATTTAAATTGAATAAAATATTGATTTTGTGTATCAATTATTGCTATTATTTATTTAGATTTTATAACTTTATTCTACCATTTACTAAACAATCAAATTCTGATAAAATTTATTTCATATTAATAACTTTATAATTTTATGCAAAGGAGCGTTGTAATTTTACATAATTATATAAGTACTTTTTCTATAGGGGGTGGGACCCGGTGATCCGTGATACAGGTTTTTCCTACTACGGACACCAGCTTCTCACATAAACTAAATTAGACTAGTAAGTTAAAAAATTAGTAAGTTAATATAAAAAAATGTATTTTGTATTCAAGCTCCATTTTCTATACAAATAATAAAATGGTAGGCAAGTCAAAACTGTACATTAAATATTTTTTTAAATAATACTTGAGGTGTGATCTACAATCGATACCAAAGCCAAAAATATAGTTTTTAGAATTTTTATCTGTTTGTCTGTTTGACTGTTTGTCCTTATATCCGGGGTAATCTCAAAAAGTACTGCATGGATTTACTTCAAATTTGGCACGAATATTATTAAAAGGTTGAGTCAACATATAGGCTACATATTATCACGCTATGACCTACGGGGAAAGAGCAGTGAACCTTTATTTCTTCAACGCATTCTGTAACAACGTGTAATCTAACGACGCATATTTGAATGTTGTTATTATGTTAACCATGCTATAAGCTAGCTTCACACAATAAAAATCACGCAATCTATGTAGCTTAGGCCGATAAACATAATTAAATAAATATAAGCTTGTAGTATCAAGACAATTTTAAAGCAGCGTCATCTATGAGATTTGAAAAACATCAAGTCGAATTACATGAATGTGTAAACCCTTTTTGGATATAAATAATTTAAATTTGATCACGATGACGAGGGTAATAGTTGTTTTTAAAAGTCATAGATGGAGTTGTGCATTTTCTTTTTATTTAAAAATTGTAGGTATCGTTAATTCGTTTGAGATGAGCAGGACAATAAAAAAATGTGTTTATATAAGTTTTAAGCTGCTTCATCTATATCTTATAAAATTCGTAGGGATTGTCTGTATGTAATAAAAAACAGAACTCAAAAATAACTGCATAGATTTATAATAAAATTTATACTCGAAAACGGCACGCTATTGCTGTAAGCAATTTGAGCTAAATAACGAAGAAAGTGGACAAATCGCGGACAAACATACATACAGGTCAAACTGAGAACCTCCTTTTTTTAAGTCGTTTAAAAATTAAGCATGCCATATCTTAAACATAAGGCATACGTAACAGTGATAAGGGACACGTGCTCAAGGATTGCTCTCTGATCGTATGGGATGAGTGTACGATGGCCAATAGGAATTTTGGCAGTTGAGGCCGTGGACAGAACCCACAGGAACGAACATTTGATGCGTGGTGTCACAGTTTTGTTTAGTGGCGATTTCCTCCAAACGCTTCCCGTGGTGACGCGGGGATCGAGGGCTAACGAGGTAAATGCTTCGTTGTAACAATCTTCGTTGTGGTCACGAGTTCGTATGCTGCGCTTGACCATTAATATGAGAGCTCGGCTCGGCGGCAATGCACGTGCTAAAAACTTCTCCGATGTCTTTCTAAGTCTTGGCGAAGGCACTCTAACAGAGGAGAGAGGTGGACAGGTGGTGCTTCCAGAGTCTCTCGGTAGAGTTGTATCCAACTTCGATAAACTCATTCGCTAAGTGTACGGGGACATCAGTCGTATACCGCACCAGCAGAATTTTTGAAGTGTGAGCGGGCCAATTTGACGCCCAAAAATGATCAGGCTGCAGCAATTAACGAACGCATTCTCTCGGAAATTGAGGGGAATTAAGTGGTCTACGCCACACATTATCCCGTAGAATTTCTGAACTCCCAGTCAGCCAGCAAACTGAAGGTCGGTGTCCCGATAATGCTTCTTTGGAACCTATCTCCTCCGAAGTTGAGTAACAGGACCCACCTTAAAGTCATCTCGCTCCACTGACACACCATTGAGGCGAAAATTATTATGGGATGTGGCACGGCAAGGCAGTGTTTATACCACGCATTCCCCTCATACCTTATAACTTCCCGTTCCAGTTCAAACGCGAACAGTTCCCCGTGAGTGTTCCGCGTACAGGCAGATACTGAGGGCAGTGGGTGTCGACCTCAGGACAAGCTGCTTCTCACACGGGCAGCTGTACGTTGCTTGCTCCCGTCACTTGCTTGTCACCAGTTCTGACTCTTTTTACATTTTGGCTCATCATCAGCCCTTTATACTGTCCCACTGCTGGGCACGGGCCTCTTCTCACTATGAGAAGGATAAGGCCATAGTCCACCACGCTGGCCAAGTGCGGGTTGGCAGACTTCACATGTCTTTCGAAAACATTATAGAGAACTCTCAGACATACAGGTTTCCTCACGATGTTTTCCTTCACCGTTTAGGAAGCAATAAATAACAATTTAATACGCACTTAACTCCGAAAAGTCATTGGTGCGTGCCATGGATTCGAACCCGAGACCCTCTGCGTAGCAGTCTGTCGGTCTCTCCACGCAGCTATCGCTGCCTTCATTATTATTACATTTTGGCTGCAGAGAGCCAAACCACTAATGTTGTTTAGCGAGAAGTCCTGTAATTATGTAACTTTACCCTATTCGGTATTCCTTATTCATTATTTTCTTCATCTGCTTTAGTTACAACTTATGACTTTAGCAGAATCACCATAAAGTCATTTATTCAATGCAGGCTGAAAATCAGCACTTTTTGAAGGTCAATTTTACAAAAGACAGTCTCCCTCTGTTACTGCACTTTCTGTAGATATGAAATGTAAAGAAGAAACGGGTAAATGAATGTTATTTTAAAAGGTATAGTCGTAGGTATTTTTGGTGCTGTATAGCGTTCACGCAGACGACGTCGCGGGCACCAGCTAGTAGAAAATAAGTTTATTTTTTTATTGTTATTTTGCATGATCTATGTGAGGAGAAATAAATAAAATTATTATTATTATTCCTCTTTATTTATTATTATTATTATTAGGTATGTTTCTCTTTTACACGGTTATTCTTCTAACATTTGGTGTTAAAAGAATAACCGGACCTTTGGAAGGCTTACACGGGGATATGGATCCAACGTGCAGAGGCCCGTAGAGAGTTTTAATCTAAAATGTGATGGGGCACGTGCAGCGGAGCCTCCACAACTGCACTATGAAGTACAGTAAAACTTTATGACTAAACTCTTCTGACTATAACGTATAACTATGGAATTTTCAGCGAATTCAATTTCGAGATTAGTTTCTAAGGTACAAGCGGAAATGTGACAGAATAAACACCATATTAAACGTAACTCACGTGCCTCAAAAAGAGGGACATTGTCCTTATTTTCAACGTTAAGTCCGCAAGGTACTTTGTATCTAATTGCTTAACTAAAGCTTATACGTACTGGATGGACATAACATAACCTACCGAGTAATTAGTCATCTGACGCTCAGCGATAACACTAAGTGATGATACCCTAATATTGTATTGTATCAATGGCCTGAAAATTACGTACCTAAGTATCCCACCCCTAAGCCATTTCATAAAAGCTTTGAGTATTGACAGTATTGTGACGTAGCATGTTTGCGCTATTTAGACAACATTCCAGTTTTGCGAACATTATCGGTACGTCCAAGTGTCAACTTTGGGTAATGGTATTTCAGAATGAACGCTTCGGCCGATTTGAATGTGGAGTCCAATTTTAAGCTGTGTATCTACCAAAGAAGTGTGAGTAAGCTGAGCTAGGAAAATTACAAAAAAAAACCGATAGTGTCATTTGCGCTGAGCGTAACCAGGAAGATAAAATAATGTTATTTGTGAATGTTTTGTTGCGCATCGCTCAGCTGCCTCGTACATTTCTAGTAGAAACGTTGCCTTAAGCGAGAAATGGTTCGACTCTCGACGTAGACCTACATAGCAAAAGCTTTCGAGTAATTTAATGAGAACGGCTTTTGCTGAGGCGCCGTCGCTTCGTTCACACTTCCCAGTGCTAATATTATTGTTTTCTTTACAACACGTTTCTTGTTTCTGAAGACTTTTATTTAACATGTATTCTTTAAGAGATTCCGTACGTGCTTGTCTTCAATCTGGCTATTTATATTAAACTGAAACTTTAACATCCAAATAGATTAATGCTTGAAATTTCAACCTATTAGAATTCTCCCCCTTATTTGAACAAACTCATAAATTGTTAGGTAAGTATATCTTCGGCTTCGAATGCCTTATCATATTTGAAGTAGGTATTAATATACGCTATGTCAAGTTATTACTAACTGCTAACTAAAAGAATGCCGGTTTTCAACATTCGAGGATCTCAAGCTCTCTTATCAATAGATAAACGATGTTTGCATCACGTTTGTAAATCCTAAACTTACATTGGAAGCGATCATAGCCAACCTTAGCTTACCGTTCATTTTAGGTTGGTAAAGTTAAGCAACGCTTACACAGGTCGCCACTTAGATGGTTGTGGCGGGTCTCCCTTGTTTGACCAAAAGGAATTTGACAAATTTTCACTTCCCAAAAAATATTTCGCATAATTTCATTTGCCAAATTGTTAAGTACTTAGCAAAAAATCTATTCACAAAAATTGTAACGCAAACCTAATGTTTGGGAAATGATCGTTTAAACTATAACTTGTTTACCAACTAGTACTTTTAACATTTTTTAGTTAGTCAAATATTTCAGTTGGAATAACAGTTTTTACGCAAAATCAATAATTATCCTAATCTAAATAATAATAATAACTATATGACGCCTAGCAACACGTCAACAAGACGACATAAATTATTTTCCTCGAATATTTATATTTCTATTTTAAATCATATTTTTAGATTCATATATATATTTTTGACTACAAGAAATACTTCTTTACCTGAGAAACATATAATTATAACAAGAAACCATATAATACATTATGAAAAGAAGATACAAAAACATTACTCAACTGATGACATCTAACGTCAATGACAAATAAAAGTGTAAATAAACATTATATAAGTACAACGAGGAGATGATAATGATATTATGCTGACAAGAGCTAGGCCAGCACCTGCACGCAATACATCCCGGACTCGTCATTCAGCTCCGCCTCGCAGCCGCCGCCACCTACAACAGAGTTGCCGGCAATCATAGAGGCGTCAAGCTCGTCAAGCGACGAGTATTTCTCCCCGCCGACGTCACCAACACCCGTACGCCGCCGTGGGAGAGGCCGGCCACCGCTACGCTTGGGACCCCGAGATCCACCGGTCTCGAACAGGGCCCCCGCTCCTGGTGGTAATGTGCACGCATGAAATGGACTACAACCATGAATGAAAACGTCATGCGGGCATATTTTGTGGCTACAGAGGGCGGTACCAACCTTACGGCGTATCGTGACTGCATGCTGCCTCTGTTACAGGGCTTCGAACCAGCTGTCAACGTTTCGGCACAGCGACTGTCAGATCAAGTGCGGGCTATCCAGCGCTGCTGCATGCTGAATGACGACGCACTTGAGAGGCTACGATCTGACTTACTACGTAACCCTCCTATCCCTTCTTCTACGAGTAGTGATTTACAAGTTACAAATATTGTCAGACCGCAAAGGACTGTTGAAAAGGTGCTTAGTAGGGATACACAAGTAAGTACCCAGTACATAGATGAATAAAGGAGTACTTTGGAGTGCACTATTCGGGAGTATCGTTTTGTGAATACCGCAGATAGGCCTCGCTTACCGCGTTTGCCCACACACAAGAAAAATATAGCGCTGGTGTGTGCCCTGGAATCACTATTGTCCACGTACTTAGACAATAGTGAAGATCTTAGCGATACCCACTCTATTCTGTACTGTGCGGCTGTTACAGTGTGTCGAGTGGCAGGTATTAAAATACCAGATGGTAGTAATACTGCCCCTCGAACTAATGCTGTACCGGCCTGGCAGTGCAGGATTGAGCGTCGTATCACTGAGGCCAGGGCGCTCATCGGAAAGCTAATTTGCTTCAGGTCGGGCAATACAAGACCGAGAGTGATGCGTTTTGTGACTCGGGCGTTCTTAGGTACGGGCCTTAGTCGCCAAGAATACGAATCACGAGTCACAGAACGCATCGAC
The DNA here is from genome assembly GCA_944739405.2 of Euclidia mi. Lineage (NCBI taxonomy): Eukaryota > Metazoa > Arthropoda > Insecta > Lepidoptera > Erebidae > Euclidia > Euclidia mi. Next base: position 47,807,393 of record OX123188.2, on the reverse strand, counting down.
TACCTGAAGCAAAAAGTTTGTGCGTGGGCAAACCGTTTAAGACGGTACAAAAAGCGTGTGAACCGATACACCCAGAATAGGGCATTCCAAAAAGAGGAAAGGTGGGTGTATAGAAGTTGGGAGCGGACTGATCCAAGTGTGGATGATGGGCGTCTGCCGGATGCTGAGGCAACGAACGCTTTCTGGCGCAGCATTTGGTCGATGCCCATCAGCCACACTGAGGGCGATTGGTTTGGGGATGATAAGCGAGCATGTGAGGGAATACCCCAAATGCTGAGCGTAGCCATTGAAACAACGGATATAGCTTGTGCAGTCCGTTCATTATCTAACTGGAAATCAGCGGGACCGGACGGACTGCACAACTTCTGGTTGAAATGGCTACGTAGTGCCCATGCTCGGTTGGCATCCCAATTCCAGGCATCTTTGGAATCGGGCTCGATCCCAACTTTTATGACAACTGGTATCACTCACCTGCTCTTTAAGTCAGGCTGTACTACGGACCCCAAAACTTATAGACCGTATGTATAAACTTCTTACGTCCATTTTGAGGACGAAGATGTTATCACATATAAGAAATAATAACATTATGTCAGTGGCTCAAAATGGATGTAAGAATGGGGCCCGTGGTACAAAAGAGCTACTCCTATTTGACTTGGCGATTAGCCAGCAGGTGCGTCGCAATCGAAAGGATCTGGTGACATGCTGGATAGATTACAAGAAGGCCTACGACTCCGTGCCACATACGTGGCTCTTGAGGGTGCTGGAGTTATATAAAGTCGATATAACTCTATGCACCTTCTTGAAAGCATGTATGGGGCAGTGGAGTACGGTCCTTCGCTATCCAGGGTGTCGGCAGATTCGCGATTGCGGTGCTCCTCTAAAGATCGAACGGGGTATATTCCAAGGTGACAGTTTAAGTCCCTTGTGGTTTTGTCTAGCTCTGAATCCTCTCAGCAGTCTGCTAGAGGGGTCTGGGCTAGGCTATCGGTTGCAGCGTAGAGGTCAAGTTATATCCCACCTTTTTTATATGGATGACCTTAAACTATTTGCCCCCACCACTTTCCAATTGACAGCGTTACTAAAAGTAACTGAAACTTTTAGTAATTCTATCAAGATGGAATTTGGTGTGGATAAGTGTGCGGTCATAAATGTAAAACGAGGTGGTATTGTGGAATTTGATGGAATAAAGCTTTCAGATTCCACAAAACTTAGATCTCTATCTGCAACCGAGACTTACAAGTATCTGGGTATGTCGCAGGCCTTAGGTATTGCTGAGACTGCCATGAAACAATCATTGCGGGAGCGCTTCTTTGGCCGCCTGAAGAAAATACTGAAAAGTTTTTTATCAGGCGGCAACAGGGTGCGTGCCTATAATGGTTGGGCCATGCCAGTCTTAGCGTACTCCTTCGGCATACTCAGATGGACTCAATCAGAACTGGACGCCTTGGACAGAGAAGTTCGTTGTCTATTGACTGAATATCGAATGCATCACCCGCGGTCGTCAGTAATGAGGTTGTACATCCCGCGGAAATGTGGTGGTCGTGGTTTCTTAAGTGCTAAGGACCTCCACAACCGCGAGGTGTACAATCAAGACGGACACGGGTGTGCATCGTGATATTATTGCTGTAGACAACGGATTTACCCCGTTGGGTCTGGCAAAAGAGAGCTGGCGCAAACCTGTTGTACTAAGTATTGAGGAGCGCAGGGTTGTATGGAAGGGCAAGGAGTTGCATGGACGTTTTTATCGGGCCTTACATAGGCCTGATGTAGACTTCATGTCATCAGTTGCTTGGCTTCGGTTCGGTGATCTATTTGCAGAGACCGAAGGTTTTGTCTGTGCAATTATGGACGAAGTTGTCATGATGAACAACTACCGTAAGTATATTCTGAAGGATGGGACTGTTGACATATGTCGGGCGTGTCACCAGCCTGGGGAATCTCTCAGACATATAGTTTTCCGGTTGTTCTCGTCTTGCGAATGGTGACTACTTGCACAGACACAATCAAGTAGCCAGGATCGTCCATCAGCAGCTTGCCTTAAAATACAGCCTTGTACCCTTTAAAGTACCGTACTACAGGCATGTGCCCGATCCAGTTCTCGAAAATAGCCGGGCCACTATGTACTGGGATCAATCTATCATCACCGATAGGACTATCGTGGCAAACAAGCCCGATATCGTGGTGATAGATTGATCAGAAGGCCTTGCAATGATCGTTGATGTCACTATTTCCCATGACGAGAATCTCGTGAAGGCCGAAAAAGACAAGGAAATCACGTATTTGGACCTGGCTCACGAGATTGTCGACATGTGGGATGTGGACTCGGCGATCATTGTACCGATAGTCGTGTCAGTTAATGGTCTCATTGCCAAGAGCCTCGACCACCATCTCAAGAGGCTCTCGTTAGGCGGCTGGATCAAGTCCTCCATACAGAAGGCAGTATTGTTGGACACGACGCGCATAGTTCGGAGGTTCCTCTCTCTGGGGCCCTCACCACCGGTAGCTTGGTCCCTGTGCCCGGTACCGGTGGGTCTCCTTGGTCCTATTTTATATGGTTAAATTTTATTTGTATTTTTATTAGAGTGATTTAATTATGTAAAATAAGACGATGAGATAAAATTAGTGAATAAAGAGGAATAATAATAAATAAAGAGGAATAATAATAATAATTTTATTTATTTCTCCTCACATAGATCATGCAAAATAACATTAATAATAATTTAAATAGAAGAATATCAGTGAAGATCAAATAAAAACGTACCTAATTAAAGAAAATATGTTTACATACACCATAAATAAATCATTCAGAAAAATATATTATGAGATGTCATTGAAACTGTCAAAACAAACAGCAAAATATTAAAATGAAAATACTTAATGTTGACGAGAAATGCCTTTAAAAGACTAAGAGCACAAACAACAACCCCGGACTCGTCGCTGAGCTCCGTCTCGCAGCCGGCGAGGCCTACGGCAACATCGTCAGTGGTTGCAGTTGCGTCGAGCTCAAGCGACGAGTACTTCTCGCCCCCGTCGTCACCGTCACCTGTAGGTCGGAGAGGCACAGGCCGGCCGCCAGCCTACCTGGGACCACGAGACCCACCGGTCTCAAACAGGGTCCTCGCTAATGGTGGTAATGTGCAGCGCATGCGATGGACGGGATCCATTAATGAAAACGTCATGCGCGCATATTTTGAGGCTACAGAGGGGGGAACTAACCTCACTGCGTATCGCAGTCGCATGCTCCTTCTGTTTCAGGCCTTAGAACCAGGTATCAACGTTACGGCTCAATGATTATCGGATCAGGTGCGAGTTATCCAGCGCAGTAACAAGCTAGATAACGTCGTACTTGATAGGCTACGCTCAGAATACTTACCTACGAACCAAGCCGTTCGCGTCCAACCCGCTAGTGCTCCCGTAAACACTGATACACCGCGGACGGGTAGTAATGCCGTCGTGGATGTGGATGATATGGTTTGTAACGTAAGTATTCAGTACAATGAGCTAATCTGCTTTAGGTCTGGGAATATACGTCCCAGGGTCATGCGCTTTGTGCGCCGAGCTTTCTTGGGGACTGGTATCAGTCCTCATGACTATACATCTCGGATCACAGAGCGCATTGACTTCCTAAAGCAGAAAGTTTATGCATGGGCAAACCGGATACGCAGATATAAAAAACGCGTGGACCGCTATACCTTAAATCGTACATTTCAAAGGGACCAAAAGTGGGTTTATAGAAACTGGGACCGACCAGACTCAGATGTGACTAATGGGCAGCTGCCGGATGCAGACGCCACAAACACATTTTGGCGTAGCATATGGTCGGCGCCTATTGGCCACACTGAGGGTGGTTTGATGCGGGATGTTGAGCGGTCATGTGAACATATTCTAGAAATGGAAAACGTAGTCATTTCCAGCAAGGAAAGAAAGAACGAAAGAAAGAAACATTATTTATTCTCAGGGTGCAATGGTGCATACAACAACAAGACAGACAAGACATTAAGAAAATTACATTAAGAGTAAAAGAAAAAAAAATACAAAAAACACCACCATACACAATAAAAAAAAATCAAAAGAAAATTATACAAAATAAAAGTTCTTAAACAAAAGAAATTAAGAAAAATAAAATATATAAAGAACTGGTGGGTACGCCGCACTATGAGCACCACTGAGAAAGGTAGCCAACTCAGCCTATGCTGGGCGATAGTCACCCAGCGCTGATTTTCAGTTGGCAACCTAAGTGACTCACGGACAGGGGTGTGCTTGTAGCAACTATAAATAAATAAATTATAAAATAATAGAAGAAATATAATAAGAATATAATATCAATGTAATTTATAACATATTTAATACAATATATACACAATATAAGTACAGCGACACCATTACGTGACTCCATAATTATGCATCCAAAGAGTATGCACTACGTATGCATCGTGACGTGGCACATCACGCCGCATGTGCATCATTCGTCATGACGTGGCACATCACTAATAACTCTAACAAGATGGAGCCAATCAAATTTTTTCCAATAAAAAAAACCATAGGTAGCCAGTAATTCAGCTTCAAAAACTTGAATGATGTGCGAAGAGATGTGTCGCAAGACTCGCAAGTGGGTATTATTTCCACCCACAGTCTTTACAAGGAATTTTGTGAATAAAATAGTCACAGCAAGTCCGTTGTAATGGTGTCTCATCCTGTGAAGGTACGTTAGTAAAACATATTAAACAATACCACATTAGTAACACAATACATGATCCTCCAAAATATCCGGCCAGTAACTTTAATAGGTATTTATTACTTTACAGAAGCAGTAGGCTGTTAATAACCAAGAAATAACCTAGCCACAGAATAGGTTAGCATGGCAGATAGCTTTATTCCCAAACTGTATCTGGTCTTCACCAGATGTTCCTAATTTACAACAGGATTTGACAATAATATGAATTGTTGAACAAAGTAAGTTATTTATAAAAGAAGTATGTATGACTGTTTTATTTCTATGAATCTATGTGTTTCATGATAGTAGGTTTAATTATTATTGTAAATATTTTGCATTGTTAAGTTTATTGTTTATATATTGAAATTTTAGTAATACGAAGGTCAATGTGTAGATATTGCATATAAAATATTATATGAAAGACAAGCTACAATTAATTTGCTGGTACTTTAATTGTGATGCAAGCAGGAAATCCTTTAATTTACTTTTAAAGCCAAAGACTGAGTTTAATTCTCTTACAGGTGGTGGGATGTTGCTCCAGCATTTAGAAGCAGAATAACGAAAGCTACCCCGAAATGCTGTAGTTCTGTGTGGCTGTATGGCTAATTGCTGGGCACAGATTCTGCTCCCATACTGCCTATGTGTATTTACCCAAGTAATTTTACTGAACAAGTACTGTGGACATTTATGCTTTAACACTCCAAACAAGAGGCATGCAAGGTGAAGTTTCTGTCTGGATTTTATTTTCAACATTTTATGCACATTGAGAATTGGTGTAACATGATCCCATTGTGGTATGTCAAAACAAAAACGCGCGCAGGCATTTTGTATCCTATGCAGTAGTTTCTCTGTACGAGCTAAGAGTCTAGGAGAAAACACAGTGTCAGCATAGTTTAATTTAGAGAGAACAATAGACTCAACTAGCTGTATTCGCAGCTCTTTACTGAGATAGGGACGTAGTTTATATAAGGTTTTTAGGCGGTAGAAACAATTTTGTACACAGCTGGACACATGACTCTCGTATCGAAGCCCCTGATCAATGATGAGTCCTAGATTTCGCGCCTCAGTTACCCGCTCTATGCCTACCCCTAACATGGATATGTTACTGGTAGTAGGTTTTATCTTTTCTAATTGAGTTTTGGATCCGAATAACATATATTTTGTTTTGATGGATTTGGTATGAGCGAGTTATGAGTGGACCAAGTTACTAGTCTATCCAAGTCCTCATTAATAGCTTTTATTGCTAAGTCGAGTTCATGTGGCTTAAAAGAAATATATATTTGCATATCATCTGCATACATGTGATATTTACAATTTTTTATTGTAGTTGTAATGTCAGCACAGTACAAACTAAACAGCGATGGTCCAAGTATAGAACCTTGGGGAACGCCCCTAGTAACAGGTTTAATATTTGATGTGAAGTGGGACCCATTATTGCTGCAATTAGCATCACTATTAATCTCCACATATTGAACACGATTCGTGAGATAACTGTCAAACCACTTAATTGTTCCAGATTTAAAACCATAGTATGACATCTTGGAAAGCAGAAGCGATCTATTAATTACATCAAATGCACGGGAAAAATCAAGTAGGACCAGCAGGGTACAGAGCCCTTCGTCCTGAGCTGCTAAGATGTTGTCTGTAACATCCAGTAGTGCTGTGGTTGTACTACGGCCTTTTCTAAACCCAGACTGTGCATCTGGCAAAATATTACTACTTTCAAGGTATTCAATGAGCTGCATATTAACTACCTTTTCCAAGATTTTTGACATAAAAGGCAGTATACTAATAGGTCTTAAGTCTTTGAAAGCAGTGGGGTTGGGAATCTTAGGGATCGGTCTGACAATAGCAATCTTCCACAAGTCTGGAAAGCATGACTGTTGAATAGAGTAATTTACTATATGACTCACTATTTCAGCGGTTTGTGGGAGACTAAGTAAAAACATGTCTCGTGTGATGTTGTCACAACCCTCGGCGTTGGACCTTATATTTGTCAAAATCTTAAGAATCTTATTTTGATCTACGGGCTTCAAGGAGAAGGTTGTATCACCAAACCTATTAAATTCATAATAAGTTAAGTTAGACAATGGACTCTCAGTCATGCCCGGGATATCAAGAAAGTGATTGTTTATTAAGTTAGGGTCTTTTAAGTGCGCAGGCAGGTCATGATCATTTTTTGGTGGTAATAATGTACTTTTCAGGTTTTTCCATAATGTTTTAGTGTATTTGATTTAATTGTTAATGTTATGCTTGTAATATGCTATTTTTTCCAAATGTATAGTTTTGTTAACTAACGTTTTTAGATCTTTGTAATATATATCTTTAATTTTCTTAACATTTTTGTCCTTAGTTGCTAAATATATTGACCGTGCTTTATTACGTAGGTTCATCATGAATTTGACATTAGTGGTTATCCAGGGATAAGATTTATCTTTTATTGTGCGCTTTTTAAAGGAGCATAACGATCAATAGTTGTAGTAATTTGAGAATTAAGGAAGGCCACTTTATTGTTTATGTCAGTCATCATGAGCACCTCATACCAGTTAATGTAGTCAAGATCTGCGTTTAATTTGTCAAGGGGTATTTTACCAAGTTGTCTGGATATGATTGTCTTCGGTGTGATACATTCTTTCTTAATCCGGAAAGTTGCAGAGATGAAGGCATGTCCCCCGAGCTCATATGTTGGATCATGCGAGGATGTTACAAGTGCAGTCCGTTCGTTATCAAATTGGAAAGCTCCAGGACCGGATGGACTGCACAATTTCTGACTGAAATGGCTACGTAGTTCGCATGGCTGCTTGGCATCCCAGTTCCAATCAGCCATAGAGTCTGGTTCGATCCCAGATTTTATGACAACTGGAGTAACCCACTTGCTCCACAAGACAGGTAGTACCACAGAGCCCGGTAATTATAGACCGATTACATGTTTGCCATCGGTCTATAAACTTCTTACATCTATTCTGAATGCTAAAATATCAAAACATGTTGTTCTGAATTCAATTATGTCAGACACTCAGAATGGATGTAGGAAGGGGGCTCGTGGTACTAAGGAGCTCCTCCTTATTGATATGACTATTAGCCAGCAAGTTCACCGTAACCGAAAGGATTTGGCGGCATGTTGGATAGATTACAAGAAAGCGTACGATTCTGTGCCTCATACGTGGCCTTTGAGGGTGTTGGAGTTGTATAAAATAAATACAACTCTACGCACCTTCTTAAAGTCATGTATGCGGCAATGGAAAACGGTTTTTGGCTATCCAGGGTGCCGACGAATCCAGGGGAATGGCGAACTTGTGAAGATTGAGCGGGGTATCTTCCAGGGTGACAGCCTGAGTCCATTATGGTTTTGCTTAGCGCTGAATCCTCTCAGTACGTTGCTGGAGGGTTCAGGGCTAGGTTACAGGTTACGAAGAAGTGGTCAGGTAGTGTCCCACTTGTTGTTCATGGATGACTTAAAGCTGTTTGCCCCCACCAGTCCTCAATTGATTGATTTACTAAAAATAACTGAAAGTTTTAGTAATTCTATCAACATGAAATTTGGTGTGGATAAATGTGCCGTGATTCATGTAAAGCAAGGAAGGATGGTGGAATCTGAAGGGATTCAACTCTCAGATTCCATTAACCTAAGATCACTCCTTCGAACCGATACCTACAAATACTTGGGTATGTAGGTACACAGGCTTTAAGTATTAATGAGGCTGACATGAAACAATCGTTGCAAGAGCGGTTCTTTGGCCGCCTGAAAAGGTACTGAATAGTCTTTTATCAGGTGGCAATAAAGTTCGAGCTTGCAACGGTTGGGTCATGCTGGTTCTCATGTACTCCTTTGGCATACTCAAGTGGACTCAGACTGAACTGGCTACGCTTCAGTGACCTTTTTGGGGAAACCGAAGGGTTTGTCTGTGCAATTGCTGATGAAGTTATCAAGACGAATAACTACCGGAAATATATCCTAAGGGATGGCACCGCAGACATTTGTCGGGCGTGTCACCAGCCTGGTGAATTCCTCAGGCATATAGTTTCCGGCTGTTCGCGTCTTGCTAACGGCGAGTACTTGCACAGGCATAACCAAGTAGCCAGGATCATTCACCAGCAACTTGCTCTGAAATACAGCCTTGTAGATGTTGAGGTGCCGTACTACAGGTATGTGGCGGAACCTGTTCTGGAAAATGGTCATATCACATTGTACTGGGATCGATCTATCATCACAGACAGGACTGTTGTAGCCAACAAACCTGATATTGTGGTGGTAGATCGATCAGAGCGCCGCGCAATAATTGTGGATGTTGCCATTCCTCATGACGAGAATCTCGTGAAGGCTGAGAAAGATAAGCAGATCAAATATCTGGACTTGGCTCACGAGATTGTTGACATGTGGGATGTCGATTCTGCAATTATTGTGCCGATAATCGTCACAGTCAATGGTCTTATAGCCAAGAGCCTCGACCACAATCTTAGGAGGCTCGCGTTGGATCCTTGGGTCAAGGGTCTGATACAGAAGGCGGTACTTTTGGACACGGCACGCATAGTGAGGCGGTTCCTGTCTCTGGGGCCCTAACCACCAGTAGCTTGGACCCTGTGTTGTGTACTGGTGGGTCTCCATAATAATTTTTATATTTTTAAATGTATTGTATAATGTTTTACTTACTTACTTACTTACTATATATTTAAAAATGTACTGTATTGTTATGTGATTATATTAAAGATGAATATAATAATAATAATAATAATCATTTTATGGTGAATCATAGGTTTAGAGGATGTTTGACAAAAAATGTTTGTGTTCAGCTATGTTCCGCCTGCAAGGCATACAATATTATGGTCACAAAATAATTTAATTTAATACAATCAAATGATGATAAAATATTCCATTTGAAAACCAATACAATTAACAATGTCATGAAAATTTATAAGTATGTAGTCATTGTCAAATAATGTCAGTATATGTAATCAATAATGTCAATTTATAAGAAATGTCAAACTTAATCAATTATTTATAAAATTTTGTCACTTAAACATTCATTGACCGAGTAGTAACACTTATTTAGCAATAATAATCTTATTCTATTTTTGAATGCATTATAATCTGAAGTTTGAAGAATAAATTTGGGTAATTTATTGTAAATACTTGATGCCATACATAATATACTTTTATTCAATAAAGCTGTCTTATTCGGTGGCATAGTTATAGCTAAATTGTGTCTTTTACTATTTAGTTTTGTTAACAACTGAATGTTTTTCCTTACAAACAAAAGCACTTCCAATATATACAAACATGGGAGTGTTAATATATCGCACCTTTAGAATTGTACTGACCTAATTCGAAATTCGTATTTTTTGGTAAACACCAAAAATGTATTCGAAGAATTGGTAGTTTTTTAGTTATTGGATTATAATACTTGCAGAAACCAATTTGATGTCATCATTTTACTTTTAAACCGTAGAGTAGGAATTGTTTTAAAGATTATTTGCTAAATTATAGCTATAATTAATTAAATATATGGTTAATTAATTATTTAAAAAAATGTGTCACTTATTTATTGAAAATTATTAATTTGTTTTTGGCTTATTTTACTTTAAGTCTATTTATTTCTAAAGAACACCAATAAAAAACAGACCATTTAAAAAAGAAGCGATTGATTTCTAAAGTTGTGTTTTATGCAATATGCCTAATTGAGTAATATGCTAGTTTAATTGTTGATAATTTGCTAAATTAAAGGAAAGTGAAAAACATATCATGCTTTCATAATCGTTTATTTTGATATTTTGCATCATCATCATTACACACACACCACAATCAACACCTACCAACATCAGGTAATCATCTTTACTAAAAAATATTATATATTTCAGCCTAACTAATACTTATTACAAAATAAATAACTATATATAACAATAAATAACAGAATAGATAGAATAATAGGTAGTAACAAATTACAAAACCATGTCATGAAACCAGGCGTATGTACTAAGAATTACTTTAGTACCTATAGGGTAATTCAAATCTTTTTTTTTATTTCTGCCAGCTCTATTTTATTACAATAAGCTTTTGATAGTGTCTGTCCAGCCTTCAGCATTTTGACTGTAATCTTATCATATCCTGCAGCCTTACCTAATTCCATACTTCCCAGTGCCTTCAAAATCTCATCCATGTCAATATCGCTTTCACCATTGCTGTCATTACCATACATTTCAGTAGTGGGTGTCTCTATCGCCGTTCTTTCCAATAATCCTTCAAAATGCTCTTTCCATCTCTTTATCACGCACGATAAACCATTCAGTATCTTCCCATTCATGTCCCTGATCGATGTGTATTCCAAAGAGTGTGTTCTTCCTCGAAAAAAATCATATTTCTTTCCTCTTTCTTCTTTTTAAGCATCTCTTTCACAATTTTTTTGATCTAAAAAACTCTTTTCTAGCTTCATCTATGTCCTCACTCGTTGCTTTTCCCATTCTTTCATTTGCTCTAGCAGCCAACCAATCTATCCAAGCTTTCTTCTATTCTGACACTGGTGATTGCACATCCTTGTCCCACCACATATTCATAGTCATTCGTTTTTTCTTTCTCTTGATCACACTACATATTTCTGCTGCTATAATTCTTCATATCATTGATGCAATCGAACCTCTCAAATCTTGCTATCAATCTTCGTTTATACTCATCTTTCACATCTTTCTCTTGTAGATTTTCTACTTTTATTCTTTCCAAGACTCTCTTGATTGCATTTTCGGTGTCGCCATCGATTAAAGAGCCCACTTATCCGGCTTAACACCAAAAAGTGGTCTGTATGGATGCCAATCCCCCAGTACACCCTCGTATCTATCACATTCTTTCTCAATTGGTCATCTACTATTACAAAATCAATCATACTTCTTCTAACATTTTTCGCCTCACGTGTACACATATGTAGCCCTTTTGTGACCAACATGGTGCTTGTCACACAAAGGCTCCACTGCAAACAAACCTCGAGCAGTACTTTGCCATTTTCATTCACGCTCTCACCACCGAATTCACCTAAAACCCTTTCAAACCCATCTCGCTATACTCCCACCCATCCATTGAAATTGCCTAACAAGATTAGTCTTTCGTTATCCTTACAGTTCCTCAAAATCTCTCTTAAACTCTCCTAAAATTCCTGCCTTTCGTCTTGTTCTTGTTGTCACATGCCCTTTACTATATTGACCGGGGCGTAAACCTCTAAGGACACGAGTAGGTTCTATTTTCATTCTTATCCATATTAGCCTAGCATTACACATTCAAACTCTTTTACGCACTCATTCATTCGCGCAGACAGTATTATACCAACTCCCTTGCAGGCTCTGGTGGTACTATCTACCCCAGACCAATACGCCGTGTATGCACCGTGCTTGGTAGTGTCACAACCCTTCCTTTTTGTTTCATTCACACACAGAACAATCTTTCTATCATCCATCATCTGATATATTTCATCCAATTTACCGTCCATCCCTCCTCCAACATTCAACGTTGCAAAACGGCTTTCCGTAGGCCGCTTTCCGCCCTCGCGGGGAACGACAAACCGCGTTGCCGCCGTATGGAGAAGTAGTTTTTGTTCCCATAGCGTTCCCACGAGATTTAGGGATCTAGACTGTCCCTCCCCGCAGAGCCCTTTACTCCGTTTATGATCTTGCCCTATTGCCACAAATCCCTCGGCACGAGGCGGTTCACACGGTTTGTGTCTCGTATGCTCCCTTAAAGTTGGTTTAATTTCGAAGTTTTCCTTCTCCTAGACAGGTTGCCAACCAAGGCTAACGAGACCCAACCTCCGAACGTTTGGTTAAATTTCGGCGTTTTCCTTCTCCTAGACAGGTTGCCAACCAAGGCTAGTATTTTCATTACGGATATTCAATAATTGAAAAATGTGATCTGCTCTTCTTTTAACCTCTAACTTGATCTGAAATAAAAAGACAATATAATTATAAACTCACAAAGCAGGGTAGAATTAATTAAAGAATAGACATATTTACGTTTAGGTCTCCGTAGTCACAAAATCTGTTAGTAACGTAATGCTATAATATAAAATTCGGCTCCACAATTCATGCAATGTTTAATAAAAAAAATGACGGCAGTACAAATACGTCACCACAATATTATCTTATTTAGTATTGAAACGCCCTAAACCAATAAAATGTCATTACAAAATTAAATACTGATCAAATAACTTACCATAAGTTTAGAATTAAAACGGTGGAATACGGTTTACGTCGCTTACGGAGCGCTCGCGCGACACACAACGTTTAGCACTATCGTCGCAACACTGAAACGGGTTCTTTAATACTAAGGGATGCGCGGGTATGGCGTGATTTAAAAGAGACAGAAATAGTACGTTTGTCCTTTTCCGGCCCAAAAGCGTCGGTTTAATTTTAATAAACCGATAGAATACGTGTTTACAAATCGTTCGGTGTATTAAACTCATTTTCCTAAGTTTTTGAGATAAGCCACTTCAATTCTAAAGGTGCGATATTCAGCTGTGCAAAAAATGGTTTACAGCTTTCTGTAGGTTTCAGATAACATATTGACCTTACACACCTTTTTTGTGCCACAAAAACAGCTTCTTAATCAGTTGAGTAGCCCCAAAGCATGATACCATATCTTAAAAGAGGCGCAACATATCCATGATATGCAGTCAACACAGTTGCTTGACTTGCTGATTTTCTTAGCATATACAATGCATATGAAAACGTATTGACTCTCTTGCAAAGCATCTCGATGTGGTTTTTCCAATTTAAAGAATTATCAATATACATCCCCAAAATTTTGTCATATCAACTTCGGCAATTTTTTTATTTAAACAAGTAATGTCCATGTTTGAGATTTTATTTACCCTATTCCTGAATGTCATAAAATTTGTTTTGTCAATGTTTAGATTTAAATTATTTAATGCCAACCAAGCTATAATATTATTCAATGTCAAATTTATTTCCTGTTCTAATTGCGATTTGTTATCCCCAGTAAATGTAATTGTGCTACCATCGGCAAATAAGACTGTATTATACATACATATATAGCTTTTTGTCTTTTCAGTCTGTCCATCCTAAGGTTGCCTGGAAGAGATCGCACTTTGCGATAAGGCCGCCCTTGTGCATTTGATATGTATGTAGTACACTTGTCATTTACACCGAATTTGTATTAACATTTGCACAATAAAGAATTATCTATCTATCTATCTACGAGGGGAGTTCAATGTATTCTCGGTATAGGTATGAAGGAAAAGGCGGAAAATTCTGAATAAATTTTATTTTTCAATTTACTCCCCTAACATCTCAATACATTTATTTGTTCGTGAAAGTAGCTTTTCAATTCCCTCTGAAAAATATTTTTCTTCATGGCCCGAAAAATGTTCGTTTATTGCTCCCTTCAACTCTTTATCGTCTGAAAAATGCTTTCCACGAAGGTCTTTTTTAAGATTAGGGAATAGATAATAATCACTAGGTGCCAGGTTCGGACTGTAGGGTGGATGATTGATTTCTTCAAATCCGTACTCCCGCACAGCAGCCTGGGCAAGGCGTGCCTTGTGAACCGTCGCGTTGTCGTGAAGCAGCAACACACCTGTGGTTAATTTTCCACGTCTTTTTTCTTTAATTGCCTCCTTTAAATTACGCAGGGTGGTTGCGTATGATGCAGCAGTAATACTTTGACCTTTTTTGTGTACTCGATTAGCAAGATTCGCTTAGAATCCCAAAACACCGTGGCCATGAGCTTTCCTGCGGACGGAGTGACTTTGAACTTCTTCGGCGGGTCTGATCCTTTTTTGTGCCACTGCATAGACTCTTGCTTGCTCTCAGGGTCATAGTGATGAACCCACGTTTCATCACCAGTAACAATTCGATCGAAAATACTTTGCGGATTTTCACCACAGAGGTCCAAAAACTCCTTACAACAGTCAACTCGCACTTGTTTCTGTAGCGCGGTGAGCATTGGCGGCACCCATCTTGCACTGACCTTTGACAAATTCAGGCGCTCATGAAGGATTGTGTGAATGGTACCCACGGATAGCTTAGTAATTTCTGCTAATGTTTTCACTCTTACACGGGCATCTTCAAGTACAAGTTTTTGACTAATTTGACGTTTTCTTCAGTAGCGGCACAAATTGGCCCACCAGCGCGGGGGTCGTCTTCAATGCTCTCTCTACCCCGTTTGAATTCACTTGACCACTTCTGAATTGTAGATAATGAAGGCGCAGAATCTTGGTAAACAGCCACCATTTCTTCATGGATAATTTTTTGAGTTTTTCCTTGTTTTGTGAGGAATTTTATCACTGCACGATGCCTGATTTTTTTCATCATTGTCGAATCAGTCATCATAGTTGTCTTTTCGCAATGATATCTTGAATACTAATGGTGGCAATTAAATGAAATTTTGTATTTATACCCTCAAAGAGTGTCATTAACTAATGAGATAATTAAATTACCCTTATCATTAGTATATCACCTCGATACCGAGAATACATTGAACTCCCCTCGTATCTATATTTTGTTACTTTTGGCAGATCATTTATGTAGATAATAAATAGTAGCGGACCCAGAACACTACCTTGGGGAACACCAAGTGATACGTTTCTGCTTTGTGAGGTATGGTTAAAAATACTCGCAATTTCACTAGATGTACTTGTGATCTGTGTTATTTGCATTCTATGGCTTAAGTAAGATCTAATTAAGTCATGAGCATTTCCTCTTACTCCATAGGCGTATAATTTGTTCAGCAATATTTTGTGATTGACATAATCAAAGGCTTGTGTCAAATCCATAAACAACGCACATACCTGTTTACCTTTGTCTAGGTTAGTTAGCACTGTAGTTAGGAAACTATGTACAGCCATATCAATGGACTCATTTTTCCTGAAACCAACTTGCTCAGAACAGAACAAATTATTCATTTCAAAATAATTGTAAATACAATTGAACATTACCTTTTCAAAAATTTTATATTTAGGTCGTTAGTTTAGTCGGTAGTTTTATATTTATTTTATAGGTCGATAATTACATAAGTAATGTTTATCATTTTTCTTAATAATAGTCAATTTTAACTGGTCAGGAAATATGCCATAAGCTATGGAGAGATTTATTATATGACTTAGGACATGTGATAGTGGAACTGATACAAGTTTTATTATTTTAGTTGATATACCATCATATTCAGTACTGTTTGTGCTTTTTAAATTTGATATAATTCTATAGATATCTTAAGGTATTGTGGGATGCATAAATAACGATTTCAGCTGGTTGGGTATTTGCATCTCTTGACCAATTGGTAATGATGGATGGACTTTGTCAATGAAAAAAATATTAAAATGATTCACCATTTGTGTAGGATCTTTTATGATAATACCCTCAACATTAATGTGCTGTATTAGTTCATTTTGTATATTACGTTGGTGGTTGCGGATAACCCTCCATGTAGCTTTGGACTTATTAGTGGCTCTATTAATAAAATTGTCATTTTGAGCCTTTTGTGTTAATTGAATAATGCTATTTAATCTTAGTACTAAAGCTTTGTACTGAATTTTACAGCTATTAGTACGTTTTTTCCTGTATTCCCACAAAAGTTGACGCTTTCGTTTACAACATACTCTAATACCTTTAGACAGCCATCGTGGTCGCACAATATTTGATTGCTTAACTTGTTTAAAAGGAAAACAGAGGTCATAAAACAGACCAAATAATTCATAAAAGTTTGAGAAAGCAACATTTGGATCCTTCGAAGTAAAGACATCATTAAAACTTAAAGAATCAATACAATTTTGAAATTTGGTCTGGTTTTCTTTACTATAGTCTCGCACAGTGATGTACCAATCTTTGAACGAGGTATGCGGTTTAACTGGACATGTTAGCAGTTGTGCTGTATGATCTGAAAGGGCCAATTCAAGTACTTTGGCTTTACAACTTCGTAAATTAAACAACATGTTATCAATGCATGTTCCACTTACTAACCGTGTAGGTTCATTAATACCTATTTTCATATTATAACTATGCAAAATTTGTTTAAATTCAGTCTGTATGTTACCATCATTTAGGATATTTATGTTAAAGTCGCCGCAAACGATAACTTTCTTTTTACTGTAACAAAATCGATGAAGTAGCAAAGGGGCATGCCAGATCTAGGCCCAGAACTGCACAGTTATTAGGTTATACTAAAAAAATATATTAATATTTATCCTAGTTCTTCCTTGTATTCATTAGTCTGTGCAAGTTGGTAATATTTTTCCTAAAATATTAAACCTTTAAACGACTACGCTTGGAAGGGTACCATACATTACCGTTAAAATGTTGCCCCGACAAAAAAAAAAGACAGATAATTAACCGGCAAAATTATTTATATTTTTCCATCATTTATTATTTCAATCGTTCACTATTCATTTTGTAAAAATATATGTATAACACAGAAAGTACCTCTAATAATAGTTATGATTATTTTTGTATGATAGCATTGATTAAGTTAAAGTAACTATTATCGATTTATCGATATTTTGTGTTTTTTATGGCAACACCATTACTGCCTTGATAGAAGCCGGAAATCTTAAATGTCAAAATCATTGCTTGTTTTGCAAATGCCTTGTGACTGTTTGTGTATATTTTTGCGGTTTAAAATCGACAACTTTTACCTATGAATACTGACTCCGGTGATACCTCTATACCCAACGACCACAGCTTGAACATGGACTCCGATTCCTCTGCTCATGATAACACTGGTGAGAGAGCTTGGATTTGATAATAGATGCTTCGACCGACGACCCTGGCGTACACCCTGGACATAGTGTTTCACAGCAGTCATCATCTACTGCTGTGAGTGGAGATCTGCGCTGTGTGAACTGCGGTTTGAATGTGTCCAGAATGCGCAGGGGTCATTCTTCGCGCAAGATTCTTCGCATCAAATTCGTGGCATTTTTTTTTATTTCATATTTTTACAAAATTGGCTTCTGTTTATCAAACTTCAAAACAATATAAACCAAATGGTGTAATTACACCAAAATCGATCGACAAATAAAGAAAATATTCACTTTTAAAAATGTTGGTGCCACGAATCTGACGTAGCAAACCACGAATCTGACATGATAAAATTTGATGTTAAAATCAACAGCTTAAGCTCGTTTAACAGACTCATAAGCTGTAAGATCAAGCAAGCATCTAAGTTTAGATTTTTATTATGTGATATGCCTATGAAATACACACTTTAGAATAGTTTACACGTTACTGCTTGCATAGCTATTGGTCTAATCGTATCTTAGCGAACATAAAGGATGAAGGTCTATATTATAGTCATCATCCAATGAGATATTAATGTTTTCAGATTTGCAATGTCAATAGGCACACTGATATAACATTTAAGATAGTAAGGTTGTTTGAACATTAATGAAATATCTCAAATACAATCAAAAAGTAATATTTATTTCAATTATTAACATGACTTCACTTTAATTCAATAACTAACACAAATATACTGTTCAATAATTACAATCATACTGACTTATGATGTTCCCAAGTTACAACACAAATGTAACATGTACCTACAGTATAATTACAATCTTGCATAAGCTCACACATCACAGTGTTACTTTATAATTGTCTGATAAAAGTAAGTAGCTATTTTATAAATCAGTCTTTATGATTATCGTAACATTAAAAGTAAAAGTCTTATTAATTACAATTACACTGGCATAAAGAAGGATTGAAAAAAAAATTACAACAAGAATATAACGTTGACTCTTCTTGTGATTAATATCTAGCACAGCTTACTAAATCACAGTATTTTTTGCAATTCACTAACAAAAACATTTGATTAAGTCTTTGATTAATGATTATTTAAACATTAATCAAAGATCATTCAAAATAATTATTTAAATATAATTAGATTTAGTCTTAAAATAATTAAAAAAAACTAATTAATATATAGTTACAAGTGAAAAATCAAAAAATTAAAATTTAGAAGGCGTCATTAAACTCATCGCAGTCAATTGGAAGCCTGCCCAGAAGACTGGCAGCATTGCCTCGTTGTATGGCTATACTTATTTTTTGAGCCAAATACGTGCCAGCCCTCTGGTCACGCGAGGCGTCTATGAGTCTCTTTCGCGAGATCTCTAAAAGTGATCGCGCACTTGGATCCCATGGCCCCAATGTTTCGACCCCAAACGGCTCAAATACATAATCTCCTATTAGATTTACATATTTGCGCCGTTTGAGGGTCTCCGCTGTAGCAGCAGCAACGCCCGGATAACCTGCTGTGCTGGGAAGATGAGATGGCGCAAGGGTATCGATACATGTTTCGTCCCATACCAAAGGCCTAACCAGCTTCCACGGCAGTAACGACATCCCGTCTGGTCTTTTGCCATCGTCGCGTGCCAAGCCTTGAGGTTCAAGTTGGGCTGGAACGCCAGCTGTGGCAAGAGCACGGCGCAGTATGTCATTGAGGTTGGAGTGTCGTGAAATACGACCCGTGCTCCTGCTGCATGACAGGCCATGGTGACCAAGGCTATCGACAGCCTCTCCACAGTGACAACGATGCGGAGAGACACATGACGCACCTAAACGGAGGCAAGTAGCGAAGCGAAAGGTCGTATCGTCTAACACGGTACCTATATTGGAGGTACCTACAGTGCCTGGAGCCAGAGGCCCGATTCTCATTCTCCCACAGCCAGCAGGCGAGCACGCTCTGCAGTTTTGGACGATGTATTGAGAAGGTTTTCTCGTACCATGCTGCAAAGCGGCCCATCCCATTGCCTCTGGGAGTATAAGTTTCGGGATAACTCAGTTCCTGGACAAGCATTTCTCCAAGCGTTCAAGGCATCGGTCTTAAACTGCACCTCAGAATCAACCAGTGTGGGAGCTAAAATTTTCCTAGTCAATTCTGCAGTGCTGTGGACCGATGACAAGAACGCTGGCAGGCTTACGTCGGTAATTTTGCGAACGCCGAGGCCGCCCAAGCGCACAGGTAAGGACGCCTGTAGCCACACCGGGTCGTTCCGGGTCACATTCAAAATTTTACTCAGGGTATTCTGTATAAGTTTGTCAATTTGAATGAGTGGAGTTGGATTTTTCCAAAAAGGTGAACACCGTAATGCGTGCGTAAATTTACGGACAAAAAGACAATATCGAATAATAGTGAAAGCCGAATAAAGGTATATTAATTTTGAGTAGCCTGTCAGAAATTTCACTAACATTTTGAATTTTTTGCTGTGTAAAGGAATCAAAACCGTCGTCTAAAATTGGGGACCCCAGGAGGCCCCAGAGGACTTTTTTCAACTTGAGTGATATTGGGAGCCAAATATTGAAATTTTGAAAGAATAGAGGATTTATCTAAATTGTCACTAATAAAAATTTCGCATTTGTTTGTATTCAGTTCTAAGCCTATGGATAAAAAAATTGATTTCAGAAGTGCTAGATCTTGGTACACAGACTCTACATCACCGCCTAGGGTTTCATCATCTAGGTACCAGATGTTTAATTTTGAATTTAGTTGGATTATAACTGGATGGATGGCCAAAGAAAGATCTAGTTCCTCCTCTTGGCTACGTCGCGGTATGTTTGACTAGATGTAGATTGATCTGTAATAAAGATAGTTTTGATTTAAATTGTCTTTCGGGATATATACCACGTACCTTTGTTTGGAGTAACCGATATTTCGGCACTGTTGCAAGCGCCATGTTCATCCGTGAACATGGCGCTTGCAACAGTGCCGAAATATCGGTACCACGAAAGTTTAAATTCCTATAAAGATAGTTTTATTGATAAGTATAATACATGTTACACAATGCATAATGAGTTACAGATATAAAAACAGCCTGCGTCGTCTTTATGTTCCATCTAAACAAAGTATTAACTAAAAGGTCACCAAGACAACAAGAAATCAAATAATACAATCCACCTCCTCCAATATCGTTTTCATTTACGGCGGAAAAAAATATCGCAAAAATGCTTATTAAATGACTTTAAGTAGTTTTAAACCGTAAAATAACGTTTAAAATGAAATTACACGGTATTAAAAAGCTGCTAATCAGATTCGTGGTTCAATGAGTCAGATTCATGGTACTGGGAACACGAATCTGATGCCACAAATCTGATGAAATTTTTGTAATTCCTAAATAACTATTTACAGTAAAACATTATCGTAATTCAAGAACTCTTATGGCAATCTTACCTATTCAGACTATTATTACAATAAATAAGAACTGTTGAGAATCCTATGAATCATTAAAACATAGTAGCCACGAATCTTACCTACGTAGGTAAAAAAAATATTGACGAAATAATTACGTACCCCTGCTGTCGCGTATGTGCCATCGAGAATCATGTGTGGTTCCCTCAGCCGTCGCTTGCTGACTGGTGATGCGCGTGAATACAAATAAGATGCCGAAAGTCATTCAATAGTCGAATTATTGAGGGTTGAATCACGCGTTCACACGAGTGCCAAAATCGTGTGACCGATACATTTTATATGAAATTTCTTAAATATTATAACATTTATATAAGTCCATATTTATTTCGAAAACTACTACCCGGGACAAATATTTTAAGGTACAATAAAGCAATTCGTAAAGGGAATATAAAATTATACACGATTGTTTGAATTACACAATGAGTGTGACATGCGGAGAACAGCAATATTGTCCCCGTTTTCAGTCTTTGGATTTAGATATCGGCTATTTATTGTTGGTCGATATCAGTAAAACTGTTTTTTTGGTTGCCGTATTACATAAAGAAACATATAAAAAATAGTTTAAAGCCATAACTTCAATAACTATTGACATACTGCCGTGTGACCACCAAAATCGAGGCCTTGAAGAATGACCCGCAGGCACCCTTTGGAAATCGCTGAAGTTCGAAGTCTAATACAACGGTGGATTAGATTGCACCAGGTAAATAATAACAGAAAATATCCTCAGCATATTAAAGACTATTATTATTAATGTAATGTACAGTTCTAGATTTAGATGATGTTTTGGTGGTAAGTATATGATAATAAAATTGATGAATAAAGCTATAAATTTGCAATGTAAGGTGTTTTATTTCATTTCTAATAGATTTTAGTTATAAATAAAATAAAACAATAGATAAACTATTACAGGATTTTACATACAGGACATTTTATATAACATGTATTGACGAGAGATACAATTATTGAATAACTTTAAAATGCCAACTTTTTTCTAAATCACTTCTTTTACTAATTAATTATTGCCATTGTCTGCTATCATTTTCATGAATCTGTATAAATGTGCACTGTGGGCCTAAATTACTATGGCGACCTGGCATTCCCCTTTAAATTTATGAAAAACCCATTAATGTCCTGTAAATTTGACCTTGGCGGTCTATAGATGCATATAACATAAATATTGTATTCCGTTAAGTGAACCCCTGAACACTCTATGATTTGTTCCAATGAATAATTATTTATTGCAGGTATTGGATTAAATCTTATTGTATTTTTTACCATGATGCAAGATCCTCAGCGTCGTGTTCTCCTACAGAAGTATGAACCAAGACTATAATTTACGACTTTAAGAGATTTGTTATCAGACACAGTCATATTGTGTTCAGTGAGATACAAAATATCAACATGTCTTCCTTTTTCGGCATCAAAAGAATCGATGGTTACCGTTAAGATATCGGATTTGCTCACTAAACCGTTTATATGTTGGTGAAGAATAGAAATATTATTACTTACGAAAAAGCTCACTACACCTTTTTGGAGTCGATACGATACTAACATAGCCTAGGAAATGCTCTGTCTGTGTACACTGATCCCTTAAAGATACCGTATCATGTTCTGGTTTGTCATATTTATGTTTATTATAGAAGTCGTACTGCAGTCTATAGCTAATATGTAATATTTCCTTAAGAAGTAATTGAGATTTGTGGAGAGCAAGAAAATGGCGTCTGGGCAATACTTCACAATAATTTATGTCAACATACTTACAATGATTAAACATGGAACACAGAAATTTTATCTCATAATTTAATTTACGTTCGTTTAAAAACTTATTGTAAGGCACTTCTGAAATTAAAATATTGGTATTGTTGTTACTAGTCAAGAATTGTTTTAAATTAAATATTAAATCATTGGGCTGCTTATCATTAGTACCACCTATAATAATAATAAAGTAATTTTTATTCAAAACCCCTATCTCTTCCTTTGACGACTTCAGGACGTTTTGCATTGT